>CM046452.1:81018461-81618461 GCA_025506515.1 Flaveria trinervia | reverse complement strand
TAATCAAGCAACTTTATAATCAGATATAGTTTTCAAAGGGGAATAAACAAGTTCTACTTGCTAGATATGGAACCAATGGGCAGGTGCAGCTTTAAAACCTCGAGCGCCTTTTTATAATTTTATATGATTATGTTTGCACACAAGTATGTGGCATGTGGATAGCCAGTGTGCCGATGGTAAATGTGGAGCTACTGCGAATTTTTTTATTAATAGGGTAAATTTTAAAAATATATAACTTTGGGGGTTAAAAAAAAAAGCTGGACATCAAGGGTACCCGCCGGTGCCACCGCGGGTTCTCCCTCTTAAAAACCGAGCCTGCCAAGGCCTGCAAGTATTTTTGTCTTCTTCTTCGAAACCCGCCGGTGGCACCGGCGAGTTCTGGAATTTTGACTTGACCAAAGAACCGCCAATGGGACCGGCGAGTTCTTGGGTAATTTAGGGTTTCGGTTCGCATATAAACCCATCAACCCCTGCCAAGTTAAACGAAAACTCTTCGTACCAACAAATTATCTTCACTTCAAAAACCCAATTCTCAAACAATTTAAACGAAAACCTTTTCATACCAACAAATTTCATCATGTCTAGACTTTATTTTATCCAAATATACTGGGGTGGTGATGTTTCTTTTGTGAACGGAATGTTATGTGTGATTCTTCTACCAGAAGTACCACTATTGTTCTTCAAAAAATTTCGTATGAAGCGTTTGTTGATTTCATTTACGATCATCTTCAACTTTCACGAGAATATTATAATCTGAGGTTCAAACTATTTTACACGTACGGTGGTTTTTCTCAAACATCGGAAATTTTTAATGACTCGAGTCTTGAAGTATTGTATCAATTGGCAGATTATGTGGAAAATTTCATTGGAAATATTCACGTAATTTTGGATCCAATAATGTCACTCAACAATCAAATTGTATGGATCTCCTACGAGGGTTTTCTGTATCCGAATCACCTACACAAACAATACTACCTTTCCAGGCAATGCAAGTTCACGTGATCATCAAGCCGGTCCGTCAAGCAATTTTAACATGGGGTATATTTCAACTCATCAATCAAATGTTGATCTAAATGATGATGAACACGGAGGGTTTGATAACTCGGATGATGATGGTTCACAAAGAAGTGAAGATTCCGAATCCGTTCCGTCACGTGATGAATCAACCGATAATGAAGATGGGTATGAAATTAGTGAGCACCATAATTTTGTGGTTAATCAAGGAATCTCTTACGGGGAGATCACCTATTCTGAAGATCCCCGAGAATTAAGAGATTATGAAGCTACTGATTTTGATGATGAAGACTACATGGATGTATGGAATGAAGAAACAAAAGAAATCCATGTCGCATGTTCTTTAAATCAAAATATGATCTAACGCATGCGGTGCGATTATGGAATGTTGCACGTAACCGGGAAATGTTTGTTGTTGAAAGTAAAAGTGATGCGTATAGAGCAAAATGCTACACAACTAGCCCCAATTATAGCAGTGATCTTCCCATTGGTCCTCAATGTAGTTGGTTTGTGTACGCTACCAAGCCTAAACATCACAACATGTGGAGAATATCTAGATGGGTCAATGCACACAATTGCTTTGGTAGTGTTATGGCAACAACAACAGAGGTTTGAAATCTAGATATATTGTAAATCGCATCGTACACTTTATTCGCCAAGACCTTACTTTTCCAGTCAAGCAAATTCAGGCACACATTAAAGACACGTTGAATGTTGATGTTTCGTATAATAAGGCGTGGAGAGCTCGAAAGGCTGCCATTGAGATAATATGCGGTACTTGGGATAGTAATTTTGAAGAACTTCCAAGGTACGTCAATGCTCTACAAGAAACAAACCAAGTTATTGTGGAATGGTTACATCATCCGATTAGTTCATCTCAATATCATATGTTTAAGTATGTGTTTTGGGCATTTGGTCCGGTAATCAACACATTCAAGCATAGTCAACCTGTGATATCTGTTGATGGTACGTTTTTGAAGGGATCGTATCGAGCTAAGATGTTAATTGCAGTTTTTAAAAATACAAACAACTACGTAGTGCCTGTAGCTTATGCCATCGTTGACGAAGAAACGACAGATAGTTGGAGTTGGTTTTTGCAGCACTTGTGGTCCCATATTGGAGTTCATCATGATTTTGTTGGAAGGGGGAAAAATTGTGTGTTATTTCTGATAGACATAAAGGTATTATCACCGCTATGCACAATGTTGAAGATATGGTAAACAATGTGGTTCATCGATTTTGTCTTCGACATGTGCATAGTAACATGATGCACAAGTTCAAGGTGACTAGTTTAAAAAGATCTGTTGGTTGATTGGATGCACCTCCCAACAAAGAAAGTATGATTTATTTGTAGCTGAAATGCAAAGTCTTAAGCCTGAAGCTTGGGAATATTTAAAAGCTATCAAAGAAAGAAAATGGACGATTGTACATGATAAAAATCAACGTCGTGGGGTAACCTAACGACAAACATTTCTGAAAGTTTTAACAACACACTACGGGGAGTAAGGCTTATGCCAATTAAAGCCATTATTAATTGCACGTTTGAGAAAATAGTTGAGCAATATAGAAAACACCAGGGAATTGCAACAACTTGCAACACAGGTTTACCCCCCTGTTTATGGCGTTTGTTTGAATCCCGTGATCTTATTGGGCAACAACATATCATAACAGATTTTGATCACCACGAGGCAAGATACATGGTGTTGTCAAAGATAAATAATAATCAAGCTGGTGGAAATGTTTATATAGTGGAGTTCAATAATAGAACATGCACTTGTGGTAAATGGCAAATGCTGAGATTCCCGTGCTCACATGCGATTGCTGTTTTCCGACACAAGGGTGTGTCACCTTTTTACACTGTGCATGAGGTATACACTACTGCAGCTTATCAAAAACAGTATAATGGACATTTTTACCCACTTCGTCATCCTGATTACTGGACAGACCCAGGTTGGAGGATTAGAGCTGACCCATCAAAGGTTACAACAAAACGAGGTAGGAGACGCACCCGTAGGATACTGTCACACCCTCAAAATCCACTTGCGGAGTTTTACCGCGAGGCGTGTGAACAAACCAGGATCACAGTCAATAGTTACTCAGCACGACTCTAAATGCCATAATTTAAACAAATCAACCAAAATACCAACGTTAAATAATGCGAAAGCGTTTTTGAAAACAACCCAAGTCAATAAAGTATAACTTATGGCAAAACAAGTGCCAAACCAAAGAGTAAACTATAATTGTTAAAATGTCACATTGTCTTGAAGCATAATGTCTTAAAATGAAGTGAACCGTGCAGTGCTCCTATGGCAAGCAAGTTAAGGACCTGAGAAAAGCATACTAAAATGTCAACACATAGGTTGGTGAGTTCAAGAGTTTGAGTTCAATAAACATGTAAACAGTTGCGATAAATATAAGCAGTGTATGGTAATAGATAGCTAGTCTATTATCAGTAAATATTAATACATAGTGATTTTGCAATTGAAGCTGACTGTGATAGTTGTTGCCTCCTGTCACGACTTACCATGTCGTGACAATGTTCAATAGGACAAATTGCACCCGGTTGACCTCGAGTCACACAGGTGGGGCTCGTCAGACCCAGTAGTACTACCCAAGTTTCCCCGCTATTAAATATTAACAATTCAAAAGTGTGAGGACTTTTCCCATGGTAAACAGCACTATATTAATATTATACACAACTTAAATAATAAAAGCGTTTGTATAAATACCAGTATGCTATCTCCCCCAAAAGAGACTAAGTAAAGAGTGGGGCATGAACTCACCTGATGTATGCAAAGGTTCTTAGGGTTTATTTTGAGAAACGAGAGGATAGCCAACCTTCACAGGTTACCTAGATCATGTGAGTACATAAGTACGTGTAAATAAAAGACATGTGAAACCCTAATCATACCAAAATCAAAGACTCAAGCTTCCAGACAAATAGACACGTTTGATCTAGTTGACCCGTTTGACCCGTTGGTGACATTATGAGTTATAATTCAAATAAAGCCAATGAGCACATACAACATACATGATTAACATTCAAACAGTATCATACATATGCTATATCAACCAGGTGTATCACATAGATCATCATACAATCAAGTACTATACAAGTCATGCGAATCTAGCACATTAACATAACCACTAGCTACAATACAACTAACATGTCATACAAGGTTCAACCATTCATCACATGCCATGTGAAGCCACTCACGACTTCACATCCTAAACCCTGCCAATCCCACTAAGTAGGGGCCTCAGATCCGCACGCGTGTATAATGATCACAACCAAATTCTTTAAGCATATGCATTGCATTCACAACATCACAACAATCAATTATCAGACCCAAGCATGATGTCCTACTACTACACAACATCCAAACCATACATGATTACCAATTCCAATCATCACCCATGATTATCCAAACATGCCTTACAACTAATTTAACACGTTCTATCACACTAGAATCCATCCTTGAACATAATAGCAAGTTCCTATCATCCCAAACATGATCATAACATCATACTTCAACGTTTACACAAATAAAGTTTCCCTTTTTGGGAAAGAATATCCCAAAATATATCAAACATCCAAAGTATACATGAATTCATCAATAATATACCAATTCAAGCTCATACTAATATCTAAACATGATCAACAACACTCAAACACCTCAATCTAACAATCATCATAAACAAAAGTTTCTACTTTTGGCAAGCTATGATCAACATCATCAAATTAAAGATTTCTAGCATTCATAACAACAATCTAGCATCTAATTATCATTATGAACCCATCCATAACATCAATCCATCACTAGATCACTACTACATGCAAAATAAAGTTACTATTCTTAGTAACCTATGAACAATGCATCAAAATCCCAACTTTCTTGCATAATCAACGTATTCTAACATTCATACAACCTAATAATCATCAAATATTCATCAAACAATCAACCATCATGCATAATCACAACAATTTCGAATTAGGGTTTGCTTCATAACCAAATTCATGATCAATCCACTAAAAACATAGAATTCTTGCATAATCGACGTTAACTAACATGTATACAATCCAACTAACATGTTAACATCATCAACCAACATCAATTTCGACCCCATGAAGGTCAATTTACGAATTAGGGTTCCGCCCTAAACAAAAACTCACAAAAACGTGAAAAATCTAACCTTTAAACGTGTTATAGCTTGCAATTGATGATTCCAACAAGTTATATGCCTTGAAATCGATCCAATTTCGTGTTCCTTGCTTGTTCTTGGCTGATTTCGCAATGGTGAGGGTGTTTGGAGATGGTTTGCGGCCGAAGGGGGGGTTGGCTAGGGTTTGGGTTTGTTTTAATTAATTTTAATTTACCTAATTACCCTTTTAACCCTTGTAATTTGTATTTTATAAAAACTAATCTTTAAACTCTTCGTAAAGTGTTTTTAACTTCATAATATAAAGATATAAACTTATGAAAATCATTATATATCTTATCTTTATAAAAACACAAGACATATGAATAAATAGGCACGTTTCCGCGTTACGTGATAAATTCTTTAATTAACCTTTTATAAATGTGTAAACACATAAACATAACCCAAAATTCACATAATCATTTAGATTCACAACAAATTAACATTATTCATTATTAATAGGTCACCAACGTTCAACGACAACTAGTGTGTGCTCACGACACGTGTTTACAAGACTTAACGGAACTAACGGAGCTTGGTAACGGAAATTTACCGGATGTCACATTATCCCCATGTTGAAAGAATTTTTGTCCCGAAAATTGCGTTACATGGTGAGAGTGTTCCATCACTGGTTTCCATCACTGGTCTACTGCATTGGCACACAGAAATCGAAATCGTGTGAGTTTTGGATGAGTTGTCACAGATACATAATGAGATGGATGTTCGTCACCATCCATATGAACCCATTGTACGTAAATGTTCCATATGTAGACACCCGGGTCATAACATGAGTACGTGTCGAAACTCACAACCGTAGAATACATGTTATTGTTATTGTGTTTGATCTTTTTTATTAAGTACTTGTTATTGTTTGATCTTTTTTATTAACTACTTATTATTGTTTATTGTGTTTATTGTGTTTGTCATTATATAATACATGAGTAATTGGATAAAATATTTGATAGATAAAACTTGCATCCATACAATAATTATAACATTAATACAATAATTAAAATCCTTGTGAAGGCTGAGTAGGATTAGGAGCATTGGATTCTTCATCTGTCTCAGTTGCTTCATCATTTAAGTCGAATCGGTTTGACGGATTATTTGAAAACCGATCAACAACATCACCAGTCTCTTGGAACTGAGGGTAATATGGTAATGGACTAGCAGTGTCAAAAAGGTTTAAAAAATTTGTTTCCGGGGATGAGTAATTAGATGAGGGACCCGCCTCACCAAAATGACTGCTTGAATTACCCTCATAAAAAAAGTTATGTTGAAAGGGAGGGGTAAATTGTGGTGATCCAAAGTCTTGCCCCACGTGAAAATTTTGGTTCTCTATATTTTGTGGGCTCATATTTTGTTGTTCCTCTACATGAACTGGATTTTCCATCATTCCTCGTCCTTGTCCTCTACCCCTCCTACGTAAACGTTGAGTGACAGGTGGAAGTTGAACATGAACTGGATTTTCCATCACATGAGCTGGCAGATAACCTCCATAATCAACATGTGATAAATTCAAATACTGACTAGCCAAGTTGCTAACCGTTTCATTGCCAACCATTTGAGAAAACTGGCTCATTCCTTGCATCTACAAAAGTTAATAATAATAATAATAATAATAATAATAATAATATAATAATAATAATAAATAATAATAATAATACCATCATTGTCAAATTTTGTCCATCGCTTTGGAACCCATGCGGATTTGGGGCTTGATGGGCCGGGTTCGTTACAAATCTAACTGTACGATCCATATACCACCGCATGTATTCTTCTGAAGCAACTGTAGAATTTGTGTAGGTTCCATTCACAACAGTAGCATGTCGATTATGCCACACTTGGATATACACAATATGTTTCTGTGCCCAATTACTATTTCTCCCCCCTTTACGTGATATATTGTGAAGTCGAATATGTTCCTGCTGTGAAATTGGTAAACTTCTAGGGATCATTTGAATCATCCCAAATTGCCTCATTACCCTGTTAGCATTGTGTGGCTCAATATATTCCCACAATATGAGGAATGTATCACTATTCCAACATAAATTACCACTTCTACAAATCTCAGGTAGACAGTGTATAATTTCATCATAAGGCCTCCAGTTAAACTAATACAAAAACAAAATTTAAATTGTTAAACTTTTCATGATATACATTTTGTGATTAATAATAATAAAAAATAATACCATGTTATTATTTATCGAATGTAATGATGATCTATATGCGCTCAAGCAACTCGGAGTGGTTGAAATATAGCTAAGTTTTCCTCCCTGCCATCTTTAATATAATTCAAAACAAATATCGATTAAACAAAATTAATAAATATAATTCAAAAAATAGAATAACATGATTGTAACATACCTTGCACCATATGGTAATGCGAATGGTGTATTAGGGTCAAGACTACGGTCATTAATTGGAGAAAGGGTAGGTAGCCTTTCCCAAGCCCATAATTGTAACAAAAATAACGGTCCACTAACATCAGTAGCTGATATTTTGTTGCCTTGCATAGCTGTCTGTACAACCATGCTAAAGTGGCACTCCCCCAACTTAGTTGGCCACACTCCTCTAAATCTTCTACATGTGTTAAAAATTAACATGGAGCCAGTTGGAAGATGAATCAGGGAATAAAGTCACCCCAATCATGTATAATATTATTAATCGAGCACGCTGCTTGCATTGCTCAATAGAGGCATTTGTAGGGAAATCTTTTTCTATTTCTTTTAAAATGGCAACCAAGTTTATTTTAAGCCTTCTATATGATGGGGATCAAGAAAACAACCTGTCAAACGCCCGAACAAATCTATTATTGCAGTTTTGTTCATCGCCACATCAGTGCCAGTAATTGCATCACCATCAACTTGCAAACCCCATAAGACTTGAACATCTTGAAGGGTTACCGTGCATTCTCCCACAGGTAAATGAAACGTGTGGGTTTCAGGCCGCCATCTCTCCACCAAAGCCGTAATCAAACCACCATCAAGCTTACGATAACCGCAATCAATAATACCACCAAAACCCGCCATCCTTATATAAGGCATAACATTACTGGGTATAGGTTTGTGTTTGATGAGTCTCCAAAAATTGGTATCCCCCCGTCTAGGATGCAAGACACCGGCATCGCTCGTTGGATTTTGAAAATAATGAGCAGCTCTATGCTCACCAACCAAAAATAACAATTCCGTATTCAAAGGACCCGATGTAACACCCCAATTAGCCATTAAATCAAATACGTGAGGTTGTTGCAAATAAAGAAAGAATATTATGGTGAAAATGTTTGTTTTGTGAAATGAAGTTGTGGGTTTTGAAAGGAAATGGTGGATTAGATAGCACCGGGTTGTTGCAAAAAAGGGAAACCCTAAATTCCCAAGAACTCGCCGGTCCCATTGGCGGGTTCTTGGTGCTTTGACCGATGCCAGAACTCGCCGGTGCGAAGGGCGGGTTCTGAAGAAGAAGACACGGTGTTGGCAGCCTTCGCAGGCCTTGGCAGGCTCGGTTTTTAAGAGGGAGAACCCGTCGGTGGCACCGGCGGGTACCCTTGATGTCCAGCAATTTTTTTTAACCGCCTAAGTTAATATATTTTAAAATTTTACCCTATTAATAAAAAAAATTCAGCTACTGCGCTTGATAGAAATTTTGCCTATTAAAGTGAGGTTCTGGTATAAACACAAATAATAATATAATATGAAGTAATTTTAGAGTATGATAGGTTTGTTGTTAAAAAAAGTATGTGGCATATTTATTTTAATGTATAATTTTTAAAAAGGTAAAGTTCAGACTTATAAACCAAAATAATAGCACCTCAACAATCTGTACTTGGTTTTAATTTTGTTAAATTATGAAAATTTACCATGAATGTAATTGAGTTGCATATAAACAGGAATTTCACACGTTGTTATAAACCAAAACATAAGTTGTTTCAATTTTAATCCAAAAGTTTTATTATATTGGATTTAAGTTGACACAACTAATTAAACTTTTTGCCTTAAATTAAAATAAGTTATGAAATTTTGGATGTTAATTGATGTTTATAATGTTTTGTAGAAAACAATTATTTTAATTTATCAAAACTCGGTAAGCAAAACCAAACTTAACTTTTTTATTTTAATTAATGATATCGTGCTTTTAAATTTTATTTAAAAAAATGTTTTGGTTCAAAATTAGGTTTGTAGACCTTATGTGATTGTGGGGTAGATATAATAGTACAAACACCATCCATTGACTTGGTTTTAGTATTGTGAGTCAGTTGCCCTAGCAATATTTTGTGGTGAGAGTGTTGCAAGCTGGTTACGAATTCGGTAAACTTAATATTGAGAAGCTATTAATGCCTGATAACAAAGTTATAATTCTTATGTATTGTAGATATAGAATGACAATAAGCAAACAATAATACTTGAAGATAGTATCTCTAGCAAAAGAATATATAACATAAAGATAAAGAGTAAAAGAGGTGGCATGTTTGTTTTGGTGGGGGCCTCTAACTTGATGTGTGAACTTGCTGCCATTTGCTATGAAGTTACATTTCACTTGCCCCCCTATTTCACTCCTTTTTGGCGCATCTATCTTCTGTACTTTATTTGTGGTCTGAGGACTATGACGTCGATTTGCATGCGACAACACATTTAAAATTGAAACTATGTGTGAAGCAAAAATAGGAGCTTCTGAAAACATAAAATTTATTATTATGAAACATGAATAGTCTCAAATAACGTCTTAAATCAACACTTGCCCACTATCATATAACTTTAAAAAAAGTTTCCTTAGCTTTTCTTTTTAGAAGGATTCATTTTAGTTCTCATTAAATCAAACACACATACATGAAATTAACAACAAGCAAAAGTGTCCTAAGATTTGAGATGTTTGCTTCTCAAATTTTATTTAATTCAATCATCTTGCACCGTTGTTTTCATCACATAAACACACCGCTCATCAAGTTCAAAACTCATACTAGGAAGAGATTTGAATCGATGCACTAGTACATTATATATACAACGTCCTGTTGTCATTACCCAAACAATTTGAGAGCTGGATCATGAAAATTAAAGATAATTGTCACTCTAAGGGATATACATTTACACATAAACACAAAGATACTTCATTGTAATACGCTTATAAGCAAAATCATTTAGGAAAAATAAGTTTAACCAAAACAATTGTTATACAGTATGCATTAAAGGTTTTATCTTGAATCACAATGAAGATAACCATTGCCTTTGCTTTTCCACATAATAACCAAAAGTAACATTACATATCATAAACTCGGTACTTGTCCTCTCCTTACCCTTCTTTTATCAAAGAAAAGCTTATTACACGTCAATCAAAGTTGCCTTTTTGCCAATAATGTAGAGATCTAAGCATCTGAATAAAAGCATGAAGAGGTGTTTGATTTATAGTTTTTTTACTTAAAGTAATTAAAGATAAAATTGCCAATAATGTAGAGATCTATGAAATAACTACTAGATAAAATTGTACTTCACCATCTACTTTGATCACTCAATGATTCGATGGTTAAATCGTATATGGGTAGTGGGGGTTGTCTTCTACGATTGCTTGGTTTCCCTCTTCAAATATCGGTGTTAATTGAGAGTTTGTGATGTAGCGAAGGTTTGCATTTTCGTCAAGTTCACATCTTCAAATTTCCTTTCATCGGGTTCACATGCTCATTGATTATATTCCCTATTTAGGCTAGTTTTGATCATTTTTATCGATTACTGGTTGGGTCTTTATTGCACTAGCCTAATGTGTGAGACTATTTTCGTAATCTTCATACTTTCCAATGTCAACTTTAGAAGTTTTTCGTATTAAAGGACAATTGAAATTCTTTGGTTGAAGGATTCAAAGAAAAAGTTTTCCAAGCCGAATGTGTGAGGATACTTTCGTAATCTCCATGCTTTCCAACTTTAAGTTTAGAATTTTTTTCACATTGAAATCATTTGGTTGAAGGATTCAAAGAAAAAAAAATTCCACAATGAAAAAAAAAAACAATTCCAATACCATCACTAATCAATCAAACATTTTTTAAATAATTTTTAATAAAATGTTTTTCAAATCCAATTCTACTAGATTTTGTGTGCCAAAAGTTGCATACTTCATAATTACACGTGGTAAAAGTTATACACTTTCCTTGTTTTAATATTAAAACCAAATTTATACTTACTTTACTATTATTTTGAAGCCTTTTAAAAATCCTTTGGATAAACGTGCTATTATATAGAATCGTAAGGGAAAGACACTAGAGTTCATATAAACAACTTTAAGCACATGCATTTGGGATGTTAAAATCTACTTTGAATTTTATAAATTATGTGTTTGGGTTGTAAAATTTATAAGAATTAAAACCTTCAATAGTAGCATGTGATTGGACGATAATGAAAATCGAAAATAAATAAATACTCAATTAAAATATTAAAATCTAGCTCTATTTCACCATCACTGCTACTACTGCCACCACCACCATTGTGGTCATTGTCGTCACCATCAAAGAAAATATTGAAGTTAAATTATATATATAATAACGTTCTACGAACACAAAGGGAGTTGTGCATGTTGTTGACGCTTGACTAGATGCAAAATGCTTAAACGCAAATGTTTTATTCCCTTTTTTCTTCATTTGAAAATATTTTGTAGTTAAAACAAATTAAGGAAAAATACATTATTAGATAAAAGCATCCGGTAAAATTATTTTCTTAAATTATATTGGGTTAAGAGTATAAATATTAAAAATATATACTTGTATATAATGTGGTAATCATATATCAATATTACTATATATAATTTTAAGAAATAATATATATTATTTTGTAGAAAAAGAATTGAATGTATATATACGTACACACCACACATATATATATATAGGTAAGATATTAACTTACTACACACAAATTAACCTATGTTAACTTATTAAAATCAATCAATATCATTATTATTTTGTTCGAATAACATAATTACGCATATACAATGTTATGTTTTTTATGTATATGTGTAAATTATTAAGTTATACTTACACCTATAAATATATGTCGGTATAAATGTAAATTACATCTTTCTTAATTTTTATAATTATTAACATAGCCTTATTTACACTTACCTATATGTGAACCAAACGACAAAGGCCACTCTACTCATATTGTTGAGTTTACGAAAATCATAAACATTGACTTAGGTAGCATTTGGTATGTACGAATTAAAACCGGAATGAAATGAACAATTAAGAGTGAACGAAAAAAAAAGTTTGGTTGATAAAGGGAATGAAATGACCATTACAAAAGTATCACGTTCCCTCTAAACACACCAAATTCATTCCATCCAACCCACCCCCTCCCCTTCTTCGTTTTTACATCCCATTCTTTCACCACCCACCCACAACCCACCACCACTAATTAGGGGTATGCAAGAAACCAAATAACCGAATCACAACCGTAATAACCGACACAACCAAACCGAAAAAACAAAACCAATAAGAAACCGAGTTTGGTTTGATGATTTTATATAAACCGATTTTTCGGTTCGGTTTTGGTTTTGCGTGTAATACAAACCGAAAAAAAACCGAACTGCAACCATAAAACCGAACTTGTAAATTTCGAAGTATATTCATACACTTATATACATGACTAGCCTATAAATTACTTATCTAATTTATGTTATCTAAAATAGATAGATGTTTAGGTTTCGAGCATAATTTTAATTTTTTTGTTTTGGTAGATTAAATTATTTTTATTGAACTTTTTATTTTTGTATTTTATTAATTGTAATTAATTTTAATATTAAGTAATTATAAGAATATAGAGATTATGTTTAAAGATCAAAAAAATTATGTAAGCTCAAAGGTTTTAGTTTAAATTTGTTACTTTGAACCAATTTAAATAAAATAACAAAAAAAACTTGAAGCCCAAAAACAAAACCGAAAAAACTGAAGTGACAACCGAAAACCAAAAACCAAAAAAAAACGAAACCGAACGGTTTTAAAAACTTAGAAACCGAAATATCAGTGTTGGTTTCGGTTTTAGCTTAAAACAGACCAAACCAACCATGCTTACCCCTACCACTAATCACCACTGGCCGCCAACACTACCACCGCTAACCACCATAGCCACCACTACCAATCACCATAACCATTTACCACCACCACCACCAATCACCACCAAGCACCACCACCACCATTAATCATCACTGGTCACCACCAACACCACCACCAACCACGACTGGGCACCACCACCACCATCAATCATCACTGGTTACCACCAACACCACCACCAGCCACCACCGACCACCACCACCACTGGCCACCACCACCACCACCGATGACCATTAACGGTAACCACCACCACCACCACCGATGACCATTAACGGTAACCACCACCACCACCATGGGTCATCATTAGCACCATCGACCACTAGCCATCACCAACTGCCACCATTTTTAGGAACCACTACTTGCCACCACCCACTACTATTGGTCTCCACAACCTACCATTGATAACAACCATCACCGGTAACCAGTGGCTGCCATTATCACTGGCCACCACCGGTTGCCACTATCATTGGCCACCACTAGTCACCACCACCTGTAACCATCGGCCAACAATAACAACTCAATAACCATCAACCAGCCATCATCGCATGCCACCATGACTGCCACAACCATTAGAACCACCATCGGTCAGCACCACCATAACAAAAGTAATGATTCATTTCATTCCCACATGTATCTTAATAGGACAGTAAAATGTAATGATTCATTTCATTACTTTGTTCATTCAGTCTCCCATCCTTTTCATTATTTTATCAATTTCATTACTTAATACCAAACAGACCTTTATTTATATACATGTTATTTTTAAATTGAGAGAACAACGGTGTATAAGTGTTAATTAAATTTAACTAGTATTAAGCTCTTCCGTTGCAACAGGGGCATAAAACCGTGCCAAGTAGCATTAATCGCACACTACCATCAGTGACCACCAATAACGAAAGAACTCGTTTCGAAAAATAAAAAAAGATGAAAAAATAAACTGAACGAAAAGTATACGTAAAAACATTAAACAACACAGGCGAAACGTAAAACATGTAAAAAAAAGTAAGTCGACCTAGGACCAACGTGTTATGACAGTGTCGTTAAAGGGGGGAAAATAAGTGTACAAATGTCGAATCACACACATACGCTGCGGCGTGTTACCTCACACATTTAGACCAAAACGTAAAACGTAAAATTTGTAAATATGAAAAGTATAGGCGACGAAATTTGAAAGTAAAAATTGTTGGGCTAGATTTTCAAAAATATAAAAGTATAGGGTCAAAAAGGAAAAGTGAAAGATTAAAAAAACAAAAAAAGATGGGTACAACCCTCTCAAGCATATTGTACCACTCATAATGCACACAAAAGTTGATAATTAATATATTATATAATTAGAAAACAAAAAACAAGGGTTAGGCTATGCACAACCCTCTTTATTACTTGTCATACTCCCTTCGTTAAATAATAATTTCAAAAGTTGTCATATTTTATCCCGGAAAAAAATTAGTTTTAGAAAAAAAGTTTTCCTTTTTTATATAAATAAATTTCAAAAACACTTTTTATATAATGATATAAAACCATATTTAAAAACAAAAACATAGTTAAAATTTAAAAAAATCTATAAAATATAATATAACAATTTACCGAAGTAGAAAAATATATAAAATTATCTTTTAGAATTGAAAATAGACCTAAACCAACCTAATTTAATCGGTTAAACAGTTTTAACCAATTTATTCTATTCTATTATCCGATTAAACCTGTTAAAGCATTATTATTCGGTTTATACAGATAAGTGAAGCGAATAAGCAAGATCTTGTGTAATCATCAACCAAAGTGAAAACCTAATTTACGATTTGATTATACTTTTACGGTTACGGATACAATTTGGTTCTTGATTATTTTCTAGTTTTTGGCTTTTTTTGAACACTTTTAACGACTACAAATTAAAATAACAAAAGACAAAAAATATAAGAACTAAAAGTAATAATAGATATGTAAAACTTAAAAAATAAGTTTAACAGATAAAAGGTTGATACAATAAATATAAAAAAATAAAGGTAAAAAATTAACTATTTTTATAAGTCGAGAGGAAGGGTACATATAACAAGTAAAAATAGTTTAGAAAATAATATATATAACATCACCCAAAAACAAATGCTTTATTATTTAGAAACAGCTGATCAGGGGTTTACCAGCTAATTAACCACGATCGAATTATGCTAAACATAGACTATCAAGCATATTTTTTTCCGTAATGCACACGCACTCAACATGGGGAATGCAAACGTACAAAGATATATTATAAGATGCCCAACATACGTAATATACAGTGATGAGACTTTCAGAGCACGTTACTACGTTAGTGTATCCCCAACACATTATATGTCTATTTATATTTTAAACTGACCGATATATTAGAATAAGATTATCAGAACTATTCATATTCAATATTCCACAAAATACACTGTTACAGCATGTATTCTATTCATCATTTTGGGATGAGAATAGATGCCACAGGTTTAAAGGCAGCTCCAAAATCATTCACAAGTTGAATTCGTAGTTGATTATCGTGACTCTACTTGTGTGCGATAATGACTTTGCGGTCACGAATATGCTAACATAAAACGGAGATCAATAGATCAAATGCGGTTTTGTGTCTATATATAGTTTTTGCATTTCATTGTATTCTTTATGCTGGTTTTGAATTATTATACTTTAAGAATTTAATTTAAAATTTCATTTTCTTAATATATCGTACTTCTAAACCTTAACTATTAAGATGTATTAATTATTTGATAATACAAATAACTTATTGTTGCGAACCTGGTTTAATGGTTTTGCTACATACAAGTCACAAAATCATGGTAATATCCACTAAAATAAAACCCAGCTAACTGGTCTTAAAAGGTAACAGTTTAATATTTAATTCTACGTCAACTAAACGAATTAATAGAAAATAGACATATAGTAAGAAAACAGAGATCTATTACATTTAAAAAAATTAAAATTATAAAGAAACCTTATCTAGTCTTTTTACTATTATCGGGTTTTATAAAAGTTTAATGTAATAGGAACCATGCATATATGTTTCTACAAAATAATTGGGGTCTATTACCTTCAAAAATGTAATAAAAGGACGCATATAACAAAGCATTTAAGAGTTATATATGCATCTGTGCACTATTCATTTCATTATGAAATTAACTACAACAATGTGCGTATAGAAGTGTAACTAGTTGAAGTTGCCTACATGATGGGGTTGTAGTTCTATGCATCCGGTAGTGTCAAACTTAATTAAACAAAACATATGTAGGTGTTAGAAGATAAGATGCCGAAAGATCATTTCATTGATTCTTAGGTTGCAAGAAATGTTTTATTGTGTTTGAGTCGTCTTTCATATCCAGAAAAGTAAGATAAGATATGCAGTACGTCAATGAATTTTTATCAAATATCATCTTACTTCATCAATTTATAATCTTATATATATATATATATATAATATATATATATATATATATATATATAATATATATATATATATATATATATAATATATATATATATATATATATATATTAAACTATCTATATATAAAACTAGTAACAGAACCCTTAAATCCATATAATAACTATATTGGCCCATGAAAAGGTCGTAGATGTTTTCTTAAAAGTAATAATACAATACATGTCATTTGTTGCATGAAGTCCCTCTCAAGAGGTTTCAATTTTAAATACTAATCAAATGCATAGAATAAAGTATTAGATGAATCAGTAAAATACAAAAAAAAATGTTAAAATCTTGTCCGACCTTGTTCGTTTCATCGTTCCAACCGATAAAAGGCTAGTTTAAATGGATATGGTTCAGAGCGGCATGACCGACCGACTAAACAGCCGGTTCCTGATCCGACCATCGTCTCGGCTCCAATCATGACATAAAAACGTTGCTTTTAATAACTAGTTTAATTGTTTAATAATATGCTTATGCGCAGAATGTCATCATATGACATGCCAAAACAAATATTCTCATCTTCTAGCATATGTAAACGAGTACAGAAACTTTCATAAATTTTATTCCAAGCTATTATATATTATATTAACTCATTGGAAAAATAAGTTCTAGTTTAGATGTTAACAAAGTCAAAACGTTCAAAAAACAAGGTAACGATTTGTGACATTTATGCGGTTTGCACATTACTTTGATCTTTAGCTATGCATTTAAAACTCCAACCTAGCTACTTGTAACAGCTGATTAATATATTTTTAATTTGTTTATATTAGAGCATTTATGGTAGGTCTCTTATATTTATACGATTGTGTGTCTTATATTTCAAGGAATAGTTGTAAATGGTTGTGAGTGCGGTAGAGAAACAATTACTCTCAATCTATATATTTAAGTAATCACATTTCAACCCTTATAATTTTTTTTAATATTAGTTAAAATAGTTGTGAGTATAAGAGAGAAAATATAATAATAGAAGTATAAAAAATAGTGTGAATTACACGGATCCCCACAGATTTGTTTAAATTTCACCTTTCGTCCCGGGATTGAAAAATTACAGGTTTCATTTCCGGGATTGAAAAATGGTCATTTTGCACACAGTTAACGAAATTAATTAATGGTCGTTAGACGCGGGGAAGAAACGTGTTATTTATTTCAAACCTTAGTACTAAAGCTGTAATTTTTAAATCACAAATACGATAGGTGAAATTTAAGTAAAACTCAGGGATGATCCGTATAATTTACTCAAAAAATTATTATTTAACTGAGAAGTAGAGAGAAAAATAGTATTTTTAGTATTATTATAATGATAAGGATAAGAAACCCGATGTGAATGCTCTGGCATGAAAAATTATACCTTCCAACCAATCACTATTTTGATTTGAAAATTACACAATCACTAGGTTAGTACCACGTTTATTACACGTGTTGAATAATTAAAAATTAAATAGTTATTGATAAAAATTATTTTACAAAACGGTTTTTAGGTATAAAATATGGTTGACATTCGTACGAGTGTTAAAATGACACTATCATTTTTAAACTTTTGTCTAACTTTTTTTGTTTTTCTAAAAGAAAAGTTGGTTCTTAAACAATTTAAAAAAAACAAACTGTTATTTATAGATAGTTTTTTTAAATGTTGGCTCTTAAACAAATTGTTTTAAAACAAATTGTCACACCCCCGACCGATAGCGAAATCATCAAGGTGTGACAGATTGGTATCAGAGCTATGGTTATAGGTAATTAGGTTATTAAAAATTTTATGACCTAAACTATAACTAAGTACCCTTACACATGAGTCATCTCATGTATATGTTTAGATAAGATTTTATGTCTTATATGCTTAAACATGATTATGTGGTTATATGCCTTATGTGGTTATTATTATACCTTGATTCTTATCAATGCACACATAATTCTGAAATCATATTCTAAGGCATTGCGCCTAAATCAAATGGTTTTCAAAACTTGAAACATGTAATGTTGGAAAAGCGTGATACTTGTACCTCAAGGAGTTCTGTCTAGACAAGGTATTCATATAAATCCAAATCAAACGATGAATCCGTTTACCTTACCTGGGAACCCTTGAGATGAGTGTCCGCTTATAGGTACGCATGTCTTCATTAAGTTTGTGGTTGACCTAATACTTTAATAAGTCAACGTATTTGCTTTGGTTTGCAAACCAAACGTTACACTTGAAACATCTTGTTATTACTTTTAAATAGTATTATGATTGATTTTGTCTTGGATTTTAAAACTCATTACCTAATTTTCATAACAACTCTTATTAATCTTTCTGAATGCCTTCCCTTCAAAACCGCACTTATTCTAAAAACCCATTACGATGATCCTCTTAATTTGAACTGTGCATTTAATCTTAACAAACATGATTCTCCTATAAACCTTACACTAATGCAACTTTGAAATATCAATGACATAGTAAACAAGAATACTCATCTAAGAATCATATCGAAGTTATCTGCTTTGAGAAGCTCCTCTAGATTTGTATTTCATCCAAAAGTGTCTTAAAAATAATTCTCACGTTCGTCAAGCCAAGTCTCGTATTGATCTAATGTTTAATGCTTCACTCGTGACAAAACCTTCCTAATCGTCTTGCACCCTCTGAAATGTAAAAGCCAAAAAAATCCAATCAAATTGATGAATCTAACCACATTGTGAAGATACCCATGAAATCACGAATTATGAAATCAAACAAACACAAGCGTAGCTAAACACCGAGCGTCAAAACTCATTGAGTTTAAACATCCCAATAGTTCACTTGAATTTTTATTGATTCTTAGGTTGCAAGAAATGTTCTTTTGTGTTTGAGTCGTCTTTCATATCCAGAAAAGTAAGATAAGATATGCAGTACGTCAATGAATTTTTATCAAATATCATCTTACTTCATCAATTTATAATCTTATATATATATATATTATATATATATATATATATATATATATATATATATATATATATATATATATATATATATATATATATATATAACTATCTATATATAAAACTATCTATATATAAAACTAGTAACAGAACCCTTAAATCCATATAATAACTATATTGGCCCATGAAAAGGTCGTAGATGTTTTCTTAAAAGTAATAATAACAATACATGTCATTTGTTGCATGAAGTCCTCTCAAAAGGTCGTAACCGAATGTTACACTTGAAACATCTTGTTATTACTTTTAAATCGTATTATGATTGATTTTGTCTTGGATTTTAAAACTCATTACCTAATTTTCATAACAACTCTTATTAAGTGTAACATCCCAATAGTTCACTTGAATTTTTCTCGTGATTAAATTGTGACAACTCATCCAAAACTCACACGATTTCGATTTCTGTGTGCCAATGCAGTAGACCAGTGATGGAAACCAGTGATGGAACACTCTCACCATGTAACGCAATTTTCGGGACGAAAATTCTTTCAACATGGGGATAATGTGACATCCGGTAAATTTCCGTTACCAAGCTCCGTTAGTTCCGTTAAGTCTTGCATACACGTGTCGTGAGCACACACTAGTTGTCGTTTAACGTTGGTGACCTAATAATAATGAATAATGTTAATTTGTTGTGAATCTAAGTGATTATGTGAATATTGGGTTATGTTTATGTGTTTACACATTTATAAACGGTTAATTAAAGAATTTATCGCGTAACGCGGAAACGTGTCTATTTATTCGTATGTCTTGTGTTTTTATAAAGATAAGATATATAATGAATTTTATAAGTTTATATCTTTATATATGAAGTTAAAAACACTTTACAAAGAGTTTAAAGTCTAGTTTTTACAAAATACCAAAGCACAAGGGTTTAAAGGGTAAATATGTAAATTAAATATTAATAAAACAAAAATCCCAAACCCTAATGCAACCTTCGGCCGCGACATTCACCCTATCCCTCTCCATCTTCGAAAATCAGCCTTGAACAAGCAAATTCGTGTGGTTTTGATTCGATTACAAGTTATACAACACTTAGGAAGCATCGATTTCAAGCAATTACAAGTTTAAAGGTTAGATTTTTCATGTTTTGTGATGTTCTTCATTATGGCCGAACCCTAGATTCGAAATTGATCCTTGTTGGGTCGAATTGGTTGTTGTTTGATGATGTTAACATGTTAGTTAGATTGTATACATGTTAGTTAACGTCGATTATGCAAGAATTCTATGTTTTTAGTGGATTGATCATGAAATTGGTTATGAAGCAAACCCTAATTTGAATTGTTGTGATTATGCATGATGGTTGATTGTTTGATGAATGTTGATGATTAATAGGTTGTATGAATGTTAGAATACGTTGATTATGCAAGAAAGTGGGATTTTGATGCATTGTTCATAGGTTACTAAGAATAGTAACTTTATTTGGCATGTAGTAATGATCTAATGATGGAGTGATGTTATGGATGAGTTCATGATGATGATTAGATGCTAGATTGTTGTTATGAATGCTAGAAATCTTTAATTTGATGATGTTGATCATAGCTTGCCAAAAGTAGAAACTTTTGTTTATGAAGATGTTAGATTGGGATGTTTAAGTGTTGTTGATCATGCCTAGATGTTAGTATGAGCTTGAATTTGTATATTAGTGATGAATTCATGTATACATTGAATGTTTGATAGATTTTGGGCTATTCTTTCCCAAAAGGGAAACTTTATTTGTGTAAATGTTGAAGTATGATGTTATGATATGTTTGGGATGATAGGAACTTGCTATTATGTTCAAGGATGGATTCTAGTGTGATAGAACGTGTTAAATTAGTTGTATGGCATGTTTGGGTAATCATGGGTGATATTTGGAATTGGTAATCATGTATGATTTGGATGTTGTGTAGTAGTAGGACATCATGCTTGGGTCTGGTAATTGATTGTTGTGATGTTGTGAATGCAATGCGTATGCTTAAAGAATTTGGTTATGATCATTATACACGCGTGTGGATCTGAGGCCCCTACTTAGTAGGATTGGCAGGGTTTAGGATGTGAAGTCGTGAGTGGCTTCACATGGCATGTGAAGAATGGTTGAACTTTGTGTGGCATGTTAGTTGTATTGTAGCTAGTGGTTATGTTAATGTTCTAGATTCGCATGACTTGTATAGTACTTGATTGTATGATGATCTAAGTGATACACCTGGTTGATATAGCATATGTATGATACTATTTGAATGTTAATCTTGTATGTTGTATGTGCTCATTGGCTTTATTTGAATTAACTCATAATGTCACAAACGGGTCAGACGGGTCAACTAGGTCAAACGTGTCTATTTGTCTGGAAGCTTGAGTCTTTGAGTTTGGTATAATTAGGGTTTCACATGTCTTTTATTTACACGTACTTATGTACTATGATCTAGGTAACCTGTGAAGGTTGGCTATCCTCTCATTTCTCAAAATAAACCCTAAGTACCTTTGCATACATCAGGTGAGTTCATGCCCCACTCTTTACTTAATCTCTTTTGGGGGAGATAGCATACTGGTATTTATACGAACGCTTCATTATTTAAGTTGTGTATAATATTAATATAGTGATGTTTACCATGAGAAAAGTCCTCACACTTTGAATTGTTAATATTTAATAGCGGGGAAACTTGGGTAGTACTACTGGGTCTGACGAGCCCCACCTGTGTGACTCGAGGTCAACCGGGTGCAATTTGTCCTATTGATCATTGTCACGACATGGTAAGTCGTGACAGGAGGCAACAACTATCACAGTCAGCTTCAATTGCAAAATCATTATGTATTAATATTTACTGATAATAGACTAGCTATCTATTACCATACACTGCTTATATGTATCACAACTGTTTACATGTTTATTGAACTCAAACTCTTGAACTCACCAACCTATGTGTTGACATTTTAGTATGCTTTTCTCAGGTCCTTAGCTTGCTTGCCATAGGAGCACTGCACGGTTCATTGCATGTTAAGACACTATGCTTCAAGACAATTGACATTTTAATAATTATAGTTACTCTTTGGTTTGGCACTTGTTTTGCCATGGTTATACTTTATTGACTTGGGTTGTTTTCAAAAACGCTTCCGCATCGTTTAAAGTTGGTATTTTGGTTAATTATGTTAAATTATGGCATTTAGAGTCGTTTTGAGTAACTATTGACTGTAATCCTGGTTTGTTCACACGCCTCGCGGTAAAACTCCGCAAGTGGATTTTGAGGGTGTGACATAATTTTGGAACGTAATTTTCTAAATTAGAGGAGACTGTAATATCCGCTCATTTTTTAAATTATAAACTTGAACCCGTTGGGATCATTCATGTAGTAAACTTTGATTTTGTAAATTTTGGTCTTATTTACATTAAAGTGTTTTTACCAATTATTCAATTTACTTTAAATTTATAAATTATAAATTGATCTTTTTAATTTTATAGAATCAAATTATTAATTATGAAATTTTATATATTTAATTGAAATAAATGATTAAGTTACAAAGTATCAAGCTTTTGTTAAGAAAGTCATTATTTAATCACTTTGTCCATTTTCGTATGTCAAATAAAATATATTATTCGATATAATCTAAAACTTATAATTGTTATATAAATTTAAGGAATGATGTTACTAATCAATAGATTTTAATTTGTCAAATTAAAATAAATATCAATTACAAGATTGTCCAAGATTTATAAAAGTCATAAAGTTTTATGAATCAAATAGTTTTGTTAAATTATTAAAACTTGGGTCTTATAAGTTTGGGTCATAAATGTAAATTTTGAAACTTAATTTAATAGTTTTCTCATGAATTAATAAAATTTCAAAACATTAAGGACCAAAGTGTAATTTCCATTTAAACAACCCAAACCCCCTCCCCTTCTCGTCAATCTCGACTGTGTCGGGCCAACATCTTCGATAGCATCGAAAGCCTTAATTTCGGTCAATTCAAACCAATTAAAATGACTCAAACCGTTTGTAGATTGTTTTGAAACCTATGACATTAACCCAATTCGATTATAACCAAAGTATTAATGGTTTCGAGCTAAACCGAAACCCAATTCAAAATCTTTAACTCTAAAATCTTGAAACAACTGTAATTGATACTATATAAGTGATTCTAAACGATCTGAGCAATCCCTCTGAGTTATTCGATCAATCAATTGAACATTCAACACTCATATTCATTGAATTTAATCGAAGGCCTTGCCTGTGACTTCAACCGTGATGTTTAACAACTTCTGTGCAATTTGAACTCTAATTATTAGAGGGCTTTTGTTTCTCATCATCCATAAAAGATTACCTTACAAGTAATTGAGTCATCACTAGCAAAATCACCTCAAATCACCACTTCTATGTCACGACCTAGTTTCTTATTGTTTCCACCAATTGTACATCAATCAGGTAAGTTAAACCCACACACACGAGATTTAGTGTAGGGAACAAAAGCCCTATGTTTATTACAATAATCATAATTGAATTCGAGTTCAATTTAAAGTATTTTTAATCTAGTGTTTTTAAGGAATTTGGGGATTTCATTAAAATTTGTTTTATAATTTGCAAATCAAAGTGTGACAGATACAGGGCCTTGGCCCAATGGTAAAGCATATTGCATTATGCGGGTGACCCAGGTTTGACCCTGGGCACCCACACATATTTTAAACCATTTTTTTTATTTTATTAGCTTTAAGAAATTTATTATTATATCATAATATTAATATAGAAATTGTTTTGTTAATTATAGTTATTTCAGTAAGTATTTTATTATATTATATACTTCATAAAAATCACTTTTAAGGAAAACCTAAGTTGTTTAAAATCATTTTAAAGTAATATTTCTTAAATCATCTAAATAATTAATTATTTAATTGATTATTTTGATCAAGTCATTATTTAGTTAGTTATTAAATTATTTATTTCTTATTCATACTTTCAACATTTATTTATAAATTAAATAATATTTGATTTCACTAGTGATTTTATTTTATTTAACCTAATTATCAAACCCCAAATTCCAATTGAAACCCTAAATCATAATTAGTCTTTAATCATATCATTTTTTTAATCCTAAGACACCAAACCTTAGGTTGAATCGAGAAAGAATCATTGAAGAATCTTAGTTTCTTTTTATTATCTAAAGAGCATCTTATATCATGTAAGTTTTTCATGACCTTTTTACTTTATTTCACATCTTTTAAGGTGAAACATGTTAATCTTATAATTATACACTTGTAAAACATCTTGATACTTGTAATGCAGAAGCCATTCGTTTATAAACTTGTCATGGTTATTTGAGATATTTGTGAGCTTTATATGATAGTCATCTTATAAAAGCAATCATTAACTATTGCTAGCTTAGCGACGTCATAGATATACGGCTTGACAAGCCTATTTGGTGCTAAAGCCGAGGTTATTGTCGGCTCCTGATGACGTATTCTTGTTCGTCATGGAAACCAAGTACATTTAGCTAATCGTATATCTTATTGTGGTCAATCTTTTGTCAAGGTTTGATTGTATCATTATGCTATCTATATTCTTGCATTATTTATTAACCTATGACATGAATTGTGTCTTAAAAGTTGTTTTATGTGTATGTACAAATTAATGGGAACTCACCAACATTATATGTTGACCTTCTTTTTAACATGTTTTAGTGTTGCTATTTTGAGGACTTCTTCTTACTCATATAGGACTTGGACCTAGTTTAACTAAAGATTTTATTTTGTTATTTGAATCTTGATTGTATTGTAATGATTTATTTGTTTAGTATTATTCAATGAAAAATGACATTTAATATTATTTTAACTTATTTAATTCTATGGGTTATGAACAATCGCTTCACATTCGTCCGCCCCGATGATCCCGTCATCGATCGGGGTGAGACACAAGTTCGTTCATATTAACTAATTACAGTATAATGATATTGCTTAAATTTTTTTGAGATTGAAAATAGTTATTTAAATAAATTAAGTAAAATATTATATATGTAATTTTATAAATAAATTTTTTTATAAAATATTTTTACTAAAATATCAAACCTTTACAATGTTAAGAAATATTTTAAAATCTTTGTTTTTAAAAATCTAATTTTTTTTATAACCAAGATAGTTAAATTTCATAATTATAATAAAAAAGTTAAAAATTAACATTTTAAAATGGTTTGTTTTGGAACAATTTTTTAAATAAACAAAAAGAAGTTAAATTACAAGTTTAAAATTTTATATCAGTTTCTTTTACTTATAGTTCTTAGTTATACTTAATTACAATTATATCTTATTCAAATTATTTTTATATGATTAATAAACTTTCATTACTAACTATTTAATATTTCAATCATTCAACCATATAATACACGAAATAATTACCTAATCTATATATATATATATATATATGTATATGTATGTATGTATGTATGTATATATGTATATGTTTTAAAGTGTCACTTGTCAAAATATTAAGCTTCATCATCTTAGTTTTTCCGCATCTTTCTCCTAATAAATGATAATAAATCATACTACTTATATTATTCAAAACATTTACATAATAAAAAATATATTGTAAAATTAAAATTATAGGTTTTATAAAAAACAAACATTAAACAAGAATATAAAATACAAAAATTTCTTAAAGACAAACTTTTTAAAAATGTTTTTAGTATTATATGGATCGTTTAACAATGAATTTATTTTAAAAAAGCAAAATAAAAAATTATTTCACAAAAGAAGTCAAAAGTAATTTTTTTGTTGTATTACTTGAAGTACTTATATGTATGTAATTCAATCATATTTTATATACAAATATTTTTTTATAATTCTTTTAAATTTTATTACAAAATATTAAATATTTTATCTATTAATTTGTGTATCACACGGGATACTAAACTAGTATGTTATATTTAAAGACCATAATTAAGTTATAGATAAATGACCTTACATAACTAGTGTGATTTATGTTTTGGGTAGGGTTATAGTAAAAATTATATTTAATCTAAAAAGTTATGAATGATTGTGATCTTAACACATGTCATTTTATTATTTTAAAAACGATGACATATACATCAACTCATATTGTCATATACATTTATTGCGTCATATATTTTTTATCATTTGTTATATGTATTCATCATTATATTTTACATTTTATATCATTTTATATTATTATTGTCATTGTTTCTATAGATTACATAAACTTGTTATAGTCATTGTGTTTTACAATTAGTAGTGTACAATGATATATTTCATTTCACTAATATATTTATCAAATTTATAGTGTTGAAAATAACATAACATGTTTATTTGTGTCATTGTTTTTTATATATATATAAATTTATTGTTATCTATCATTATATTTTATAATTATAAGTATATAATGAATTATTTCACCAATATATTTTTCAAAGCTTAATGTTCAACATAACACAATAAGAATAAAAAACACAATGATTCATTGTGTTATTTTATCATTATTTTTAATGTATTAATTAATTAGTTTTAATTTATTATAGTATATTACATATTAGAGGTACACAACAATTTTATTCAACCATCATACTTTTTTAAAATTCATCATTTTAGAAAAACAAAATAATTAACAAAAATACACATTGAACTCCGTTAAAAGACAAAATGACAGGATTCACTTAAAAAGTAAAAAAAAATATTATCTTTTTATATAACAACACTGTATTTGTTTTAAAGATTAAAAACACATATTTTTATGGTATAATTTATATTAAAAAATAATATTGTACACAAAAGTTATAAAAATTTAAAAAATGGGAGGAACTTGTAAAAAATAAAATAAAAATAGCTATTTCTAAAATGCCATTCTAACAAACTTGTTTCTACAAATTATCTCAACAATTGATAAGAAAATAAATAATTAAGATTACTTATTACATTTTTTTTGTTTTAGAACAGTTTTAATTTGAATTTTTCTCTTATATTTTCAAACAAAAGTGAAGAACCGATATAGTATTAAGTTGAAGATTGTATGAATGGTGTACAAATAAAATATAAATTTATTAACAACCGAAACATAAAATTTGGCAAGATGAGTGTGGCATTACGTATAGCAAAAACATGTGGCTACACACGAATTTGGATGTAGTCTAAGACGCTATGAACCCGATTATATTATAACTAATTTTGGTCTTTGAATATACTAGTCTCGATTTTTAATTAATCATCTTCTTTGTTTGTCCGCCTTTTGTAAGTAAGTTTCATTATCTAACATCTCAAAATCGACTCGATGGGTCAGAATCAATATTTGTCACGTATATTAAACTTTTTCAAACAAAGAAAAAGAAATCAATTGCTTTTTACAGAAATGGTACTTGTAATTCACATTGCTTTGCAATTTGCATCACATTGAAATGTATCGAATTGCATGTAACCCTTCATCGTATGGCTTGTTAAATTTTCAGTAAAGTTCTCGTTTTACTTGTCAAGATTTTTAGCGATGTTACACTTGGGAAAATTAAACCGAATTATATAAGCAAATATAACTAATTGATCTAGTGCATTGATACATAAAAGAAGCAATCACTATGTTCAAAATTTCATTTTTATCGTTTATATAATAGAACTGATTTTACAAATCATTTATTTAGAGAATTTTACTAAATTGGTTTTTTTGGAATGAACTGACCTTGTTAATATTAGAAATCTTGTCATTTCCTCGTACTAGTTGGCATGACCACACTAGGCGACGGGGTTGTAAATTTAAAAGTTTAATTTTTTCGACTTATACGTTATTTTTAAACATCCAACAAAAGTTCACATGTGTAATATTAAAAAATATAATAAGAAAAAAATACCGTAAAAAATGAATCCTCAAAGAAAATGAAAAAAGATAACAAATACATAAACGATAACTTTACTATAGTTAATGAGTTGTATTGTTAATTGGTTTAAAAAATAAAATAAAACTTTAGTAAAAATTAAATTTAAATTTGACATATCTAAATAATTTAAGTGTAAAATTTGCAAAAATGACAAAATGAGTAGGTGGTTAATTTTAAAAAAATCCAAACAATGGTTTAAGTGTAATACTAGAAAAGAAATAAAGTAAGTTTTTTGATAACTTTGGAGAAGAGAAATTATTTTTATAACATTGAGAAAACCTACAACTTCACTATACGTTATCTTTTATATTTATTACTAGCGGGTGGGAGTCGCGCTATGCAGTGGGTCTAATGCTTTAATGAAACGTATGTATCTAATGGTTAAGAAGTTGTATTAAGTGACTTGATTTCTTTGTGAAATTATATTTGTATCTCAAGGCTATGCTTTATATAGTAGTATAAATATATAGTGGTTTGGACCGCTTGATGCGATAGATTTCATTGAGAATTTTCTGCCAACCTTCCTTAAATAATATATTTGTTGTTGTAACTATGTAAATATCTATTAATATTATATTAAGTATTTAAATAAAGGAATTTTTATATATTTCCCCTTCCTAATACCTTAAATACATATTTCCTCAAGGAATAAAATTAATTATATATTTCCTCTTCCTAAAACACATATATTACATATGTATATTCATTTTATTAAAATTAACCTATCAAGTGACTATTTTATCTTGTTTTTACTATGAGATATTTACGTATTAATGTTTTATTATTATTATATTGAATCTTTGATAATTGTGTTTTGTGTTTGGAGATATAACTTGGATTACGGTGATTATTATTTTGAATAAACTTTTGTATTTGGAGTTATAATTATATAGTTTTTATTCATATAGAAAACTAAAACTTGAGGAAATAGGTTTTGATATTCTTAAGAAGAGAAATACGTAAAAATAACTTAGTAAAATTATGGATACAATAACCATTCAATAACTTATTTTAATAAAATATGTAATATATATGTTTTAGAAAGGGGAAATATGTAATTAAAATTTTAACTTGGGTAAATATGTAATTAAAGAGTTTAAGAAGGTTAATATGTAAATGCCCCTTAAATAAAATTAATACTTAATTTTAACGGTATATTTTATTATAAAATAAAAATATAAATATGCGTTTTAGTTTTAATATAAAATATTATAAATAAGTTAAGCTTAATGTAGTGAAATAAATAATCTCATTTACACTAAATAATGTATTAATTAGAAGAAGTTTATTAAATTGTGATAAATAAAAAACTATTGCATATAACAGGTATACTTTATGTTTAAAAAGTTAAATGGATATAAGACTATCTTGTTTAGTTTGGACTTAAATCATTGAAAGTAGATTGTATAAATGCTATAATACAAAAAATTGATGCCGGTGACCCCTTACCCAAAGGGTAGGGCAGCCATAAGAAAGATATATCTCCTTTAGTTTAAGTTGACAAATTGGTACTTTAATTTTCTCAATAGGGATTTGTTATTGCGAAAACAGAAAGAATAAAAAAACCATATGGATTCATAGTAATGTTAATGTCTTTGAGAAACAAAATAACTTTGTTGGCTATTATTTAGTGGGCTTGATACATTGTATCTCTCGACACCTTTTGAATCAGTAACCCCTCTCACTATAATATAAGCAAATGTATGTATGTATGTACATCAAAAGAAGATAAAAACAGGATCCACCATATATATCACCTTTGTGGCCAACCAAACAGTGCATGTGCACTACCATACCATTTTTAGCCTTCCAACTATTTTTAAATTGTCATATCCAAAACTCATATAATTTCATTTCTTTATAATTAAATGGTCAAAGAATTATTATTATTATTATTATTATATTATTATTATTATTATTATGATTCTTATTCTATTATTATTATTATGTTATTATTATTATTATTATTGTTAGTATTATTATTATTATTATTATTATTACTATTATTATTATTATTACTATTATTATTATTATTATTCATTATTAGAATTGTCCTCATACACGTTGTTCAAGTAACTACACCACATACTTAAATATGAAAATGCGAAAAACGTATCGTAATGGCTATCTCTTCAACATAGAACCACAACGTGAAACTGATACATGTATGGGTTAAAATATAAAATTTAAAAAAAAAATCAGTGGCAAAAATATACCCAATAAGAATGTGAAAGTGATGCATGCGTGGGTGCAAAAATTAAAATCACAAAAATAAAGGTCAAGGGTAAACATCTAAAAACGTCTTGTAGCAACTTGAGTTAATTTTTAATATATGTACTAATGAACCTTGAATACGAAGAGATTCAGACGACATGTTGTAACACAAACAACCACAAATCCAAGGCGAACCTCAAACAAGGTACAAATACAAAACAGAGCTACTAGCAAACTGCATACTTTGTAAAAACCAGAATCCAATTGAAGAACTAAGTTAACCTGGAGAAAAATATGTAAACGGAAAACCATGTTTATAAATTACAGATTGCAACATTACACCTAACCACATCTTTATACTAGGTAAGGAGAGTTGTAGGAGAATAACTACCTATTAACAGACTTAAACTAACCAAATACCAGATAGTAATAATCATAATACATGTACTTCTCGTTCATATCAAGCTACTAAGGGGTCTGAAGAGAGTGGATGTAAACAAAACTCACACCTATCTCAGATGATAGAGACGTTGTTTCAGCAAAACCCTCGACTCCAATGGTCTCTTCTTTTCAGTCGGAAAAGACAAAAATAGTTTAGGGTAACAAACATTCTCTAGATTATCAAATCTTTGCATTCTCACTTGAGCTATGTATCGCCGTATCGGTATTGATTTTTACGCTGATAGGAACTAAAAAACCGATCTCAAAATGGGAGGCCCAATATGTTGAATTGATCAAATGACAATGACATTAGTGTACTTAACAATACTAGCATATTAAAATTTTGTTGAGACTTTAGGCCCACCATGGTATCAGTACGACAGTACCGGCACTTAGCCCAGTAAAAACAAGGCCCAACCACTATTTCAAACTAGGGTTGTTCAAATAGCTCGGCGCTCGCTCGAACTCGTTCGAAAAAAGCTCGGATTTTTACTCGTTTGAATTTTGGCTCGGTTGTAAACGAACTGAGCGGCTCGGTTCGGTTTGAAAACGAACCGAGCACGAGCAAAGGTACGCTCGCTCGTCGCTCGCTCGATTTCGCTCGATTTCGCTCGAATTATTTTTTAATTTACTTTTATATATTATATATTTGTTAATTTATTTAGTTATTTACCACTTACTACTATTTTAATTAATAAGTCAAAAGATCAACTACCCTAAATGTAAAGCTTTAATTATCTAATCAAATCATCACTTCACATTTTAAAATACTTTCACCATTCCACCCATCACCACTTTCAGTCGTCCCCATATCCCCCACCTCCTTACCGACTGTCGAGGCGCTGACCTCCGGCACTCGGACATGTATCCCCCGACCTCTAGCACTCTGACATGCGACCCCGACCTTTGACAATCCGACCTGCAATAGTCTGATCCCGCATCCCACCTTCGACAATCCACCTCCAAAGTGCAAAGTCTGACCTTGTTCGAAGCCCGACATTGTTCAGTTGTTTCTACTCGCAATATCTTGAGCTTAGATTTTTTTAATAATATGGTTCTTAAAGAACATTTACACAAGTATTGATGAAGATACAACGGCTAGAACTTGAAAGTTGAAACTTTTAAATGAATTATTAGTTTTGCTTTAAATTATAATGAAACCAAACAAAACCGAGCAAAATCGAGCGAAACCGAGCGCTCGTTTTAAAACCGAACTGAGTTCGAGCATGAAGTTTGCGCTCGAATTGTAAATTCGAACCGAACCGAGCCGCTCGGTTTAAAACCGAACCGAGTTTAAGCGAAGCTGCGTTTGGTTCGGTTCGGTTCGTGAACAACCTATTTCAAACACACACAATTAAAATTCAGTGGTGACACCATTTTGGATTTATGAACGGGTTTGGAACCCGATCACGTACTTAAGAAAACCAGTTTGGTTAGACTTGTATTTCTTTTCAATGTGTATCAATTTATGTCTTAAGTTTTCAAGTATCATATAAAAATGTAATTTTTTGTTATTTTTGTTTACCTTGTAATTTCTATAAATTAAAACCTATAAATCGATTTTATTTCAAACTGATTTCAATCTGATCCAAACCGATTGGATAGGGTTAAGAATCTCCCACCCAAAACATATTATCTCCAAACCGGTCTATTTTTTAAACCTTGTTTGTACACTATTGGATCTAGAAAGGCTGGTGCAACCAAAACCAAGTCACTTAGAAGATTTTGGTACAACAAATAAAGGATTTCCGAAGCTAAGTGTGGAACTTCCGAAGGAAAAAGGAGCTCTTCCGAAGACAGTGTAAAACTTACTTCCGAAGGCAAAGAACCTACTTCCGATGTTCAAGACTTAGAAAGAAAGATCTGAAGTCAACTTCTGAAGTACAGAAGTTCTCAAGCCTCGGAAGTATAGAAGCCTCTTTCGAAGTATAAGTGGGTTCGGAAGAACTTGTTCTTCCGAAGCCAACTTACCTTCGGAAAACACTGCTATTATCCAGTGAACATAAGTATGGTCTCCCTGACACTCCGCTGCAAATCTCTGAGATACTACATGACGTTTTCTCAAAAGCCATGCAGTTGACCATACTTTAATCCATTGTTTACCTTTTTATGTTAGTACAGTTGCCATCTTTAGTTGGTGACAAAACGTAAGTGATGGACATGTCATGACTACCATATCTTAGATAATACTTTATTCAAGATACCTTAACTTTAGCATTGTAGTATATGCTTTAATCTTAGGTTTCCAGCTGGTATCAAAGTATATCTGGCTGTAGGATCTAGTATATACAGTCTCTTATTGTAACGCATGTATCATGCTTGTAAGAGTCTTGTAACATCTTGAGTTGAGAAATAATATACAAGTGCCTTGAAAATTTATTCTATGTGTTCATTTACTACTTATTATTATTATCAACTCTTATGAAAGACTTTACTTCATCTGAATTGAGTGTTTCTATAAGTGAGTTTGAGAGAAATTCTTGTGTTTAAGTGACAAACCCGATCCTGCAATTGGTATCAGAGCTTCTTAGGCTCTTGATTGTGAGATCTTACCATCCTAATCAACCTGTTTTTCACTCCTCTTTATACCTCACTCAAAATGGCCCTCAACAAATCTGAAGTAGAGATGGGGACGATGACCAAAGCACCCATCATCACCCCTGAAAACTTCAGTCCTGGAGCAGAAGAATGGAAGGCTTCATCAATTATCAAGACAACAAAATGTGGCAATCCATTGTCAGTGGCCCGTATAAGCCTAAAGTAGCTGGTGGAAACGGTGCCATGATCGAGAAAGCTATTGAAGATTATTCTGATGAGACAAGAAGAAGCTTGACATTGTCAGCAACGCTATGACTGTTCTCATGACTGCAATTCCAAACTCTATCATGGTGGGGTTTGAACATTACAGGTCTACCAAAGAACTGTTTGATGCACTTGCTCAAATGTACTCAAGCTCAAATGACTCCAAGAAGGACTCACTGAAACAACAGTTTGAGAACTTCACCCATGTTGCTGGAGAGACTCTTAGCCAACAATATTTTAGGTACATGGATCTTATTTCTTCCCTTCAATCTGTGGGAATTGCTTATGAACTCAGAGACCTTACTAGAAAGTTCATGAGTGCATTGCCCAATGAGTAGACATTCTACTATGTCTCTATCAAGAGAAAAGAAAATCTGAATACACTCACCATGACCGAACTCTATGGGATCCTTGATGGATACCGTTTGGAAATGGAAAGTAAGAGGGGTCATCAGAAAAGCAGACCCTTGAGTTTTCCTGCTAGCAACGCCTTAATGATTGCTGAAGGCTTAGGAATCTCCCAGCCTCAACAATACCTGACTTACACCCAGCAGCCATCTTGTTCTCCTGGGCATACATCACATTTCCTGAGACTCCAAGGTCTTAACAAGCTCAGCAAAGCTCCTTTCAGGACAACTGTGCTTTTGTCTCAGGAAGTGGACACTCAAGTGATTATCAGTACTGCTTTGATGATCTAGAGTGTTTCAGCCCAGATGACGTGGAATACGTGGACATAGTCCAACAAATGGCTCTTCTAACCTACAGAGCAAAGAAGTTCTTCAAGAGAACTAGAAGGTAATTTTCCTAGAACCCAATCAACAGCAAATTTAGGTTTGACAAAACCAAGGCCAAATGTTACAACTGTAACTAACTTGGTCATTTTGTAAGGGAATGCAAGGCTCCCAAGTCCAACCCGGGAACCCCACAGGCCTTAACACATCCCTCTACATCAAAGCCCACTAGAAAGTCAACTGAAACAACTGCAATGGCTCAAGAAGTTAACTAGAGCTTCATGGTACAAGATGTGACTCTTGCTCAAGCACTCATGGCAGGAACAAATGAAAATAAGGTATATGAACATCTCTATACTCCTGCTTGTATTGCTAAGGTTAAATTGTATCAGGACTACAATATGGAGATTAAATCTGATATTGAGTCTTTAAATGTTTTGAAATCTGACTTTAAAAGGGCTGAATCTGACTATCAAAGAAAACTTGAGGAGTTAGAGAAAACTGTGTCCCTATTAAAACATGAACACACAAACTATAAGACTCAGATAAAGGATTTAATATCCAAATTGACTGAGGCTCAAGCCCAGCTTGTCACAGCTGAGGCTCAAGCTAGGAAGTATGCTATTTCTGAGCAAAACTTCCAAGCCATTCTTGCATCATCCTCTCACTCAAAACTTTGTTACCAAAACAAAGGAGGGTTGGGAACCAATGAAATTGCTCCATCACACTCTTATGAGTCTATAAGACAACCAAGGTGTGGTACTGAAGAGCAAGAGGTTCTATCTGCTGACCACCTTTTCATGAGTCAAAGAATGATGCAACTATGGAGACCATCACAGGGAAGAACTAGGTAATTATGCCCTCCCCTACCAATGATGATCAAACCCTGACCACCAAAGCCAGAAGAAGCAGAGCTAAGGCAGCCAGAAAAACTGCCAAGAAGTGGCTGAGTCCAAGCTAAAGATAGACCTAAAGCAAAAGGGTATATTCATCTCAACTGGATTCCAGGTGGTTGGAAACTCTGATTCAGGAAAGGGGTGTAGTACCAGCACTCTGTCCTACCAAAGGATCAGAAGTTAAAGGGAAAAGTTGCTGATGAAGATAAAAAGAACAAGAAACAGCAATCTTCAAATCCCCAAAAGATTAACATTGCATGCATAATGTGTGGTCTGCAAAACCACATGGCCAAAGATTGTTACTACAATCCTGCTAGCACACATTATACAAATAATGTAAAAAAGAAGGAGTCAGGGAAGGTTTCTCATTGGACCATATCAAATGGTTCAAGTGATGAAAAAGAGAAAGCTTGTTTCTGAAGCAAGGCTGCTTTCGGAAGAAGATTCTTCTTCCGAAAGGAAAAAGGCTTTGGAAGCTAAAGCTGTCAAAACTCAGAAGAACAAAAGAGTCCCCTTGAAACCATCCCAGAAGAAGACTGCTTCAGAAGAAAAGGTGGTGAAGACTTCTTCCGAAAAGAATAAGCTGCGAAGAATGCCAAGCTACAAAAGCTTCAACAAGCTCATCCTTCATGATCAACCAAGGGATGGAATGGAAGATCAAGAAGATGATGTAGCCCAAACCTCTTCTTCAACGACATCCATTGAACCCCCATGCATAAATTTTGGTTCAATTATGTCATTATCTTTGGAAGAACCCAAGACCAATAAAGCTTGGGTTTCCAATCAAAACTAATCATCTCATCTTATGTGCAGGGACATCCATTTGACAAGAATAACAACATTTGGATTGTAGATAGTGGATGCTCCAGGCACATGACAGGGAACAATCTCTCCTTCAATAATTTCAACATTATGATGGAGGTCCTGTCCAGTTTGAAGGTGAGGCCGGAGGATATATTTCTGGCAGAGGGAGTATATCCAATGTAAGTTAACAGTTGACAAAGTTAACTTTATCAAACAGCTTGAACACAATCTGTTAATTGTTTCTCAATTCTGTGATCAAAAGCACCAAATGCTTTTCACAGAACATGAGTGCATTATCCTCAAACCAGGGATGACAATTCCTCCGGAATTGGTGCTTCTTAGATCTCCCAGGAAAGGGGATATGTACAAGCTTGATATGAACAATGCTTCCCCAATGGGTGAAGTATCATGCTTTCTTTCCAAAGCTGATAGTGATGAGTCAACACTATGGCATAAACATATGTGTAATGTAAATTTTAAAACAATGAATAAATTGGCTAAAAATAACTTGGTACATGGTTTGCCTAAAAAGGAGTTTTTCTGCAAAGACAACTGTGTTGCATGCCTGAAAGGGAAAGAACACAGGACATCTCATAAATCCAAATGTGTTAACTCTATCACTACTCCATTGCACTTATTGCACATGGATCTTTTTGGTCCCACAAGTATAATGAGCATTGGAAGGAAATCATATTGCCTTGTGATAGTTGATGATTTTACAAGATTCACATGGGTATTCTTTTTAAGAACTAAAGATGAAACTGCTAAAACATTAAAATCTTTTATTCTTAAAATAGAAAATCAAATTGATCACAAGGTTAAAATAATTAGATGTGATCAAGGGACTGAGTTTAAGAACTTCGTTCTTGACTCATTCTGCCACTCAAAAGGGATTGCCAGACAATATAATGCTCCCAGAACTCCTCAACAAAACGGTGTTGCTGAGAGGCGGAATAGGACACTTATTGAGGCTGCTCGAACTATGTTAGCTGATTCAAAGCTACCTCTAACATTCTGGGCAGAGGCAATCAGCATTGCATGCTATGTGCAGAACGGAGTTCTTGTAGTTAAGCCCCATGGAAAAACCACTTATGAGCTATGGAACAAGAGGCCACCATTCATTGGCTTTCTAAGGTCCTTTGGCAGCAGGTGTACCATACTTAACACAAAGGACAATTTGGCAAAATTTGCTGAAAAGTCGGATGATGCTATCTTTGTTGGATACCCCTCTAGCTCCAAAGCTTACAGAGTATACAACATTAAGAATCAACAATTTGAGGAGTCATCCAATATAGTTGTTAATGAGCACACTCCTTGTGTTAGGGGGAATGGACCTGATCACATCTTTGATTTAGAATTGTTTCCAAACTATTCTAAACCCTCCAAGTGCTGCAATTCACCAAGTTTCCACCATTCACAGATCTGATAGTTTAACTATATCAAGGAATAGTGAAGCTTCAACAAGTGAATCACCTACTGAGCCTCAAAACTCATCAGGTGATCTGCCACAACACCAGGCAGAAGGAGGAAGTATTTTGAAGGAACATGCAACTGTTAATAAGCTGGAAGTGATTCCTCATTCATTCAATCAGTCCTGAGCAGAATATGTCTAACCTGGATCTATCTCTGCAACTGGAAGTGATTCCTCGTCTTAGGATTCACAACACTCATCCAACTGAGAACATCATAGGGAATGTCTCAGAGGGTGTGAGAACAAGAGGACAGACTCATCAAGGGAATGTCTGCCTGTACTCATGCTTTCTATCTCAGATGGAATCCAAGAAGGTAGAAGATGCCTTGAAAGATAGTAGCTGGATTGAATCAATGCAAGAGGAGCTGCTTCAATTCAAGAGACAGAAGGTATGGAACCTATGTCCGCTACCATCTGGTCAAGTACCTATAGGCACCAAATAGGTTTTCAGAAACAAGATAGATAATAGAGGCTTGATCATCAAGAATAAGGCAAGACTTGTGGTTCAAGGATACACTCAAGAGGAAGGAATCGATTATACTGATGTCTTTGCACCAGTTGCAAGAGTTGAGGCAGTTAGGATCTTCCTTGCATATGCTGCATCCAAGGACTTCACAGTATACCAGCTTGATGTCAAGTGTGCATTTCTATATGGGGATATAGATAGGGAAGTCTATGTATGCCAACCTCCAGGATTTGAAGATCCACAGCACCTCAACTATGTGTGCAAATTAGATAAAGCTCTATATGGGTTGCACCAAGCACCTAGGCTGTGGTATGAGACTTTGTCTTAGTTTCTTCTAAAGAATGGCTACACTAGAGGTACCATTAATAAGACTCTCTTCATCAAAAAGTTTGGAAAGGACATTTTGCTCGTACAAGTCTATGTTGATGACATCATATTTGGTTTCTCAAATGATCAAATGTGCAAGGACTTTGAGAGCATCATGAAGAAGAAGTTTGAGATGAGCTCCATGGGAAAAATGGACTTTTTCCTTAGAATTCTGGTAAAGAAACTGAAGGAAGGGTTCTTCATTAATCAATCTAATATGTCTCTGACATCTTAGAAAGATTTGAGATGAAGGATAGCAAGCCTGCCAAGACACCCATACCCAGAAACCATAATCTTTGTCTTGACCTTGAGGGGGAGAATACTGATCAACATCAGTATAGGGCAATTATTGGTTCTCTGATGTATCTAACAGCCAGTAGACCTGATATCATGTTTGCTACTTGCATTTGTGCAAGATATCAGGCTGCTCCAAAGGTGTCTCACCTAGCTGCTGTTAAGAGAATCCTCAGATACCTCAAAGGAGCACCCAAACTAGGTCTCTAGTATCCCAGAAACAAGGATTTCAATCTTTATGGATACTCTGACAGTGATTATGGAGGCTGCAATATTGACAAGAAATCAACATCAGGAGGATGTCAATGTCTTGGTGGAAGGATCATCTCATGGCAATGCAAGAAACAATCATGTGTCTTTACATCAACTGCTGAAGCTAAATACATTGCTGCTGCTAGCTGCTGTGCTCAACTGCTATGGATTCAAAATCAGATGTTAGACTACGGATTTAACTTTATGAGTATCCTATCCATATTGACAACAACAGTGCTATCTCCATTACTAAAAATCCAGTGAAGCACTCCAAGACTAAGCACATTGACATCAGGTATCATTTCATTAGAGATATTCATGAGAAAAATCTAATCAAGTTAATCAAAGTTGATTCGAATGAACAATATGCTGATTTGTTTACCAAAGCTTTTGATGAACAAAGGTTCAAGTATCTCATAATAGCTATTGGGATGATAAACATTGATTAATTTGATCTCTTTTGAAAACTTTTTTAATATGTAAGTCTTGTGTCAATACAATTTAAGCCCTGTTACAAGAAATTCTCTCTGAAATTTTCTAAGTGAAAATTCCTTCCGAAGAGAAATTAACCTTCGGAAGACATTCTCATATCTTCCGAAGCAAAATTTCTCAAAGGATAACTTTCTTCTCTGAAGAATTTTTGGCCTCGGAAGAAGCGATTGATTGTATATCAGATCTACTTCCGAAACTTACAAATTCTCTATTCGGAAGCAACTCTAACCTTCGGAAGCAAAGTTTTGGCTTCGGAAGTAAGAATTGCCTTCGGAAGACAAGTTACCTTCGGAATTGTTTTACACTCGGAAGAGAGATTTCACTGTGTAACGTAAATTTCTTGGGCCCCACACTGTAAAAAGCAAAGATTTTGTTAATAATGTCGGATTATTTAACTGATTTTAACCTTACCGCCACTGTCATTTCATCCACTAAACCATCACATCACCTTATCCCTAACCCCATTACCGTCTTTCCACAATCTTTTAAATAATCTCGACTATTCAATTTCATTTTCTTACTTGCAAATTTTACTGCCCTAGAAATTTCTCTCTCGACTACTCAACTTTATCCCAGCTCAAATCATCCCCATTCATCTTTCCAAATTGTGACACCCTACATGTATCCCACATCGGCCGTGGATAGGAGAGATTCCTGGTTCATAAGGAATGTCTGGCCTCTAACATAAACAACGTGTTTTGGGCGTATTGGCTATGGATGAGAGGAGAACTCCACAGTTAAGCGTGCTCAAGTGGGAGCAATCCAGGGATGGGTGACCTCCCTGGGAAGTTTTCACCCGGGCAACCAAAAGCAAATCCGTGAGCTCCTCGTAGGCAAAGCAGACAATATTGTTGATGCGAGGGGCCGAGTGTTACAGAATGGTATCAGAGCCACTCCTGTGTCGTTCGGGGTGTGGGACATACCTCACCAAGGATGGTGACTTCTCGGGCTCATCGAGGATGATGAGACCAAACAGGGGGTGCTTGTGACACCCTACATATATTCCACATCGGCTGTGGACAGGAAAGATTCTTGGTTCATAAGGAATGTCTGGCCTTTAACATCAACAACGCGTTTTGGGCGTATTGGCTGTGGATGAGAGGAGACTCCACAGTTAAGCGTGCTCAAGTGGGAGCAATCCAGGGATGGGTGACCTCCCTGGGAAGTTTTCACCCGGCAACCAAAAGCAAATCCGTGAGCTCCTCGTAGGCAAAGCAGACAATATTGTTGATGCGAGGGGCCGAGTGTTACAGAATGGTATCAGAGCCACTCCTGTGTCGTTCGGGGTGTGGGACATACCTCACCAGGATGGTGACTTCTCGGGCTCATCGAGGATGATGAGACCAAACAGGGGGTGCTTGTGACACCCTACATATATTCCACATCGGCTGTGGACAGGAAAGATTCTTGGTTCATAAGGAATGTCTGGCCTTTAACATCAACAACGCGTTTTGGGCGTATTGGCTGTGGATGAGAGGAGAACTCCACAGTTAAGCTTGCTCAGATGGGAACAATCTAGGGATGGGTGACCTCCCTGGGAAGTTTTCACCGGGCAACCAAAGGCAAATCCGTGAGCTCCTCGTGGGCAAAGCGGACAATATTGTTGATGCGAGGGGTCAGGTGTTATAGAAAGTGGTCAGGTGTTACAGAATGGTATAAGAGCCACTCTTGTATCATTCGAGGTGTGGGACAAACCTCACCAAGGATGGTGACTTCTCGGGCTCATCGAGGATGATGAGTCCAAACAGGGGGTGCTTGTGATACCTTACACACATCCCACATCGGTCGTGGATAGGAGAGATTCCTGGTTCATAACGAATGTCTGGCCTCTAACATCAACAACGCGTTTTGGGCGTATTGGCTGTGGATGAGAGGAGAACTCCATAGTTAAGCGTGCTCAGGTGGGAACAATCTAGGGATGGGTGACCTCCCTGGGAAGTTTTCACCCGGGCAACCAAAAGCAAATCCGTGAGCTCCTCGTGGGCAAAGCGGACAATATTGTTGATGCAAGGGGTCGGGTGTTACACAAATGGCCTTCAACCCTCAGCACAACCAAGTCGCACTTCTTGATTCTTCAAGGGATGCTGACTTCTTAGATATCATCTCCTTTTTAACTCACTCTTCTTACTACACCGCTCTGACTGTAAACCCCACAATTTACTCAAACCATATGTCTGAATTTTGGGCAAATGGTCAGATTGAAACCCTAAATGGGGTTCGTGTCATTCAATCGAGCATATGTGGCCAGGAGTTGGTCATTTCTGAACAGATCATCTCGGAGCATCTAGAGCTTCATGATGAGGGCGCTCCAACGGAATTCCCCAAAGCAGATTTGGACAATTCTTATCTCCAAATGGGATATGGTGGAGACATTAGCAGGTCAACTGTCTACAAATTTAACTTCTCTTACAAATGGAAGTTCCTGCTACATGTGGTTCTTCACTGCTTGTCGAATAAATCTGGGGGATGGGATCAAATCCCATATGAACTTGGGTGCCTAGTTCATGGGTTGGTGAAAAGCCTCCGCTTTAACTATTCAAGATTTGTGTTGACTAACCTGATGGGAAATCTTCAAAAGGACACATTCTTCATGTATCCCAGGTTTCTCCAGCACATAATCAACTGCGAGCTGGACCAGAGCAGGCTTGTCTGTGCAGCTGCTCTGACTGCTCCTCAAATGAGGCCGACCATCTTCAAGACTTTGAAGAGAGTGTCCACCAACTTCACCGGAAGAGACACTGCACTTCTTCCAGGTATGATTGAGCCAATGGCTCCTAGTGACATCCCTGTTAACCCCACAGGTGATGAACCCACACTAGCAACTACCCCCACTTTACCAAATCTACCTTCTCCAACCATTACCTTTACTTATCAGAGACGTCCCAAACGAACCCTTATTCAATCTTCTCTGATTGAACATGCTCCTCCTGTTCTACCCAAAAAGGCTAGAGTGGAACAAAGGGCTCCCACTCAGCCTGAGGTCCAACCATTCTTCACAATTGACCTCAATATGGGTCTTGAGTCTCCTCAGTCTCAAACCCATGAGCCCACAACCCAAACTGAAAGCCCTCAGGGTGAGTCTCTATACTCCCCTGGGCAGCCAAAAAGGGACAACCCTATCACAGGCTCAATGCCTTTAGACATTGATCAAAGTCCCGGGTCATTAGGTTTCACTTCCATATCCTTTACTAACCTTTTAATTGGAACTGATGAAGAGATTATGTCTCTTAAGGGCAATGAAGTTGATCCACAACACCCTCTCAAGGATAAATAGAGCCCAGAGAGACCTCTTATCTCTAGCCCCCATCAGCAAACATTTACTGAGGTGAGTCCCACTGATGTGAAGGGAACTCATGTAGATTCAGCTACCACTACTAAAGGATTCTCAATGGATCCTCAGGACAGTAGTAACATCACTGAGATTGAATCTATGGCAACCATGCCCTTTGATGACTCTAAAAGAGACATCTTTGAGCAAGGGAAACCAGGGTGCCCAGAAACCATATCTGGTGGTGAGGATGAACATACAAGGTATGTTACCTCATCTCCCCATGATTCTTCAAAAGAAGATAAGGGAAGAATGCAACTTACCATTCAAGACCTACTTTCTAAAGTCTCAAATCTTGAATCCAAGGTTAAGACTTTAGAGGATAGGTCTACCACTCAGCAACTTGAGATTGAAACTCTCAAGGCCAAACTAGCTAAGAAACAGATTGAGAGGTCTGTTAGGCATGTACCAATTCAAGTCTCCTTGACCTCTTCCTCTAGCTCATCAAGCTCTCAGGATGATGCTACCAAAAAGGGGGAGAGTGTTCAGAGACAAAGTCAAAGACAAGAGGAAACCCAAAGTCAAGCTCTCACTTCCTTGAGATCAAAATATCCTGTGCAACAAGCTTCAATCTTCCCTGAGCCTCCTCCGTTGTTATTCAAGTGGATCAAAGGATGCTCCAAGATCTCAATAAGTTCTTTAACAAGTTTCTGTTGGAATCTCTCATAGAACAGCCAAGTCCTGATATGTCTGTGATCTGCTTCGGAGCTCAAGAGCTTCGGAGGATAAATGCACCTTCTACCACTATTGAGGAAGTTGGTCAACCTAAGGTCCAAGTGGAACCTAAGATTAACTTCGAATGGGAAACAAGGACTGATGGCCCAGCAACTGAGACTGTTAGGACAGATAGTGTATTTTCACAGACTTCTGAAGCACAATTCAAAGCCTCGGAAGAACAAGTTCAAACTTCCGAAGCTGAGATTGCTGCTGCAGAAGGACTATTCTCATTATCCGATGATCTAATAGTCACAGATGCAATCGTGGAACTCGCATCTGAGGTTAATTGAGAGGATTTTCTCACTCAACCTTTAGCTCTAACATCAGCATTAACTCCAGCTCCCAGCTCTACTACTCAACCTGAATCTTCTATCCAAGAACCCCCAAAGTCTAGTACTTCCGAAGACATCAAAGGAAAGAGGAAGATGACTTCGGAAGAGCTTCAGGAGGAAGAAAGGTTGAAGAAACTCAAAAGAAAAGGTAGGCTGACAACTAGAAAACTGCTAGCTACAAGTACCAAAGCAGCCGTAGCCAACCAGGAGGCAGTCAACAACCGAAAAAGGGTAGAGATTATCGATAGACTTGTTAGTCTAGAAGCTGCAACTGAAGATGTACTCCTGCTACCATTAGAGGAGTTAATAAAGCTGGAAAAGGCAACCTTGCTTCTAAAACAGTAAAAAGAAGAAGCTGCAAGGTTGGCCTTAGAAGAAGAAAAGGATAGGAAAGAAAAAGAAGTTGATCTACAGCTCAAGAGGGAAAGGATAACTTTCCTAACCTCCAGAGATTTCTCTCAAGAAGAATCATCTCCACATAACAATGATACGATCTTATGGCTCTTCAACAAAGAGCAAGATCAAATAGAGAAAGAGAGAAAGAGAGCTGAAAGGGAAAAGCTATTGCAAAAGAAGAAGAAGGAAGAGGAAGCAAGACTGACTGCTGCCAACAAAATAGGTGAGAAGGCCTGGATGAAGAGCTATCTCAAAGCTCATGGCTTCTCTGGCAGGCAGGTGGGTCCTATGTCAGAAAAGACTCTCCAGTCATGTCAGTGACATTAAAGCTGACATTCGCGCGGGGAAGAGGAAGGAGATGTATAGAAGGGGACAGGGGATGACCTTCAAAGCAACCACTCAACCCAAACTCCAAACCCAACCTCAACCTGAAACCATACCTTTTTCACTCCCCATCAAAACCGAACCAACCAATGAACCATACACCCCTAACCTACACCATCACTCCTACCAACCCCTTCACCTCAACCACCTAAACTATCCATCCTCCAACCCAAAACTTTAGCCAGAACCCAAACACCTCAACCTACCCATCAACCTATCAAACCATCCCCTCAGGCTTCTAAACATCTCTCCTTAGAAGAATCCAAAGCAGGCAAGACAAAGCTCATAAAATGCACCACTCTGAGCGATATCTCCTGTGTGGAGGATTCTGTCAATTGACCTATGTTGACGGATCCTCAAGTTCCCTCACTAGAGATCAATTTCTTGATCTACCCAGAGGAATATTGGACCAAGCTGCAAATCTCCTTGGCCTCAATTTAGAAACTTTGAATGAGGAAGAAAAGAAGTTAAGGAGAAGGCTGGTGACTCTACTGGATACCAAGAAAAGCGACAGGGTGCCAAGACAACCTCTTGCACCTAGAAAGAAGATCATCCGGTGGAGGTTCGAAGAATCTTCTCACAACTTTGTTGTTGAAAGAGAGAATGGAGAGCTCAACAGGCTGAGTGCCTCATCTCTGCTACATTTAAGCATATTTGACATTGCTGAGTTAGCAGAGAAGACATTCTCCAACCCTTCAAACTCTGATATAGCTGCCCATATCAGAAATCATCTAGGCAGCCTTCATATGGCCGAGCTAATTGCTAGAAGCAAGGTTGAAGCAGAGTTGATACTGAGAGAAGAGGAGGAAAGGAAGGGATCAGCAACCCAAGGCAAAGCCTTTTTACAAATGGTCGAAGGTCCTGAACTTGAATCCATAGTTAGATGGGAGTATGACTATAACTCCCGTCAACTAACTCTTTTCAGGGGCACAACAAAGGTACATGTCATTCAGAGTGATAGACTCGATCTCTTATCCACCAATGACTTGTACAAGCTTCTCAGCACCACTTCAGGGAAGAACAAAGAGACAGACAAATATCTTTTGTCCCTGGTGCTGAAAGCTTTGAGAAGCAGAATAAGTGAGGTTTTGGTAGCATCAGCCTAGAGGGAGTTTGTTGGATCTAGAAAGGCTGGTGCAACCAAAACCAAGTCACTTAGAAGATTTTGGTACAACAAATAAAGGACTTCCGAAGCTAAGCATGGAACTTACGAAGGAAAAAGGAGCTCTTCCGAAGACAGTGTAAAACTTACTTCCGAAGGAAAAGTTCCAACTTCCAAAGACAAAGAACCTACTTCCGATGTTCAAGACTTAGAAACAAAGATCTAAAGTCAACTTCCGAAGTACAGAAGTTCTCAAGCCTTGGAAGTATAGAAGCCTCTTCCGAAGTATAAGTGGGTTCAGAAGAACTTGTTCTTCCGTAGCCAACTTACCTTTGGAAAACACTGCTATTATCCAGTGGACATAGGTATGGTCTCCCTGACACTCTGCTGCGAATCTCTGAGATACTGCATGGCGTTTTCTCAAAAGCCATACTTTAATCCACTGTTTACCTTTTTATGTTAGTACAGTTGCCATCTTTAGTTGGTGACAAAAGGTAAGTCATGGACATGTCATGACTACCATATCTTAGATAATACTTTATCTAAGATACCTTAACTTTAGCATTGTAGTATATGCTTTAGTCTTAGGTTTCAGCTGGTATCAAAGTATATCCGGCTGTAGGATCTAGTATATACAGTCTCTCATTGTAACTCATGTATCATGCTTGTAAGAGTCTTGTAACATCTTGAGTTGAGAAATAATATATACAAGTGCTTTGAAAGTTTATTTCTGTGTGTTCATTTACTACTTATTATATTATTATCAACTCTTGTGAAATACTTTACTTCATCTGAATTGAGTGTTTCTATAAGTGAGTTTGAGAGAAATTCTTGTGTTTAAGTGACAAACCCGATCCTGCATACACCTTTACTCAAAATCCAAATATTCTCCGAGTGAAAAGAATTTCTCATGTCACCCAAGTACAAAACAAGACTTTGAAAGGAAAATTACACGTATATCCTTCTAAACCTTATTAATTTCATATTTAGAGCACTCACATAGTGGATTTATTTTTATTTTTATTTTTATTTTTATTTTTATTCATATAACTATATTAAAAATAACAATTTTTTTTCTTTCTACTTTTCAATTAAATAATGCATTTATAAACATTTATCATTATATTTCTCTCTCCTCCGGTAATAAACACCTTTAAAAATATAAAAAAATTTTATAGGGACTCAATATGATTTACCAAATATACAAATGAACAGTAATTTTATTTTCCATCAACTCACAAACATTTACAATTTCCTTATAATATAAGAAACATATTCACAAATTTATAGAGAATCCACTCTGAATGTTCTTACTCCTTAAGTTCCTAGAATCTTATATATTTTTTATGAAAATAATTTACACTTGCTCTTGTTAAAAAAAATAAACAAATTATAAAAAAAACTATTTTACTCTTATGTTTATTAAAAGTTTAATATTTCTCAAATTTTCGTATTCATCCATTTTTCAATAACTTTATAATTTTCGTTACATATTCTTGGGTATATATGATAATCATTATGTTTTGCTAATGAGTTTTTTTTTTCTATTTTTTCATTTGCATTTTACTAGTTCTTTTCCGTGTTTTTTCTTAATTATTGATCTATACTAGTTTTTGTAGAGGTGTTAGTGGTTCAGGTTAGCAGTTTATTCGGCTATGAAAATTATATGGGCCTATTGTTGGATATTTTAGTGTAATTTGAGATTGCGTATGACATTCAAATAAGAGTGCACGCTTGTTTGAATGTCATCGGGCCTAATGGGGGATCCAAGGAGGCAACGCCCCGCCCCTTGGCGGGGGTTCGGGGGCAGCGCCCCCGAGAGAAGCGGGGTCCAAGGGGCGGCAGCCCCTGGTGGGGTCCAAGGGGCGGCAGCCCCTGGTGGGGTCCAAGGGGCAGAGCCCCTGGCTGGGGTTGAGCTTGAGGGACTAAATATGCATTCGTGGAACTTGAGGGACTAACTGTGTAATTTACCCCAAGAAGCAGTTTTCTTGAAAACTAAAAACACGCTCCTACATATTCGGTTTTGAAATCCCCTGAAAGAAATTCGATTTCTTTATCTTCTCAAAATTGCTCAATCAAAAATCCATACGAAAATCTAGAATCAATCTGATTTTATCCAATCAAACGTTGGTAGACTCTCCAATTGTTTGATCTAAAAGTGATCAAACGACTTCAGATTTATCCATTAATTTTCGAGAATTCCCCAACAAAGATCAAACACTTTCGTGACGATGGCTAGTGAATCGGTGAGTGATATGACATCAAAGTTCGTGGAGTTGGCGAAATTTGAAGGAACGGATTTTCGGCGTTGGCAAAAGAAGATGCAGTTTTTGTTGACAACTTTGAAAGTGGTGTATGTGTTGACAACCCCGATGCCAGAGGAAGTGGCGGATGAAACTATCGAACAAACAAGGAAACGGAACAAATTCTGGAACGATGATTACATTTGTCGTGGCACAATTCTGAATGGTATGTATGACACTTTATTTGATATTTATCAAAATGTTGAATCTGCAAAAGAACTGTGGAATACGCTTCAAGCCAAGTATATGGTTGAAGATTCCTCAAGCAAAAAATTCTTGGTAAGTGATTTCATGAATTATAAAATGGTGGATGAGCGTTCTATGATGGAACAATACAACGAGTGTTTAGGAATACTCGGTAGGTTTGAACAACATGGGCTAAAAATGAATGAATCCATTGCCACTACATCCATCATAGATAAGCTCCCGCCTTCTTGGAAGGAATTAAACATAGTTTGAAACATAAGAAGGGTGAATACAACCTTGTTGAATTGGGAAGTACTATTAGTATTGAGGAAGGTTGTATAAGAATGGAAAATGTTTGGGTGAAGGAGAAGGACAAAGATATCGGTGGGTCCGCGGTTAATGTTGTGGAGGAAACTGGTCTAAGTTCCAAAACAATAAGAAATGGAAATTCCAGGGTGGTGGTAACAAAAAGGGTTTTATGAAAAAGGGAAAACAATCCAAAGATAGTGGATGTTGGAAGTGCGGGAAATCGGGGCACTTCAAACGTGATTGCCGTGTTGGAAAGGGCAAGAACGAATCTGGAACTAGCGGTGGATCCAACAAGGATCCACAACAAGCAGGTCAGATTTTAACTTTTGAAAATAATTTAGAGTTGAATTATGTTTCTTTAATTTCTGAAGCATGTTATGTGCAGGATGATTACATTGCTTGGTGGTTCGATTTTGGAGCGACGAGTCATGTTTGTAAGGACCGAAGATGGTTCAAGGAACTTACAACAATTGATGACGGACGTGTATTAAAAATGGGGAATGTCGCAACAGAATCGATCCAAGGAATAGGACTAGTCGAGCTTACTTTTACTTCTAGAAAAACTATTTGCTTATGTAATGTATTGTTTGTGCCTGGCATTCGGAAATACTTGTTATCCGGTATAGTATTAAATAATTGCGGGTACAAACAAGTGTTGGAATCCGACAAGTATATCTTGTCAAAACATGGTTCTTTTGTTGGATTTGGTTATCTATGTAATGGTATGATTATGTTAAATTTGGATGCGCCTTTTAGTGATAATTCTGTTTGCATGATTGATTCCACATCTAGTGTAAATTTGTCTAAATCTGAATTTTGGTGTCACACCCCAACCTTGACAGCGGAAACATCGAGATGTGAGGATTAAGATTGTTCACAGCCACATAACGTTATATTTAAATGTAAATATTCAACTTATAAGTTTCAAAAGGAATTACAAACATAAAGTCTCAATCATGAAACAAAACCAAACATTACATAACAAAACATAGTCTTTTTATTTTATTAACTAGGTCCACATCCTAGATTATTACAAGCTTCAAATGTTCACTTTAGACTTGAGGATTTCCTGAAACATGATAAAAATAAAAAGGTCAACTATAAATAGTTGGTGAGTTTCTAAGGTTTTTATACATAATATGATAAGGTTACAAGTAGCAATTCATGTCATAGGTCATAAGTTAGTAACGCTATAGAACACATATCGTTACAACCAAACCTCGACTTGATTAAAAGTATAAAAGATTGGCTAAGTGTATTTGGTTCCCATGATGAACAAGCATACGTCATCATGAGCCGGCAATACCTCGGTTTTAGCACCAAATAGGTTTGTCAGGCCCAAAGATCTAAGACGTCACCAGACTAGCAATAGTTAATGATTGCAAACAAAAATATGTATCTCATACACTTACAACGCACAAATAACCATGACAAAATTATGAATTGCAAGTGCTTACAAGTTTAAACCTTTACAAGTGTATGAGAATAAGTATCATGTTTCACTCCAAATTAGTATGAAAGTATAAAAAAAGGGCAAGGAAAACTCACATGTCAAATAAGTATAAAATGAAGATCAATAAGAATAATGTATGTTGTTCCAAGAAAAAACGTCACAAGGCATCTAAATATATAAATATTACAAGATTTAGGTTAATAATAAGATTAGCGAGTTAACATGAACTAGGATATTAGAATTTGAGGGTTTTTATAAAGTTAGTAATTTCTTATAAAAATATACTATTTTATGAACTTTATAGAACTTATTTAAAAGAAATTAAATCCTTTGTAAAAAAATGTATATATATATATATATATATTTAATTTATTATCATCATGATGAATCCCTTGTAAAAAGAAAAACATACGCTCTATTACAGATTTATTTAACTCAAAATATTATATAAATTCATTCTTTTATAAATATATATTTAATTATAACATTTGTAAAAAAACATTTAAAATAAAATGTTAAAATGTCTTATGATAATAATTTTATAAGACATATTTAGATGACTTTTAAAAATATTTGGGGTTTATAAAAATAATTTTATACATTCTAAGAATTTTCTAGAATTAGGTTTTTAGGCTAAAACCTTTAAAAATAAAACATAAGGGTGCCCGGGTTTGAACCCGGGACCTCATGCTTAACAAGGCAATGTCTTAACCAGTGAACCAAGGTTTCAGCCGTGGTACATCTTGGTTTTAAATTCTTTTCAACACAAACTAAAAGGTTTCCCCCAAACCCCAAGAACCCTAGTTTGTTCAAATCCAAAATTGAAGATTAATTCGATGTTAATGCTCGAGTTAATTATGGGGCTTTGATTCCCCACTGTATTTCGAGCACACCCATGTGTTCAATCACCTGATTTGACTTCAAATTGATGCAAGGGACACCAAGAACAGGTCGCGGCTGTACAATTTCGACAATTGAAGCTCGGAAGATGATAAACACGTTAGTTGCATGTTACGGTGTTTATGGTGATTGAACTCAATGATTGTGTGTATTTCAGGTGCAATTAATAGTTGTAATCGATTAAGGACAGATAGATAATCATATAAGTTGAATCAATTTGATTATTAATGAGTCATGAATGTCGAACGGTTAGAATTTTAATGTCGAACGGTTACCGAGTTCGATCGACGACTTTAACTCGAATAAATCTCATCAAATGTTCGAATCAGCTTCGGGAGTAATTAGAATCGATTTGGCATACAAATTCAAAGGTTACAGGACGATTCGGGGGTCGCCGGGCTTTGCCGGCAGCTCACCGGAAACGCGGGGGTGACAAATGGGAGGGGGTTTGGGTTTTAATTAATTACACATTTGGTCCCTCAAATTTAAATTTCTTTTATTTTATGCTAAAACTTCAATTAAAGTTTATAAGTTGATATTAAGACCCCCTAAACTTTAACTGCTTAAAGTTTTAAACATTGTTAAGTTTAGTAACTATACAATTTATTTTTATTACTATTAACAATATTATTGTTATTATTATTATTACTATTGTTAATTTTATTGATATTATTATTATAATTATCATCATTGTTATTATTATGTTATTATTATTCTATTATTATTACTAATATTATTATTATTATCATTATTATTATTATTATTATTATTGTTATTGTTGTTGTTGTTATTGTTATCATTATTATTATTAAATAACTTAGAAACTTTAAATTAAACAAGGAATTATACATAAATAGCCCACCAAATTTCATAAATAGCATAAATAGGCCTTATAAAAATTAACAAAAATTAACTTTTAATTAACAAAAATACAAGATGTTACAGTTTCCCCAACTTAAAAGAATTTCGTCCTGAAATTATGAAAAATGAAACTATACAAATAAGAACGGGTATCTCTTCTTCATGTGCTCCTCGCGTTCCCAAGTAAATTCAGCGCCACGTTTATTCTCCCAACGAACCTTGACGATTGGGGTTGTTGTGGTTCTAGTCTTCTTCATTATGCGGTCCATGATCTCAATAGGTTTCTCGACAAAATACAATGACTCGTCAATCTGGATGTCTTCCAACGGAACATGCAGACTTTCGTCAGCCAAACACTTTCTCAAATTTGAGACATGAAACACAGGATGAACTCCAATAAGGTCGGAAGGTAGTTCCAGTTTATAAGCCACTTTCTTAAATTTGAGACATGAAACACAGGATCCAAGGGGGCAACACCCCCGAGAGAAGCGGGGCCCAAGGAGCAGAGCCCCATAGCAAAAGCCCTTCATAGAAAATGCATTAGAAATTTAATTTTGGGCCAAATATGCATTCGTGGAACTTGAGGGACTAAAGGTGTAATTTACCCCAAGAAGCAGTTTTCTTGAAAACTAAAAATACACTCCCGCATATTCGGTTTCGAAATCCCCCGAAAGAAATTTGATTTCTTTATCTTCTCAAAATTGCTCAATCAAAAATCCATGCGCAAATCTAGAATCAATTTGATTTTATCCAATCAAACGTTGGTAGACACTCCAATTGTTTGATCTGAAAGTGATCACACGACATCAGATTTATCCAGTAATTTTCGAGAATTCCCCAACACCTATCGTTAACCGAACTGGAAACATGTCTAAGCACACTAAATAGACAATTTAGATACGGTCGAATGCGGTTCAGTTTACATGAATTTGGGTAACTAAACCGAATAAGTAGCTTTTGGAGTGTTTTTAGGAGCAAGCGTATAATGTAAACGCGAGAAGACAGTCGGTTTGTGGAAGAGCGCCCTCAAACAAGTTTATGTGAGTAAAGGGAGGCCAGAGGAAAAGAGAAAGGAGAGAGGCTTTTTATTAGCTTTTGGCTTGTGATAGGAAAATGGAAATAGTTGCTTATCAAGACTTGGTTTTGAGTTAACCCATTATTGTGGATGTTATTACAATCAAAACCCTTTTCTCTACGATTTTTGGTCATGATGTGCACAATTATTCAAAATGCATTTAAGATTCTAAAACATGTGTATATACATGTGTGTATGTATGTAGAATTATTGGTGATGTTAAATTATTGAGTACGTGAGTAGTACAAAGTTCGGTGGTGGGGCTTTTAATTATGTCCAAATTGACCAGATCTCATTGAGTTCTAACAGAATCTAATGCCCATGACCAATAATTGAAAACAAATGTTAGAAATATCAATAAAGAACATTTGTACTTCCTACTTTCTAGTCAAATAACTATCCGATAATAGTTAACAACTATTGTATTCTCACTAGGTGTCTCGCAAGAGATGGGATGTGGTTGGTACCGCATGAGTGGAGCGATGTCGCGGTGTGGTACCGAGGTTACACGTGGCATCCCGGTCCCGCGTCGCATTTGTATCATCACCTTAAAGTTGTAAAAGACTAAGGTCATTTTGTAATATACAGAAAGACATAATCAGTATTAAAATATATAATATTAAGATATCACATCTATTAGCTAATGTAGCTATGTATTTTACTTTGTTATACAGTAACTATTAAATAAACATACTAGAATAGAAGGGTAACATAAGTGAATGTAACGATATGTAGCTTAATTCTTATTTTATCTATGCAATAATCTATGAACGTAAATAAACCATCCTAAATTTCTTTGATAAATTCCTAAAGTAAATATAAAAGCCAGGTTAAATGGAATGGTCAAGTCAGGTTGAGTTATATAACAAATGAAAACAGGTTCTAACCAAGTTGAGTTCGAGTCAAAACAGAATGAGTCCAACTGAAAATGGATTGGTTTGAAAAAAAAAGTGTCAAATAGGTCATATGTTATATTTGCATCTTTTTATGACGGATAGTGGCAACAAATTACAGCAGCGGCGGTGACAGAGGTGGAGATGGGGGTTGTAATAGCATCAGTGATAGGGGTAGTGGGGGACATCGATGATCGTAGTAGGTGGTTTTGACGCAAAATATATGATGACGCCCGGTCCTCATCCATTTAGACTGTTTTAAGAAGCATTGTTTAATCTGATTATACCTAAATTTATGTGTAATTTATAGACATGAATTTATCTAGAATCAAAAGATTCTATGCATTAATAATTAATAAATAATTGTTTTTAATCTTCACACGCGTTGCGCGAGGATCTGCATAATAAGGCCAAATTTTAAAATATACGAATATAAAGACAAAATCTTAGTAGTTATTATTTCGACACTAAATAAACAATCAAAAAAAAGTTAGAAAACCTAGATAACACAAATGTTATGCCTAAAAATAAGTAGAAATAACGTGGACGCAAATGAAAACAAAAGTACTCACTTAATGTTAAAAACCAAAAACAAAAAGAAACACAAACATAATTCATAAGGTAGTGAAACTAAGCCGAAACCAACTAATGGTTTGAGGTTTTAGTGAGTGATTTTTAGCTAGACAAAGTGGTTTTATACAACAATAATATACCTTTTATCGAAAACGACTAATTAAATCTCCACCAAGAAAGCAAGACGACAACTACTTTCATGTCTCCCTAATCAAATCTTCATCTCTTATTCAATAAACAAAATCAATGACCTTTATAATACACCAAACAACAAAACCCCATTTATTTTTCGGTTTACAATATTGGATTTCTTATTCTGCTAAGAGATTAGATCGATTTAGAAGCTGTTTGACAGTCTCTTAATCAGCCTCTTAATGGTTCAGATGTCTGAATGTTTCAGACATTTGCATCTGAATGGTTAAGCATTATACTAATGTTAAATAGTTAAGAGGTCTAATGTTAAATGGTTAAGACCTCTTATCTGAATTGGTCAGACATATGCATTTGAATAGTTAAACGATATATTAGCTCTTAATGATTCAAACCTCTTAATGGTTCAACACTTAGTGGTTCAGACCTCTTATTAGTTCAACATTTAATTATTCATAAATTACCAAAAAGCCCCTTATTCAATCTTCAAGTTCTCCACTGGCTCAACCTTCATTGGAGAATGGAAACAACAACGCACGTCATTAGGTCAACCACTCTCAACTCTAGATCTACAACCGCCACCGCCACCGCTACCGCCCCAAGTTCATCCACCATTGATGTCATTGATCTTGTTCAGACCCATCATCATTATATCCCATCTTGTGCGGATCCGTTAGATCGGTACCATCATTTTAAACCATCAAATCCTGTCAAAGCAGAGATAAGACGACAACTAACAGAGGGCCAAAGGCGATGAAGCGACGAGCAAATGGTGATGGCAACAGAAGGACACTTGCTCCTAAGTGTTGTACTAGAAATTAGTATCTTAAACGTAAAATATTATAACTTACTATTCTTTTACTTAAAATTAATTATAGAGTAATAATAAGTTAGAATCACTACTCTTATAAAAACCCTATAGTATATGTTTTTTATGCATGATTAGTTGTATATAGTATATTAATTTTTTATATGTTCCTTTTAGACAATCCATTTTTTATGTGTTACTCTTTGACAATCCATTTTAAATAGGATGAGGATGGTTTTGTATTTTTTTTGTGATTATTTGGACTTGTTGAGTTTTCATAATATTGTTTCCTTGACTAGTCGTGCCTCCTTTAATCCTCTTACCATGTCAAACAGCATTGAGATCTACTCTACGCTCTAAATTTCCGAATCGTAACATGACATGAAAATGATTAGAAAATAATTATGTTATAGGTTGATTAATAGAACTTTTTTATTAAACAATCAATCGAAGACAACTTTAACAAATGGGTTAGCCCACAGTTTTTTTAACGGCGGTTAACCCGGTGGATCTGATAACGTTTTAAGTTTGATGTTTTAATTTTTAATTCTCATTTTCATAAATTTAATTATATATATACTAATTACCAACTTGTTTATGCATCATGGGTTGTATTTTATGTTTGATGAGTTGTACCTACCTTTTGTTTTTTGTTTTTTTACTTTTTTTTACTTTTTTTAAATCTAACCCCGTACTTTTACATTTTTTACAATTTAATCTTAATATTTTTTTTATTTTCATCTTTGGTCCCCTATACTTTTTGTATAATAAATTTTTTTCGTTTTACATTTCGTTTAAATTTTGAGAGTCAACATGTCGCAATTTGCGTGTGTGGTTCAACGTTTTTACATTTATTCTTTCTCTTTTTAACGGTCCTAACACAAGATAATGGTCTTAGGTCGACTCACTTATTGTGCTAGATGTTATATGTTTCGCCCGTGTGTTAACATTTTTACATCTACATTTCATGAAGGTTTATCTTTTTCGTTTCTATTTCTTTTTTAGTATGATTTTTTCGGCGTTCGTGCTCACTAATGGTGATGTGTTGTTAGCTCTACTTTGTATGGGTTTAACACCCCGCCGCAACACGGAAGCTTAATACTAGTATATACTAATTACCAAGTTAGTTATGCATCATGGGTTGTATATTGTGCTTAGTTGGGTTCTATCCATTTTTTTTCCTTTTTTAATCTTTAACTTTTATATTTTAACCAAATACTTTTACATATTTTATAATTTAATCTTAACATTTTTTTACTTTCAACTTTGTTGTCCTATACATTTTTATATTTTTACAAAATTTTCATTTTACGTATTGGTATAAAATTTGCAAGTTAACACATCGTATCGTGCGTTTGTGGTTCGACATTCTTAAGCTCATTTTCCCTTGTTCAACAGCACTGTCAAAACGCACTGATACTAGATAGACTTATTGTTTTATATGTTTTACGTTTCACATACGTGGTTCAACGTTTTTATGTCTAATTTCGTTTGGTTATATTTTTTCGTATTTTATTTATTTGTTAATACTAATGTTTTCGTTGTATGTGATCACTGGCGGTGGTGTGTCATTTGTGCTACTTGACACGGTTTTATTCCCCCCGTTGCAATGCGGTAAGCTTAATACAAGTTATTTCTATAAGTGAAATTAATATTTAGGGTATTCACATATTTCCCCTTTCTAGATATATTAGTTACATATTTAACCAAGTTAAAAAATTAATTACACATTTCTTCTTTTTAAAACATATATATTACATATATTTACCTATTTTATTAAAATTTATTATTGAATGATTATTGTATTCATATGTTTACTAAGTTATTTTTTACACATTTCCCTTCCTAAAAACATTAAATACGTGCCTGCTTAAGTTATCATTAGATTGGCTAATTTTAATAAAACTGATTAATATTATATATAAAACAAATCAAAAGATCAAATAAAGTTAAAGAGTTCTCATAAAAACTAAGAGTTCTCAATAAAGTTATAGAAAAGACATCAAATGAGAACTAATTTTTTTTATGAAAACTCTAGAAACTAATCTCAACCACTAGTTCTCAATGGCAAATTTGTAATTAACAAAAACATATTTAAAAAATTTATAAATCAAAAAATAACATAAAAATTAAAAAAAATAAAAACACAAAAATGTTCTCCAACTTTCCCTCTTTCATAAAAAAATATAAAAAAATTTATAAAAAATAGAAAATCCCGTTTTTTTAACGAAATTCGTTTTACACATGTGTAATATCCGATTTACACGTGTGTAAATCTAGTACTACACATCACATGTGTAAATCTAGTACTACACATGTGCATAACTAGATTTACACACACATATATATACACATATATATATACTTATTAATAAAACAATAACTTTAGTGACATGTGTCATTCTCTTAAGCCTTTATTTTTTCAATTATCGCCTAAATATGTATCTGCTCTTAGTGTTAGTGTAGGTTCATTTGACTAAAAGTCAACTTCTGATAGAAGATATATTTAATAAAAATTTAGAAATTTAACCCTAAATTAGAGCATATTTTTTTGGAAATTAAATCATACCCGATATTTCCTCTTTTTTTCAAATAATAATCAATAAAAACTGTACAAATCATTTATTATTTTCTTCATCTATGAACTTGATTCCTTGATTGTGTTTTCCATTAAATACTCGGTTTATATTCAAATCTAGACAAAAATTACGAAATTTTGTAATCGACTCATCTCTAGTTGGTTTGTTTATAAACAGGGATCATGGTCAGCTTTATGTTGCATTATCTCGAGTTAAAAGTAGATAGATAAATAGATAGATCTTAAAACTATTATTATTAGATAATGATGGAAAAATTACCAACAAAACATCAAATGTTGTATACAAATAAATTCTCGGATGTTTATAAATTTGTAATATTGTTTTTTATGTTCAATTTATTTGTTTATTACTTAAAGTTATTATTTATAAATTTATTTTATTCCATATTATACAGTATTTAGATGTATAAATATTAATAAAGAAAACATATAGCTAATATTTAAAATTATACATAAAAATCGATATACAAAGTATTATTAACAACATTATAATTACGCACTTTTTTATCAACAATAATATTTTTTTGATTGAACCCGTGTGTAGCACGAGACTTTAGCCTTATATATATATATATATATATATATATATATATATATATATATATATATATATATATATAATATATATAATATATATAATATATATATATATATATATATATATAAGTATATATATATGTATATATGAGAGGGTTCAAATGAGAACCACTTTTTTTGTGAGAACTCTAGGAACCAATCTCAATCATTCATTTTTTATCACATGCAAATCACATGTCATTTCCCCATTTTTTTTAAACGTTCGTAACTTTTTTTCACGACATCATTTTCTCAAAAAAAAATTCACCATAAAATTCAGTATTTTTTTATCTTTTCAACGGCTACCATATTGATATACTTTTCTAGTACATCCGTTATTTACATATGTGTAAATCTAGTTATACACATGTGTAGTACTGGATTTACACATGTGTAAATCCGATATTATACATGTGTAAAACGAATTTCGTTAAAAAAACGAGAATTTTTTTTATTTTTTATAAATTTTTTTATATTTTTTTTATGAAAGAGCGAAAGTTGGGAAACATTTTTGTGTTTTTATTTTTTTTATTTTTATGTTATTTTTTTATTTATAAAATTTTTAAATATGTTTTTGTTAATTACAATTTTGCCACTGAGAACTAGTGGTTGAGATTGGTTCATAAAATCCTCACAAGAAAAGGTAGTTCATATTCGATCCCTCCCATATATATATATATAAGGAGGGAAAAATATAAAAAATTGTATGTATTAGGGAAATATGTAATATATTGACCTAAGAAAGGAAAATATGTGTAAATCTGTTAAAAAAATCTTGAACGTTCCGTTGACCCTTGCAGCCACTTTTTAGTATACTCAACTACTCATTCTCACTTGTGATTTATCCGGTCTTTTTCATCAACTATTTCTAATCTTAAACTAAATATACAAAACCCAAGTGTGAGAGTTAGGAACGCGAGATAAGCAACAACAACATTAAAAAATACACTAATAAGGTTGTTTAAATTATTGGTTGTTTAAGTTGTTATTTATTAAGAAGTCACCTCATATTACTCATTTTCACACATAAACATTAAACTAGTAGACCCGAAATGTGACATGATTTTAATGTGTATGTTAAGAGCTGATGATTTTTTACAAAATTACATCTATTCAATCCCATTACTTGAAATCCTATAAACAGTTAATTTGACATAATTGACACCTCTACACCTACTCTCCAAGATGAAGTGTTCGTTAATATATAAAGTCGCGAATTCGTTTACGGCCCTAAATACATATCATAGCAAAATATGATCTACTTCAAATAAAAGTAAGTTGATTTGAGATTAGAAATACTTGCAAGTGACAGATAACAAAATAGATTACGAACCATTAGGAAAAAAATTACCTTGAATTTTATATCTATATTGTACTCTACATTAATTACTAATATATTAGCATGGAGTCATGGACCATGTCCTGGGCCACCCTAAGAGAATGGGCTCAACCTAAGATCAGGAACCAGTGCGTGCCGTGAACTAGAGTTGCACAAAATGGGTATTGGGCCGGAACCGGAACCGGGTTCAAACCGGGTACGGGCCGGCCGGTTTTGTGGTACCCGGGTATTGGTGAACCCGGGTACGAACCCGGGTCGGGTTGGTGGATTGTAAAACCTACCCAGCGTACCAGGTTAGGGTCGGGTCCGGATCGGGTCGGGTCCAGAACTGGGTACAACCGGGTTTTTTTAAAGCATTCTACCCCCGCAACATTTAAAAAAGGATTTAAAGCAGCGGCACAAGTAAAAACGGATGGTAACTCAAGAAAATATTTTTAAACTTGTCTTTCATTGGTTCTATCATTTCTCTAAACATACTATTTTTATTTTGAAAATTTTTAAAATTCAAAGCCATGAAATATAATTCTTGAAGCACCAAATAACTAGTGGGATAATAAACTCCCGATAATTTTGTAGTTGAGTTTTTAAACACCTCAAGAAATTCGGATTAATGTTCAATATTTTTCCAACCCAAATCCGGAAACAGGTCGGCTTCGCAATTATCCGAAAGACTATTATGAAAAGCTTTTAAAATGCCTTTTTGTTTTAAAGCACAATCAAACATATGACAAGTCAAATTCCACCTAGTAGGTATATCCCAATTAGACCCTAAAAATCTAGATTCTGTATCTTTACAAAGTTGTTTATAATCTTGATATCTTTTTCTACTTTTTTTAAAAACGTCATGTAACATAAATCGAAAAGCTTTTATAAAGCTATCAACAAATGGTACGGATAGACCATCTTGTACTACTAAATTAATAATATGTGCAACACAAAGAGTATGAAAAAAATCACCGTTTGCAATCGGAAGATATTTTAATTTTAAATTTTCAACGGCGGTTGTGTTGTTGAAAGCGTTATCAAATGCCATTGAAAATATTTTATTTTGTAAATTAAAAGTAGTTATTACATTGAAAATATTTTATCAAAACTTGCAACGAGCCTTATAGATCCATCACTCAACTCAACCATATCCCAATTGCACCAAACATCCATGTTATGATTGTGTGGAAGAACACGAACGACGGTTGGAGAGTTCGATGAACCTTGACCAACGGAAGATTGAGAGTGAGCCATATTGAGATTTGAGAATAAACGAGAGTATTGTTTGCGTTTTTTGCGTATGTTTTTTTGTGTTTAAAGCTTGGGTACCTTACCATATCAACCCACGCCTATTTATACTTATTTTAGAGGCAAAAACAACAAAAAAACGGTCAAATGGACTCCCCAACGGCTAGTTAAAAAAAACAGTCGAAACCGGGTCCAACCCGGGTTCAACCGGTTCGGGTCCGGTTCCAGGTCGGGTCCGGTTCTTATGACTTCCAAAAACCCCAAACCGGGTACAACCTACCGGTTTTTTCCGGGTACGAACCAGGTACACCCGGTATCGGGTTGTACCCGGACCCGGGTCCGGTTCGGGTATGCCGGGTCGGGTATGGACCCGGTTATTTTGTTCAACTCTATCGTGAACCACCATTCTCTTGTAGAATGGGCTAGTCCTACGACTATCATAACCTTTCTACTCCTAAGTACTAATGTTAGAGTACAAAGAACCCGGGTTCCTAACCCCCAACCCGGGTTCAATCCGGTAACCATTCAACCCGGTTCCAAACCGACAGAACCACTAGTCTCAATCTGGTTTCTCTTCTCACATCAAAACTTGGTTTCAACCCAGTTTCCATCCAACCCGGTTCCTGACCTGACCCATTTTACTTTTTTATTTAATGCAATTACCATTATACCTTAAAAATTAAAACAAGATTTAATTACATAAATGGTCCCTGTGGTTTATGCAAAATAACAGATTTGGGTACTAAGACTTTTTTGTAACAGGTTGGGGTATTGTATTTTTGTAAGAAGTTAAGATACTAAGACTAACAAACGTTAATTTTTCTGTTAAATTTAAGTTAAATGACTAAAATACCCTTTGAGGGGCAATTTTTGTAATTCTATATATTTACTTTATACAGGGACCATCAGTGTAATTAGATACAACTTTTAAAAACTCAACCCGTTTCCCTGTCAGCCTCCATCACCACCACCACCACCACCATATACCCACTGTTACCACCACCCAACCCTTATACCCATCGGCCACCACCGTCACAACATCACCATCACCATTATCCCCACCTCCACCGTCACACCAACAACATCATCTCACCAAACCCCCTTCCCTTTCTCTTGTTAACCCCCAAAAACCCCAAACCCACACACTATTGTCTCCCTCCCACTCGCATTCAAATCACCATCACCACCTCCATTAAACCACCTTCACTGCCCACCATCAACTCATTACACCCTTCCTTATTCGAACACACCACCACAACCAGATCCAAACATATCAGTGGTTCCCCCAACCCGTGACTTGTTTAAAACCCTAAAACCCAAATTAAACATTAACTCGAGATGAATCGGCAATGGATGGTGCCATGGTGGTGATGATGAGATGTTGATGATAGTGAGATGGCACCGATGATGAGACGATGAAAATGGTAGTGACGATGTTGTTGTTTGATTTAAAGAAAAGATGGTGTTGGTGAGGATGATGTGACGAGGTGGGGACCAACGATGGGGTCTGGCGGTGGTGGGCGATATTGGGGCTGGTGGTGGTGGCCGGCGATAGAACCCCACGGTGGGAGCTGGCGGTAGTGGTGGCCGATGGTGGTGGGGGTTGACGGTGGTGGTGGCCGCTGGTGGTGGGGGTTTCCGGTGATGGTGGCAGCTGGTGGTGGTGGCAGCTGGTGGTGGTGGCAGCTGGTGGTGGTGGCAGCTGGTTGTGGGGCCTGCCGTTGGTGGGGGGCTGCCGACGGTGGTGGCCGCTGGTGGTTATATATATGTGTGTGTATATGTATAGTATATATATGTGTGTGTATGAAATTACAAAAACACACATTCATTTATAATAAATGGCACCAACAATCCCTTTAATTACACTAGTAGTCCTTGTAAATTAAAAAGACAAATATGCCCTTGTATTTAACATAAAAACTAACGTCAGTTTGTCTTAATACATTAACTCGTTACAAAATTAAAACACAATACCTCAACCTGTTACAAAAAATCCTTAGTGTCCAAACCTGTTATTTTGTATAAACCACAAGGACCATTTGCGTAATTAACTCTTAAAACAATTACCATTTAATAATTATAACTTATATGTTTGGAAACGGTGGATTTTAATATTAAACGGGTGTTATAAACCTAAAATAGCCCGATGGATTTGGAAATTTAAGCACATGTCAATGAAAAACTACTCGATTTGCAAGCGGTTTCCACAAGTAACCTTGAATGAGAACATTTATAATGGATTTATAAAAATAAAAGAAAAACATATTTTTTTACCCAACCCGACCCTACCCGATTCCTATTGGGTGGGTTCAATCCGACCTCAACCTAAACCAAACACAACCCGAAACCTACTTCTTAAAATAATGACATGTACCCGACCTGGGTTCAACCCGAACCAGGTTAGGTCTTAAACCTGATTTGTGCATCTTTACCTAAATGCAATCTAATGCTACTTAGCAAGAATATGAACCTCAACCCTAAAAACTTCACGAGAAAAAAGGCAAAATTAAAAGAAAAGGAACACATTATACAAGAAGGCAATATTCAAAATTAAAACCAATGAACCCACATGAAAGAAACCCCCAAAAAGCCAATCCACTACAATTTTTTCCTCATCCGGCATTATACCCAAAGACTACCAAGGATTTTGAAGTCACTGATGATAAAAGAGATTCTTTTTTCACTAACGACGAGGACTTGTTTCTCGCTTTCCAATGCATCAACATGATTGAGAATTATGGCATTGACCACTTTCTATTTGCATTCGTCACCCATGATTGTTTCTGATTCTTCATCAAGTCCCTAACATAAGATTGAAGGCGTATATGGTTGGGATCCTACACCCATATGAAATTTGCAATAGAGCATGGGATGAATTTCATCTGAATCCATGCATAGCCTACAACCCGAAGACTTGATTCGTATGCAAAAGGCGGTCAAGGGTGGGAATCCGGTCCATCTCTGCACAGCAGTTGAAGATATTAACTAGAACTTTTCTAGGAACCCAATTATTCCAAGAACATTTATAGTACCCGGTTTAGTTAATTGCATAAGAACAAAAAGACTTAACACATTTGACATAAATATAAGCACAACTACTGTCTCCTGATCTCCAAGAGGCTTCATTAGGGGTTATTTGGATTGAACTAGGCAGCCGTAACAGGTCTTTGAGTCCATGCCAGTGGGAAGCTAAATACAGTCCTTCACAAGAGCCTTATCCTAAGGGACATCACCTATCATCGGTTTATCCAAGAATACCAAATTCCCCGACTAACAACAACGTTCTGATGTCAATATTAGCTTGCAAGATGTCTGACTCAATCTTGAAAATATGTATAGAAAAATCAAAAACCACCCACAGACAAAAACAGTAATTATCTACTTACTATACGATTGCTGGAGATGATCAATGAATGATTACACTCCATAACTAACTAGATGAAACATACATACATACACAAGAAGTTCAAAATCAATGAATTTAGAAGATATCAAGGATCTCGAGAATCGAACGGTTACATAGAGGACACGAGCCACGGTTCAACCACAGCTCCCTCGAACACACCCTACAAAACGTGTGTCCACACGGTATGAACGCTGCACCCTTCTTCCTCCCCATACACACGCAGCACACCATATCCCCTTCCTTTTCATCCCGATCGTCCGTTTCTTCCAACAACCTCATCAACGACACCCTCGACGGTGTCGTATTCCCCACCCTATTATCGCCCTCAGTCAACGCCTCAGCCCCCGCCGTTGACCGAGATTGGCGTTCAGCCTCCAACGCCGCCGCCAGGTTCATCCGAGGCGACGGGAAGACGCATTCAGCCGCCGAGTTTGACTCCGGCGGTCTCGGAGGAATCGGTTCTATCGGTGGGTCAATAAGGTCGTCGAGTTCAGCCCCCCATGTTGACCCACAACATACTAGCCCTAGCCGCTCTTGGAGGCTCCGCCGTCTCCCTAGCCGACCACCGACCTCCATTTTTTTTATTCTGCAAATTAACACTGGAGAATGTAAATTTATTGATTGATGGCATCAACTACTTGAAAAGAAAGAAGAAGTTATTTAAATTGAGACCTGTACAAGAAGACGAAATCGTACGAGAGTAATCAGCAATTGGGTTCAAGGGTGATCATCTTTATGAATGTGGAAGGGGATGAATGAAGTCAAAAGAGAAAAAAATGACAGAAGTGGGTTCAAATGACAGCTACATTTTGAATTTAATAGATTTGACGGTATCAAAGTTTTGGAGGCAACGACAAAATGGAAGATTGGTTGAATATGGGAAAGTGTAGGGGTCTGTTCGTAAAATATGTATTTACACTTGCGCACCTTGAGGTTTTATTCATCCCTCAATGAATCTAGCATTGGCATTAGACTTGATTGTAAATTAACTAAAGGAACCCAAATGAGTTTGTTTGTGTCTTTCATTCAACGTTAAATTGAATTAAGTGGATTTTAGAGTTATGTTGTGTTTGTTTGTGTTCATTCCTTAACATCCTAAACAAAAATAAATGAGCTTAACAAATGAAAACTAATTGAAAACAAATGACAATATCCAAATAAAAGTCTAAATATCATTAACACATATTTCAATGATATCCAACATTTTAAAAGTAAGCATGATATATAAACAAAAGTCTACAAACATAACAAATGTACATAAACGAACTTAAAACAGAGAGACATGCATAGATATGATTTATATCCATGACGTAAGTTTTATAAATTAAACACTACACAAAACAACAATAATTTTATAGTATGTGCATGCATGCATGACGTTATTTCGTCGAAAACTTGGAGTTAGTTATGATTTTGTGTGAGTTAATGGTAGGTAACTCATGTATTCCTATACGGAATGAAGCAGTTCAGTTCCTGGTGTTAAAAAATGCGGTGATAAAGGGGTTGTTAGAAATATTACAGGGTGAATTGTGAAGAGATTGAAAAGATTAAGGAGTGATAAGTAATGTAGAGGTGGAGTGGGAGTACAAAAGTTAGTTGCCGCCCATAACTAGGAGGGAAACGAAAAACTAGCTACTTTTGCCATGTGGCGCTTGCTTTGCAAACCATTAAAGTTTTAAAAAAACACACACACACACAAAACAAAAACATAATTCTTTCATTCTTCTAAACAAATTCAAATCTAGTTTTCTGTTCCATGTAATTTGAGCGAATAAATTAACGGTTCACGATTGGCTTGATCGTAAAAGAAGTTGTGTCTGTGTTCGTTTTTTAAGTAATATAATTTGTTTATATGTTTATTTGTGTTTGTTGGTATAATATAACGAGCTTAAATAACTAACAAAACACTTTTTTTAAAATAAAAATAATCATAAACATAAAACGTAATCCATCCAAAATAAACATGAAGTACTAGACGTATTAACTGGAAAAGCACTTGACATAAACATAACGCAAAATAATACCTCAAACAATTAAGTTCTTTAATGATATTAAAAAATAAAACCCCAAGTTCTTTACAAAAAAAAATTGCATCCTACTTTCATGTACTTCAAATTAAATCTATTTCACATGATTAATTGAGTCTTGAACTCACTATCTTAAAAAGGATGAGGCATACATATATTGTCACCCGAAAATACTAATGATTTGGGCTATCAACGAGACGAGCCAAGCCAAGCCGAGGTGAGTTCAGGCTTGGATCACTTAAAATATGAGCCGAGTAACTTGTTTGTTTAAAAATAATTGTTTTATTACTTTTTACCACTATTCATATATGTAAAAAAACAAAATATATTAATTTTTTTATATTCATTTATCTTAACTAGTTAAAATAATGATACGAGATTGATATTTCATCAACTATTGATCATCTTCTATGATTTTTATACTTGGTTTTTTATTAAAAAGTATAAAATTTGACGATATATTGATGATCTATATAAAATAATTAGGATTTATCACCTACACGTGTTGCGCACCTGACTTACCATTCTAATCGGGCTCAGAACGAGTGTTTAGTTGTGACTGCTAACCATAGATGGTAACCACACTAAAAGAAATCGATACCACCGCACTCATATCATTACGACCCTAACACAGATCAACGACACACTAAACAGTTTCATGTGGGCAATATTGTGATAAATGATTGTCTTAGACGAGCAATAGCCCATCTTCATCAACCTCAGTAGCAACGACATAGGAGACTGCAAAAAGAACCATGAAATTGTCGGTTAACATGAAACCAACAGCAAGTCTCATATGAGATGTTTCTCATCATCAATAATAACATTAAATCTTCATAACCTCGATCTATAATTGCTTAATCTACACATGTTGTTGGTAATAACAAACCACCAACCGCTTAAACACACTAATCAAGAGGGCAAAAACACATCCTATGAACATCAAAAAATATCTTAAGACAGATAAGGCAAGCACACGTACTCTTCAAATTACCAAAATAAAACCACAAACAAACACTTCATAAGACCTCGAACATTAGAAATCCAAAAGGCAAAAATGCAACTTGGTATGATAAAAAAAGCTAAGGTTTAAACAAACAAGCATCAAATCAACATGAGCAACCAAACTGTAGAGACTAATGAAGAAGCTGATGCAACCCAAACATCCAAGGCTTATTCTGCTGCACAAGTTCTGAAGTAGAATGCTTCGGAAGTTTCACACACTCAACAGAAAATTCTAAGTGTGAAATCTTCCGAAGCCAAGACCAATATCTTCCAAAGCCAAAGATGAAGTCTTCCGAAGCCTCAGAGACAAAGTCTTCCGAAGCTTCAAGTTATGAAGACAGATTTCTTCCGAAGACTTTTAAGATATGTTTTTTATGTACTTTTCTGTAAAGCTGGACACCTTTCCGCTGCACCTCTGCAAGTCACCAACTTACATGAGTTGGTGAAAAGGTCCATGCTTTTGTTAACTGTACATTGAGGTCTTGTGTCTGTAAACTTTCTACTTTATGTACTTTATCCTTTTTGTAATAGATAAGGATGTGAGCTATGGCATGTCATAGTCACAAGTCAAAAGACAATCTGACTTTTGACTCTACAATTGATTTGGTTTGTGTCTAGTCAATTGTATCCAGCTGGCTTTCAAAGTATAGCCAGTTGTAGGATGTAGTATAAGTATCTCATGTTCTTGTATCTTTTATTTATGCTTTGTAACACTTGTAATAGAACATAGAGAAAGCAATATACTGCATTCTTGAAAACCATACACTTGCGTTCTTTGTGTTCTGTCTCTTACATTACTCGTGTTCCTAGTGTCTTATGTTGGTTAATCCAGTTTACTGTTTGATTAAAAGTTTGGTTAATCTCCTCTTTGTGTTGTTGTGTTGTAACTCTCACCCTTCAACGATCCTGAATTTGGTATCAGAGCATTCGGACTCTTGATATAAGATCTCACCATCTTAAGATCCTTCACACACACAAATACCAAACTTTTCAAATGGCAGCCATTTCCAAAACTGATATGAAAACTGGAACCATGAACAAGTCCCCACTGATCACTCTTGATGAGTTTGACACCTGGTGTTTAAGAACGGAAGGTTTCATCAGATCTCTCGATTCAAGAATGTGGGAGTCTATTGAGAATGGACCTTTCATACCCAGCACACCCTTTGCTACTGGTGCTGGTATGATCCCCAAGGATGAAGATAGGAAGAGAGTAGAGATAGACAGGAAAGCCATGACAGCTCTTCAAACTGCCCTTCCAAACTCTGTGTACAGAGGTTTCAAGAAGTGCAAAATGGCTAAACAGCTGTGGGATGCACTGAAACTAATGTATGAGGGTTCTTCTGAAGCCAAGAAGAACAAGAAGGATCTCCTGAAGCAGCAGTTTGAAAACTTCACCTTCAAAGCAGGTGAGACCATGACTCAGCAATACTTCAGGTATGTTGAGATTGTGGATACCCTAGTGGATGGAGAAGTTTCTCTTGGGAATAGAGACATTGTAAGGAAGTTCATGTCCTCACTTCCTAGGCAATGGACACACTACTGTGTGGTGATCAAGAGAACTGAAAATCTCAAAACTCTCACTCTGACAGAGTTATATGGGATTCTCAGTGGCTACCAGATAGAGATGAACATGCAGGATTCATCTAGCAACTCCAATAATCAAAGGGGTTCAACCCTACATGTGGTTGAAAGGGATAGCATAGAGACCAAACATCATCTTATATGCTACCCTGACAACTCACCCAAGGGTCCTTTCATCACCTTTCTAGAGACACCAAGGGAGAACTACACTCAAGGAAGCCCATTCCAAGAGACAAGCTCTTCTCAAGCATTTGTGTTTCTGATGAAAGTTGTGGCAACTCTCTTTTCACTCTTGAAGACCTGGACTGTATTCACCCAGATGATCTGGAGTACATGGAAATAGTCCAGCAGATGGCTCTTCTCACTCACAGAGCCAAGAAGTTCTACAAGAGGACTGGAAGGAAGTTCCCAAGCAATGAAACTAGTGGAAAGTTTGGACTGGACAAAGGCAAAGTCAAGTGTTACAACTATAACTTGATGGGCCACTTTGCCAGAGAGTGTAAGGCACCTAGAACCAATGGTGGCCAAACACAATCCAGACCAAACTACACTGACAAAGCTCTTCATAATGAGAAGTCAAAGCAGCAAGCTGCTGTTGCTGTTGAAGAAGAGGCTTTGACTGGAGCTTTCAGGTGGAAGATGCTTCTCCAAACCAAGCACTGATGGCAGATCATGATGAAGCCAAGGTATTGGAACATCTCTGTACTCCTGAATGCATTGCTAAAGTTAATAGGTACATGTCCTATAACTTGGAACTGACATCTGATGTTGAGTCCTTAAACATTTTAAAATCTGATTTTAGAAAGTCTGAAAATGATTATAAGCTAAAAATAGAGGACTTAGAGAAAACTATTTCAGTTCTAAAACATGAACACACAGATTTTAGAACTCAAATTCAAGATCTCATAACCAAGCTAACTGAGTGCCAGGCTAAGCTTGTGATCAGCAAAGCCAGGGCAGAGAAGAGTGTTCTTGAAGAGAGACCTTCAAGAACATGATATCCTCATCCCTGCATAACAAAGTGTGCTATCAAAACAGACAGGGACTGGGATTAAATGAGATAGCTCCTCCACACACAATCTTGTCTGTAAGACCCCTAGGTGTGGAACTTGTGAAGATGAGCTTCCTCTCATAGATCCTATGAGTAAGGAGGATGAAGAAGAGATAGTGAAGAATCCCTCTACTAAGAGTGAAGAGGAGGATTCCAAGAAGGGCCACTATCCTTCTGAGGAGAAAGTGAAGGCTATGATGACCAAGTCCATGAGAAAGAACTTGATCAGAAAGAGCAAAAGAAAGGCAAGGAAGGCTCAAGAGATCAAGGCTGCTTTTGACTCTAAGCAGAATAAGTTTTTATTTCTGCAGGGTTAAAGTGGTAGGGACTGAAGACATCAACCAAAACTCTTCTGCTAAGAGTTCTGGTTCTGTTCAACTCATCTAGCAGAGCAAGAAGAAGACTGATTGCTGTGTACCACTGTTGCACAGCCTGGACCATCAAACTCCAAGCACAGTCCTCAACCAAGAGGACTGTCTCAGCATCCATAACGATGAAGGTGGAGAAGGGATGTGACCAAAAACAGTCCTATTCTCAAGAAAAGGCTCTTGTGAAGAAAAAGATGAATTGTGTATGTGTGACAGCACTACTCATTTTCCAAGGATTGTCCTTTATCATAAAGGTATTGTCCATATGACCAAAACAAAGACTTCAAAGAGTTTGAAGAAGATTCAAACTTCGGAAGGAAAACCTGTTTCCTTCGGAAGCTTAAAATCTAAGAAGAAGGCAAGTGGAAAATTACCTTCGAGAAGAAAAATTGGTCTCGGAAGAAAGGAATTCTTCCGAAGCACTAAAGTCTGCTGTAGTGTCTGAAGAATCTTCCGAAGTACTCATCAAAACTTCCGAAGTTCCAAAACTTCCGAAGTTTTGAAGGTCAAGTCCAAGACTCCAAAGGTGGTGTGGATGTCTAAGAAAGACCAAGTGACTGAGATTTCTCCATCAAAACAGCTCAAGATCCTCTTAGTACAACCATAGGATCTATCACTGTTAATTACCTTCTGTAAATAAACCCAAGACAAGCAAGGCTTGGGTTTCAAATGTAACTAATAATTTTTCCTTTGTGCAGGGACAGCGGAAGACAGAAAAAATGTCTGGATCATAGACAGTGGCTGTTCCAGGCACATGACAGGCAATAGGTCACTACTCCAGAACTTTGAAAGGATTGATGGAGGACCAGTTGCTTTTGGAGGAGATGAAGGTGGTTACATTTCTGGAAGGGGCAAGGTCACAAATGGTAAGCTCAGCATTGAAAAGGTAAACTTATTAAAGAGCTTGGATACAATATTCTGAGTGTATCTCAATTTTGTGATCAGAGTCATAACATGCTCTTTACTGAGCATGAGTGCATTGTTCTTAAGCTTGGTGTGGTCATTCCTCATGAGCATATCTGCTTAGAGCCCCCAGGAAAGGAAACATGTACAAGATGGATTTGCAAGAAACCTCTCCCTCCGGAGAAACTTCATGCTTTCTATCTAAAGCCAATAGTGATGAGTCTTTCCTATGGCATAAAAGAATGTGCCATGTAAACTTTAAGAACATGAATAAATTGATTAAGCATGATTTGGTAACTGGAATGCCAAAGAAAGAGTTTACAAGCGATGATCACTGTGTTGCATGCCTGAAAGGGAAGCAACATAAGGTATCTCATAAGCCTAAGGAAATGAACTCCATCACTACACCCCTACACTTGTTACATATGGATCTCTTTGGCCCCACCAGTGTAATAAGTTTAGGAAGGACCTTATACTGTCTAGTGATCACAGATGATTTTACAAGATTCACTTGGGTCTTCTTTCTTAGAACTAAGGATGAGACTCCTGAGATTCTAAGGAATTTCATCTTAAAGATTGAGAATCAGTCTGATCACAAGGTCAAAATCATAAGATGTGATCAATGAACAGAATTCAAGAACCAAACCCTTGATACATTTTGTGATGAAAAAGGTATTGCAAGGCAATTTAGTGCCCCCAGGACTCCTCAGCAAAATAGTGTTGCTAAGAGGAGAAACATGACACTGATTGAAGCTGCAAGAACCATGTTGTCTGACTCTAAACTGCCCATCACCTTCTGGGCAGAGGCAGTCAACACTGCCTGCTATGTGCAGAACAGAGTTTTAGTAGTTAAGACTCATGGCAGGACTCCTTATGAACTTTGGCACAAGAGAAAACCTTTCATTGGTTTTCTCAGGTCATTTGGATGTCCTTGCACCATCTTGAATACCAAAGATCAAATTGCCAAGTTTGCTAAGAAATCAGATGATGGACACTTTATTGGATATTCTTCCCAAGCTAAGGCTTATAGAGTGTACAATCTCAGAACTAGAATAGTTGAGGAGTCAGCCAATGTGACCTTCAATGAACACACACCATGTGTTGTTGGTTCTGGTCCAGATTGGCTATTTGATATTGATTTGGTTACCAACTGTTTAACAAATCTTGTGAGAATGTTTCAGGATCTGCAGAAAATTTAAATACAGGTGATCCTGACCCAAGATTTGAGCTAGGAAGATCTTCAAGTCATACATCTTCAGCTCCAGTTGGAACTACTTCTGCAAATGAGGTTTCTATCAGCACAACAATGACAAATTCAGCTGATACATCTGGTATGCCTTCAAATTCCAGCTCAGAGGCTCTACAACCAGATAAGAACACCTCAACTGTGGAAGACAACAATGGTGATGGTGACAGTGATCAAGAGTTTCTTGATGCCACTAACCACACCATGGATGAGAACATCAATGATGTCACACACTCTTGGATCAAGTTTCACTTGAAAATGTGCTGATGTGGTGGGAGAAACATCTATGCCAGATCTAAAATTTTCTAATTTAGATCTTTCTCAACAACTTGCTGTGATTCCTCAGCTTAGGATCCACAAGTCTCATCCTACCACAAACATCATTAGAGATGTTGTCTCCGGGGTAAAGACAAGAGAACAACCCATGAAGCAAATGTTTGTCTTCACTCTTATTTTCTATCTCAGATAGAGCCAAAGAAAGTTGAGGAGGCTCTAAAGGATGGAAGTTGGTTGAAGCTATACAACAAGAGCTGCTTCAATTCAAAAGGCAGAAAGTTTGGAACCTTTGTCCTCTTCCTTTTGGGAAGACTACCATAGGAACCAAATGGGTGTTTAGGAACAAGAAAGATGATAGAGGCATTATCATCAAAAACAAAGCTAGACTGGTTGTTCAAGGATACACACAAGAAGAAGGGATTGACTACACTGATGTCTTTGCTCCAGTGCAAGATTAGAAGCTGTTAGGATATTCTTGGCATTTGCTGCATCCAAGAACTTCAAGGTCTTTCAACTTGATGTGAAATGTGCCTTTTTATATGGAGTGATAGATGAAGAGGTTTATGTTAAACAGCCACCTGGTTTCGTAGATCCTGATCATCCTGATTATGTCTGCAAGCTTGATAAAGCTCTCTATGGGTTACATCAGGCCCCCAGGAAGTGGTATGAAACATTGTATGAGTATCTCTGTAAACATGGATACATGAGAGGTACTATAGATGGAACTCTCTTCATCAAAGGACAAGGAAAAGACATATTGCTAGTTCAAGTATATGTGGATGACATCATCTTTGGTTCAACTAATCCAAAGCTCTGCAAAGACTTTGAGAAGCTGATGAAAGACAGATTTGAAATGAGTGCCATGGGGGAACTCAATTTCTTTCTGGGAATTCAAGTGAAGCAAGTTAAGATGGCATCTTCATAAGTCAGTCAAAGTATGTTCAAGACATACTCAAAAGATTCAATATGACTGACTGTAAGATTGCTAAGACACCCATAGCCAGAAACCACTCTCTTGGTCCTGATCTTGAGGGGGAGTGTGTAGATGAACACTTATACAGGGCTATGATTGGTTTGCTTATGTATCTTACTGCTAGCAGGCCTGATATCATGTTTGCTATATGTATCTGTGCAAGATATCAAGCCAACCCTAAGATGTCTCACCTTATCACTGTCAAAAGGATTCTAAAATACCTCAAAGGTGCATCAACACTTGGTCTATGATATCCCAAGAATTCTGACTTTAATCTGTATGCTTATACAGATAGTGATAATGGTGGTTGCAATATGACCGTAATGTCTACATCTGGGGGATGTCAATTTCTTAGTGGAAGGGTTGTCTCATGGCAATGCAAGAAGCAATCCTGTGTCTCTGCATCAACTGCTGAAGCTGAATACATTGCCGCCGCTAGCTGTTGTGCTCAAGTGCTTTGGATTCAGAATCAAATGCTAGACTATGGGTTAAATGTCAAGGAGACTCCAATCCACATAGACAACAACAGTGCTATCTCAATTACAGAGAATCCTGTGCAGCACTCAAGGACAAAGTACATCAATATCAGGTATCATCTAATAGAGATAACTATGAAAATGGATTAATTAAACTAGTCAAGGTCACACAGATGAACAATATGCTGATTTGTTTACAAAGGCCTTTGATGAACAAAGATTTAAATATCTAATATCAGCTATTGGGATGATCAACCTTGAGTAAATTTTTCTTAAAACTAATTCTTATTATTTCTTAAAAGTTGTGTGTTCTAAGTTGTCTAGTCTATCATCTTCATAAGCTCATGTTTTCCATGGATTGGAAGACTTTTCTTAGATTAATTGATGATTTTGTACTTTGGAAGTTATGCATTTTAACTTCAGAAGAAAATCACACCTTCAAAATATTTAACTGTCTAAAAAATTTACCTTCGGAAGAAATTCCAATTTTATCTTCCGAAGCTTAAATAGTTTTCTTAGACACTTACTTATTTTCCTGGACCTTTTCCTTCCGAAGCAATAATTAACTCTCGGAAGCTTTGTTGATCTCTATACAAAGCACTCAAGTCTTAATTTTTTCTTCCGGAGCAAAATCATCAAATACTCTCAGGGAATTCTTCCGAAGTCATTTTAGCTTCGGAAGCTTTTTCATTAAAACTTCCGAAGATAATTTACCTCGGAAGCTTTTTCATTAAAACTTCGAAGTAATTTACCTTCAGAAGCTTTTTCATTAAAACTTCCGAAGATAATTTACCTTCGGAAGCTTTTTCATTAAAACTTCCGATGATAATTTACCTTCGGAAGCTTTTTGATTTCCAAGAAAACTACTTTTTGAGCAAAAAGTAATCTACTTTTTCAGAGGTGGGATCGACATGATTTCAAAGTTTATCCTCTTTCATTAAACTTTATCTGAAATCCCTCTCTCTCATATAAACCCAACGGTTTCCCCCTCTTCTATCATCTGCTCTTCCTCCAAACCTAAAGCCCAAATTTTCTCTCTGAAATTTCTTTCTTTCTTTCTTCTTCATCTCTGAGTTACCTCACAATGGCTAACCTTGCTCCCAGAAATGATCTCAACTTCACCATGCAGTACACAGACAACACAATCAAGTTGCTCTGTTATGCTCTGAGAAAGATCCTCATTTCTCAGAGGTTTTCCGTTTCTTGTCTCTGTCCCACTACTTCACCTCCCTAACCATTGATCCTCCACTCTATGAGGATCAGTTGCTTGAATTCTAGAAGACCTGCCAAGAGGTCATTATGGACGGGGAGAAGGCACTGTCTGCCACAGTGCAAGGGAGAACAATCTTCATCACTTCGGCCATCATCAACCAAATCTTCAGCTGGATGATGAAGAAGGTGAGGGTTCTTCCCAAAGGAGAGTAAAATTCTTTGAGCAGATGGGGTACGAGGGAGATTTTTCTATAAAGACCTTCAGGAAAGGGAAGGTCTCATCCAATGGAGATTCCTGCTCCATGTGGTCATTCACAGCTTATCAAACAAGCATGGTGGATGGGACCAGATTCCTGAAGATCTCTCCTTCATAGTCCATGGAATGGTTCAAGGGGTCAAATTCAGGTACTCTCAATTTGTTTATACAAATTTGCTTGCTAATTTAGACTCCTTAGAGTACTACATGTTTCCTAGATATGTCCAGTACATTCTTAACTGTGAACTGGGCTCACAGTTAAGGGAAACAGGTAACACTCTTAAATTGGGACAGATGAAGCCTGGCATCTTTAAAATACTGAGAAAGTCCACTGTTGGATTCTCTAGGGTAGAAACAGCCCTAGTCCCAAAAATGTTAGAGCTCATTGCTCAAGGTGACAACCTAGCAGTACAAGCTAGTGTTGAACCCACACCTGCTGCTTTCCAACCACCAACACAGCCTCAAATATCCATCACCTACCAAAGAAAATCCAAACGAACCCCTGCTTAGACTATTCAGTCTGTGAAGCTCCCATATACTCACCCATACAGGAGAAGTGGATACTGGAGCTCCCACTTCTCCTGAGGCAGACCACTCCCATCTTTTCAAGAATCATGTTGAGGGTCCTCATGCTCAGCCTGATGAGCTCATTAGCCCTACAGCCTTAAGCCATCACTCTGAGTCTCAACACTCAAGTGATCAACTTTTAGGGGACAGTTACCATCCCCAGCCTATAGACCTCAACCAATCAATTCCCAACTTGACTTCTATACTGATGAAGATCTAGGTTTCAGTGAGTATAATGAGTCTCTTTTCTTTTCCCCTACTCAAAGAGAGATGAATACTCCTGAGTCTCCTATATCTATCACAATCAGTCACCTACAACTGAGGTGGACACTCCTGAACCTGTTCAGGATGTCCATATGGAAGAGGCTCTCACTTCTGCAAGTGATTACATCATTAAGACCTCAACCATGGAAACTTAGCCTACTGACATCTCAACTGAGACTGCCAGTAAGCAGAGGAAATCCAGTGGCCAAGAAATCAGAACTGGTCATGAGAGAAAGGACTCTGGTCCAATCTTCTCCACCCCCAATGATTCTTCTGATGAAGATGAGGGGAATCTGAGACTAAAAGTGCAACAACTATCCAAAACATGCACCTATTTAGTCTCAAAGGTCAGTCATCTTGAATCTCAGGTGACTACTTACACAATAGGATCAATGTTCAGCAACTTGAGATTTCATATCTTAGGAAAAACTAGCTGGGAGACCCTTAAGGCGAGCTCAACCAGGAACACAAGAACCTGTGGATGTGATTGATCTATCCTCCAGCTCACCTATAGGGGGTGATGCTACCAAAAAGGAGGAGAAAGTCTTTACAGCCACAGAACCTGGGAGTTCCTCTGAGAGAATGGACATTGAGGACTCACCATCCTCACTTGCAACTGTGCATTCTCAGCAACCTCCTCTAGTTCACATTGATGTGGACTACACAAACTCCTTCATACAGAGTTTGTTTGAGGATGGGATACCAAGGGCTATGTCACCTCCATCATCCTTCAATCACATCATTGGATAGAGGTATGACAACAACTAGAAGGCCCTCATCATCATAAGAGTTCAAGGACAGCAAGAAGTCTTCAACTTTCAGACCTTGAACTACTATGAAGGTCTGGATCTAGTCAACATGCACTTGTCAACCCAAACCAATCAAGACAAGCTGACAGACTAGCTAAAAGAATCCAAGACAAGATCATTGCAGAGTTCAGCCTAAGAAGGAGACTAAGGCAATCAGGCAATGTCATCGGTCAACTAGATGTTGAGGCAGACCCTAAGATTAGCTTCATAGGGGAAACCTTGACTGAAGGCCTAGTGATAGAACCTGAGAGCCCTGTCTCATCATCTCCAACTGCTGCAGAGATCCATATTCCTTCTGAGACACCTGCTGGTGAAGGTACTTCTCAACCTCTCTCTGGCCTGAGCTCAGATGCTGCAACAAGCAATGAAGGCCAAAGCTCTCTCCACCCTGAGTCACAAAAGTCTGTGAGTGACAAATGGAAAAGAAAGATGACATCTGAGGAGATTGAGGATGAGGAGAGAGAGAGGAAAAGGAAGCTAAGGGGAGAAGGTTCTTCTTCTGAGTCTTCAAGACTCATGGAGTCTGCAATCAGGGCTGCCCCCAGACCAGACACTCAGAATGATGAGTTAACGGAAGTCAGGATTAACTATCTGCAGACTAGGAACTATGATATAGACAGTGTCATCTTTCTCCCCTTGGATGAGCTAAATGAACTGGTTGACCTGGAAAGGTCAAGAGAGAAGAAGGAGGCAGAAGATGCAGAACTCCTAGTACAAGTCAAAGAAGAGAGAAGAAGAAAAAGACTGTACAAAGATATGCCTGCCTTCTCCCAGTTCAAGAAAGTCATGTGCAAGAGGATGTGGTTCAACAAGAACCTCAGGTAGACAGAGAAGAAGATAGAATCAAGATGATCAACTACCTGAGTGCCACAGGCTTCTTCCAGGCAGATGCACTTTTTCCCCTGCCCTATGACTATGTTGAGTTTGAGTATTTAAAACAGCTTGAGCTTGAGATAGTCAAGGACAGAAAGACAACAAAGAAGAAGCTTAGGGAAGAAGTTGCAAAATCAAGAGCCATCATCCAAAAGAGTATGAAGAAATCTGCTGATAGGCAAAGGATGATGAGCTTCTTGGAGCTGTATGGATTCTCCGGAAGGAGACTTGGTCCCATGTCTCTATCCACTATGGATGAGCATATTAGGGTGATCAAGCAGAAGATTAAAAGGGGAGAGCTCACTGATTTACACTCCACTCCAAGTCAAGATCCACCTGAAGTGGAGGTTAAGGTTGAACAACCAGAGACAACACAACCTGGACCTCCTGCTGAGACTCAGCAAGCTGCATCTTCTGATCCACAGCAGGGTCAACCTCCTTCTCCTTCTGAGCCTGAGAGAGAGGAAGTCCCAACTGAGACAGACAACAGAGATCAATCTGGTGTTGCAGGCCAGTCTTCTCAGTTAAAATTTGGAAAAAGAAAGAAAAGGATGGCTTCTAAACCAAAGCCAAAGAAAAGGAAGACTGCATCCTCTTCTAAACCTCAGGAAGAGTCAGAACATTCTAAGGATGTGCAGCCAGAGGATGCTCAACCAACTCCAACTTTAGTAACTCCTCTTGCATCAGGAAGACCCATCTTGTCTTGGACGTACACCACAAATCCAGAAAGGTGGCATGTCATTAGAGATCAAGGCTTTGAAGACACTTATACATGGCAAGACATGTTTCAATTGCCTCTGCATGATCTCTTTGACATGAGAAGATACTTTGACAGTTTGAAGAATCCTGATCATCCCTTGAAGAAAGGAATGGGTATCATTCTAATGAGGACTGTTGATATCTGAAGTCTTCTTAGTGTTTTGGTAGCATCAGCCTAGGGGGAGTTTGTAGAGACTAATGAAGAGGCTGATGCAACCCAAACATCCAAGGCTTATTCTGCTACACAAGTTCTGAAGTAGAATGCTTCGGAAGTTTCACACACTCAACAGAAATATTCTAAGTGTGAAATCTTCCGAATCCAAGACCAATATCTTCCGAAGCCAAAGATGAAGTCTTCCGAAGCTTCAAGTTATGAAGACAGATTTCTTTCGAAGACTTTTAAGATATGTTTTTTTATGTACTTTTCTGTAAAGCTGGACACCTTTTCGCTGCACCTCTGCAAGTCACCAACTTACATGAGTTGGTGAAAAGGTCTATGCTTTTGGTAACTGTACATTGAGGTATTGTGTTTGTAAACTTTCTACTTTATGTACTTTATCCTTTTTGTAATAGATAAGGATGTGAGCTATGGCATGTCATAGTCACAAGTCAAAAGGCAATCTACCTTTTGACTCTACAATTGATTTTGTTTGTGTCTAGTCAATTGTATCCAGCTGGCTTTCAAAGTATAGCCAGCTGTAGGATGTAGTACAAGTATCTCATGTTCTTGTATCTTTTATTTATGCTTTGTAACACTTGTAATAGAACATAGAGCAAGCAATATACTGCATTCTTGAAAACCATACACTTGCGTTCTTTGTGTTCCGTCTCTTACATTACTCGTGTTCCTAGTGTCTTATGTTGGTTAATCCAGTTTACTGTTTGATTAAAAGTTTGGTTAATCTCCTCTTTGTGTTGTTGTGTTGTAACTCTCACCCTTCAACAATCCTGCACAAACAACTAAAGAACCCAACACAAGTGCACACCAAAGACCCATTAGATTGTTCAAATGGAATAAGTGTCGACATGTTACAATCAAAATAGCTCTCAGATGTGGCATATGCATCATCATAGAGCGAAAGATGAAAACTTAAAGAGAACAACCGTTATCAGGCATCATCGTCAAAGAGATCTCAGGCTGTGAACCACAAAATGGCCAAAGGAAGATAGATCAATGTAGTTGCCGCCTAGGCGACCCAAGCAAGAGAAGTTCCATTAGGGGGGCTATAACCCCTAAGAAAGGTCGATTCTAGACAAGACGCCGTCGTGATGCCTAAAAGAACCCCAATCGACACTGAGGGAGACACTGACATGAAGGTGTGGCCAGAACAACCACCATGTCATCCTCCAAAAGCATACACAAGACGATGCACAAAAAACAGGAAACAGTAGCCAGGCCGAAGCGGCCACCGCCTCCAGCACCACCAAAGAAGCCCATTGGTTCCTAAATCAAAAATGTGAAATGACATCCGTTTGTTTTTAAACATGGTTGAAGGGGCTGACTGGAAAAAAAAAAGAAACTCATGTGGCCAAATCGCAGAATGCCAAAACCCAACTATTCATCAATTATGTTCTTTATGTAATTTAATGTAATAATTATGTAATATGACATAAATTTAATTTATAATTTATATAACATAATAGTTTTAGTTTTAATGTAAACAAGTCAACGAGCCAACTAGACACGGGCCCGACTTGTTTACAAACTAAAGCGAATCAACTCGACTCGTTTACAAACTAAGCCGATTTCAAATGAGCTTCTTCAAACAAACTATGAGCCGCAAGCTTTTTAACAACCCTAACCAGAAGTGGTTGTATTTAGTTCTTTAAATGACTATGCTTAAAATTATTTATTTCGTCATAGATGAAACCAACTATAATTCTCTAATTCACCATTTCTATCACATCCTAAACTTATTTAAAAAAAACAAATGCATAAGTCAAATAAAAAATATATGAATAAGCAAAAAAAAAAATTTAACAAATGAACATAAACAGATGTATACGAATGTATATGAACAAATACATTTTTGAATGTTAAGAACATAACTTAAAGAAGACCTCTGCTTGAGTTCGCTCATTTAATTAACCGAATAATATTTTTGTTTTGTTTCTTCATTTAATAAATGAACTTCCAATCAAATAGTTTTTATATTGATACTGAATGTTTGATTTATTTACAACCCTAATCGTAAATGTTTGCAAGGAGGGAATACTAATGATAAGATGCATCCCTTCATTCTAGAAGTCAAAGAGTTAAAATCATGGGAGATACAAGTATATTGTTCCAAATGCTTCCAATCTTGTTGCTTCTTTTATAATCTTGGTTTTGACGCTAAATGTGCTTCAAGATCTATATATAAATCAAATTTCTTCTTTTACTTCGCTCTAAGATCACATTTTTTTTAGTTTTTGTTGGGTGCGAACTATGTTACTGTTGAAATATATAGATGTTTATTCAATCACAAACATATTTATTATTTTTAGTGATTTATTTTTCTTATGTTTTTATCATTTATTTGGACGTGACAATGGTGTTATTGGGTTGGAATGTGAATTGTGAACTAATTAGCTTGGATAACAGCTAATGGGCGTAGATACAAGGATTGTAGTTGTTTGCAGATGTGAATTTGAGCCGGATAGAATGTGGCATAGTTGATATATTCAAGAATTGATAGTGCATCTTCCTCACCACATTATGTTTCATCTTCATCAAGTCGTCTTTGTCATATGGACGAGTTCAGCTTTTGTTTTTTTTGTTTTATCATCCAGAGCCTTCTTTTTATTGTTTTATTGAAGGTTTTTTTATATTGTTGCTTAGGTTTCAATCTATTTATGAAATCATAAGTTCTTGAGTCCTCATTTCATTTTTTTGTGTTTAGATCATTATGTTGATGGTTTAGCTTTGTTGTACTGCTCTTTTGTTCGTTATTTGAGTCTCTTCTTTTAGATCTGACAAATCAAGGGTTTGTTTGTTCTTTTTCAGATTTGTTCAATTTAGGTTTTGTGTGTTTTTATCCTGAGAATAAAATATCTAAATGTTTTCTAATAGTAACAAACCTCAAAATACACAATCCAACCAAACCTCATATATAGGTAGGTCTTGAATCAAATCTTGATAAACTTAAGTGCATCCCAATCTATAATATATACTAGGGGTGTCCAGCAACGTTTTATGCGACCTCAGTTATCATGTTTCAGAAACAATACAACATGACGAATATGATTTGTTAGAAAGTTTTGCTATGTATTTGGCATTATGGTATTAAGCAACCACCAAAGATGGTTTCCAATCGAAGACATGAGAAGCCGAAGCGTGGTAGCAGAGAAAAAAAGTGGTCGTAGCAACACGGGCTGACCAGAGTCTGGCCGAAGAACACAACTCACTGCCTTCTCATCGTTGTTTCTCTGCATCCCCCCCCCCCCCCCCTCTCTCTCAAAAATGACATACATATATGCGTAATCTACGATACACGGATGTCAAGAACAGCCGACTACCGACACAACCACTGCTTTTTTGAAGCACTAGCTTTTAGATTTGTATTCCTATCTCTCACTCTTTAGAAACCGTATATATATAAAGAGTAATAACAGAAAGTATACATAAATAAACTAACAAAGTTTAATGGCAAAAATATATTAAAAAGAAACATTACTATTCATTTCCCAAATTCCATTGGATTGGAAAATAATAACATAGTAATAACAATATGCATATATAAGATGCTCATGGTAATGCAAACAACAAATGTTTTAAAGATTTCTTGTAAATACTTAATCAATAAGCTTTAGCCAGCCTGCTACATTGGAATCAAATTACACTTTGGGGCACCAAATCCTTTGTGTATTCACTTCAAGCCTTGCCCCAAGATCTGATAGAATCAGAGACATAGAAGCCAATCACAAGCCCAACCACAAGAACCACAAGCGCATTCACAACATCACACGATGTTTTTAGCCTCGTAGCAAACGCGCCCGTCGCACGTTTATACTTGTCCAGTATCGTTTTCTCAGCTTCCCCGTACGCCTCATTCTTGTTTTTCATGTCGTCCCATTCACTTGTTTCCGTCGTTGAGGCGTGTGAATCAGAAGCCAATTTCCCTTCTCCTTTTTCTTCTACTTTCCTTTTTCCAACATCTTCATCCTTTGCTACTTGTTTCTTCTCTACGCTTGGTTCTAAAGTTGGAGCAGACTTGACCTCAGCAGCAGCTGCATTTGATTGTTGATCCACAGGCTTTTGGGGTGTTGTCGCGGGCTTAGCTTCCTTTGGCTTTTCAGCAGCAGCTGCATTTGGTTGATCATCCACGGGCTTTTTAGGCGTTGTTGTCGCGGGCTTAGCTTCTTCTGGTTTTGGTGCAGGAGTGATCAATTTCGGTTGCCTGGCAAAGAGAATGTTCCCTTCGAATTTCGCGCTGATTTTGTTGAGGTCACAGTTAGCAGAAACTGGAAACTCCACACGAAACCGACTCCATGTGTTTTGATGGAGCTTTCGCTCCCCGCTGATGATCAGATTTCTTGCTCTTAGTTGAACCCTCAGTTGTTCCTTAGCAAAACCTGCAGCATTAATTTCCAAACGCTCATGAACCGAACTTAAATGAAATATATATACACACAAACTTATAGTAATGCGAATGGAGATCGAAGAAAGAGAAATAAAGATGAAAACCAGGAAGATAGACTAGAAGGGTGTCCGAATCATCTTCGGGTACCCACTCCATTGAAGGTTCGAAATCTTGATAAAGTCGAGTTGGTGTAGCTGACGGGCCCTTTGAATCCATGTTTGATTGATATAATTAGCTTTGGATTATTATTGAAGTGGTGTTTGAGGATTGAAGGTGATGAATTGCAAGACAATTAATGGTAGGTATCATATTGTGTTGAATATATATATATATATATATATATATACACACACATATGATACATCAATGTACATTTCTTGGAGGATGGTTGAGGTATGAGTAGTACTAGGTTTTTGAGGTTTTCTTGCCAAACAGATATACCTTTCTTTCTTTCTTTTTGGTTGCTTTTGTTTTGATAATCTTCAAAAGAAAAACCAAAGGGTGGTAGTGTACAACTTGTATAAATTATTCTACGATACCAACAATTTCACATGGTATATATATCAAGTAAATTTGATGGGTCTATAGTTTCTTTTAGATAAAAAAAAGAGCGAAAACCATAAATAAATAAGTCTCTCTCTTTAAAGACAGATAGCAAAGCTCTTAGGCTTTATGTACAACAACCTAATGCACAAGTCACAAATGTAATTATCTTAAACTTGGAGGTTATATAGAAAGCTAGACTTGGACTCATGCTATGATTTTAAACTTGAAATATTATTTAATTATTATAATAATTTTCATTGTATTTTGTTTTTATCTTATAACTTTAAATACATAATGTTTTTTTTTTCAAAATTCAGATACAATGATATGCTTATTTTTATCTATATGTGGGCTTAAGTTTCGTTCGAAACCGGTCCGGATTGAATATAATATATTATTTTTTCACAAAAAATTTATGTTTTTGGAAATTTTGAATGTACATTGCAATGTGATGACCTCTACATACCTTTCGATATAAGTTTATTTTAAAACCAAGCCTCGAAACGCGCCGTCAAAACTAATGGTTTGAGTATTATATATATTTAATTATTTTTAAAACATCGTAACTGTTTAAATATTATGAATACTACCTTCATATGATATGTGTATTTTTACCTGTGTTTCATTATAAATTTAATATAAGCCGGGCAAAGAGCGGAGAAAATACTAGTTATTTTCTAATTAATATTTTGAGATTCACTTGTATTGTAGAATCTCTAGCTTATAACAGGACCCCTATATTTTCAATATCATAAACTTTCGATATACCTTAGAGAGTAGTTTTTGGATGTAAATGACATGGAAATTTTAGCCTGTTCGATAAAAAATACAAATAACTAGTATTTATATAATTGGTAAATTTGACTCGCGTTATGTTAGCGGGAAAGCACATATGCTAAAAACATCATTATATATGTTCATCGGTATATTCTCTAGCTTTTTATTTTGAATATAATAAGAAATCATTCCGCAAGAGTATGTTTGAAGACATTTATCAGTTATTAACAATATTTAGTTTAAAGAAGTAAACTTAGAAAAATGTTGATCCAAATTGAGTTTTAAATGTTCTTTTTTTCTCTCTCTCTTGAAGTAGTGAAAGCAAAAAAGGCAAAAAAAAGTTGTAACGTGCGGAACACTAAGACGTGCGAACGGAACAATAAGAAGTGTGGTTACCCGTTCAAACCGGTTCCTAAAACAGTTTGTATCACACATTAAAAGTTGTATATGTTTTACCATCTTGTACGACCTGTTTCAGCAGTTGTAATTAACAACTCATAATGTCTAACTTTTTCATGCATAACACACTTGTTAAATATGATGTTAAACATTATGAATATAAACCACTTACATATTAGTAATATATAAAGTAGTTGATATTATTTACATTCAATTTGTGTATTAATACTTTGTAAACAATGATCGATATAAATTAAAATTTATAGATACCAATAAAAAAATATTTTATTTGACACTTTTTATATTCTTAAACCATCTTTTTGACACTTGTCATTTTTTAAACATTCCACTTTATTTTCCTTCCAAAAAGATATTAAAGTAATTTAAACACTTAAACTTTTCTCTCTTCATAAATATTAATTTGGTTAACTGATATACTTTTCTATTTTATTTACATTTTTTTTAAATCAAACTATGTTTTTAAAAATAAATTTAATTGAGAGATTAAAATTCATATATTTTCTAAAACATTGAACCTTTTGAAACAAAATATTTTAAATCACTCCTTTTTAAAATAATTATAAAATATAGAATTTTCTAAAAGTAGTTTATTAAAACAACCATAATAATTAAAAACTTGAGTTTTTAATAAACAAGATTTTTATAAACAATAAATTTTTATAAGAAAATCTTAAAACAAATATTTAAAAATAAAACTATTTAAATTAGAGATTTAAAAATAGTATAATTGTTTTTTCTCTTGAACAATACATATATATATAATTTTATACATATATTATATTAAATATTGTACTATAACTTTTCGTATTTATTACTAACTATAATCTATAACTTTTAGTAAAACAAAGTTCTTTTGTCATTTGTCATTCTCTTAACTCTTGTTTTGCCACTTGTCATTTTTTAGACATCTACAAATCAATTTTACATCCAAAAAAGTATTATAGTAATTTAAATACTCATATAGATTTCTTTCTCTTATTAAAAATAAATATTATTAATTGTTATGTTTCTCTCTCTTATCTAATTTTTTAAGAAAGAGAAAACTTCATAAAATAATAATCAAGTTATAAAAGTGTCTCAATTATGTCACTCATATTTTTATTTGTTTCAATCAAGTCACTAATATTTTTAGTTGTTTCAACCAGGTCATTAAGGTTTTAGGAGTGTTACAATTATCTCACTCATATTTTTGTTAAATTTTTTAAAAAAAATCAATTTTTTTAAATGATTCGATTCTTTATAAATATTGTTAATATTTTATATGTTTCAATTGATTTTATTATTTTTTTTACAATTTATGAGTGATTTAATTAGAATAATTCTGAAACTTTATTGACCTGGTTGAGATAAAAAAAAATTTTAAGTGACCTGGTTGAGACAAAAAAAATTGTAAGTGATCTGATTGAGACAAAAAAAATTTGTAAGTGACCTGATTAAAACAAAATAGTTTATGAATAACTTGATTGAGAAAAATAAATTTATGAGTGACCTAATTAGAACAATCTTGACACTTTATTATTATTTTATAAAGTTATCGCTTTAAAAAAATCAAACTATTTTTTTAGGATAAATTTTATGAAGCAAATTAGAAATCACATCTTTTAATTAAAATTTAAATAACAAGAAACTAAAAGTTTTATATAATATGAAATTTTCTAAAACACTAAACATTTTTAAACAAATAGTTAAGTCGTTTTGTTTTTAAAAAATTTATAAACACGTAAAATACTTTTAAACAAACTTAGTTAAAACAACCAGCATAATTACAAACCAGATTTTTTTTAAAACAATATTTTTATCAAAAAATATTATTTATTATAAATCTTAAAAATAATGTTTATAAATGAAAATTTTTACATAAGAGAGGTAAAAATGGTAAGCTGTAGTAAAGGTGCACGGGGTCTTACCGTCTAGCCGTTGGTACTTCACATCTTCACAGAGAATTCAATTTCACCGGATCCATGTCGGAGACAGCGGGACAGTCATTACACCATTCGTGCAGGTCGCTACTTATGTGACAAGGAATTTCGCTACCTTAGGACAGTTAGAGTTACTGTCGCCGTTTACCAATTTTTTTCTTGAACTAATGTATATATAACTTTAATTATATTATACACTAAAATATTGTGCTTAAAGTAGGTATATATACATAATTAACATCATATTTTATCTTTAAATATGATTTTATAATGCATAAGTTTTTATTAATAATAATTTAATATTATGTTATTCAATCCGTGTATTACATGGGGACTAAACTAGTATTATGTAGTATTAGAGTGTTTGATATTAGGATCGGTAATTTTATTTTCTTTCTCTCGATATGACGATTTTTGTTCCCTTGTTTCCCCTGGTCTACCATGTGGATGCATTGTTATGTTAACGTATGATTGGAAAATTAAATACAAATTATCCAAACTATTTATCGTTGACTAATATTAATTCCAATTAACAATTAAACTAATACTAATCTTATTTTCTTATTTTGTTATTAATAACAGTCTCAGTCTAATATTCGTTAACTCCATCATTAGTTTTTTTATGATGTATCATGTGATATAGCTCAAGACGTAAGTATAACACAATTATCAATAAAAATATAAATAATTTACTTAATTTTTTTATAAAAAATTATTTTCTAAAGTTAGTCAACACAAAGATCATTTCTAAAGTTATTTAACGCAAAGATCATTTAACGTCACATGTCATATCATCAAACACTAACGGGTTATCGAACTGTTAGACTATGACTATTATTGGTAATAAAATGAAATTTTGAGATTAATATTATTCAAGTTATTTGTTACGATTAATACTGGTCAATAGTTAATAGTTTGGATATTAAAAATTAATTTTTTTGTATTATTTCATTATATTTTTTTATTAATCTTGTATAATTTGTAAATATCAATAGATATTGCATAATATTCTTTTATTTATAAGTTACTAGCTTTAGTAATCCGTATATTACACGGATTGAATCAATTAGAAATCAAAAATAGAAATATACATTTTTATTTGTTTTGACTATAAAAAGATTATATTATATAAAATAAAAAAATTACAACTAAAATTTGACGCGTGCCAATACAATTTGTTTTTTTAAATACCAAAACATAATAATCATTTTCTATATAAGTTTAACAAACAACTAAAGCATATCAAACTCAATGAAAATGAACATCTTGATTTATTTTTGGTCGGTAAGTGATCTCAACATATCTTTGTTGAGAAACTCTCTAACAAAATCATATGCCAATTTGGGTTTATAAAAAGCTCGAGTTGACGTGTCTGTAAAAGAAAAAAATATAAAATCTGAACTTCAATTATAATTTCATTAACCTTAGCATTGCTAGTAAACTAAACACAAAGTAAATTGTATGAACGTATAAATTAAAGATAGAAAGCATAAATTACCACTAAAAGTATGAAACGAATATCCTATATAATCACATATCTTGTGGAGATTAGATGATATTTCTCTAATATCAATTGTGACATCACTTGGAAGCGTGCTCGTACATTGCCCGAAAAAGAACACAATAAGGTAAATGATTTTCTTATACCTTAGTAAGGACATTACATCTTGAACACGTCAACGTAAGAAGATTTTTTAAATCTTAAACACAAACCTACATAGATAAGGTGACTTCAGGTTATCATTGAGAGCATATATTTTATTAAAGATGATATTTAACATCAAAAAATTGTTCACCTACATATAACCTATAAAAGTAGTTGTATTCTTTTAATGTCCAGTGGCAAAACTGAAAATTTGCTGCCAAATAAAAAAAAAGAGTAAATTATTGTTTTCGTCCTTGAGGTTTGACGAAAATCACGAGTTCAGTTCAATAGTTCATTTATTACATTGACGGTCCAATAGTTTTAAGTTTTGTTTTAATTTCACCCAAGGTGTTAACACCGTTAGTACTTGGTCTGTTAAATCATGTAAAAAGACGTTTGTGCTCGTGAATATTTAAACGCATCCTCATCCTCACCCCTATCACCACTCATATCCACACAATTATACTCTCTCTCTCTCTCTTATCTTCTCTCATCTCCTCTTTCTTTCTCTCTCTCTCTTTTACTCACACTCCCTCTCTTGACCACAACCACCACCACTGCTCACCACCACCACCTAAAACCCGTCGGCCACACCACCACCACCTAGACCCGTCGACCACAACCACCACCATCGCTCACCACCACCATCGCTCACCACCACCATCACTATGACAACCCTAGATTAAAGAATCTTAAGTCCTTCATATAATTTGAGCCACACCTAGGTTAATATATATATATATATCTTATTACATGCATAACATATGAATGCTTTCATTTTTGTTTACATAAGTATATTGTTCACTTGTATATATATACAAGTATACGTACGCATGGTCGCATGCATACCTTTTTACGTGTGCATGAACCATCTTTAGTAAGAAACATATACACATGTATATTTTACTCATGCATATGCCACCTCTTGTTAAATACATGTGTGTACTATGTGTTTATATATACTATGCGTTGCACGTATGTATGATTGCATGCATGTATGATCTACGTATGCATGTATTCAAAAACAACAAATCTTTGATATTGAACCATATATGATTAAGATACATCCATAAACAACATCAAACAAACCAAAACACAACCAAGTTAACATCAAGAGAACTTAAAACTAAACACATCTCCTACACCTAAACCTTAACCAAAATACCCATTAAAGATTCCAAGATCGGATCATTAGCACCCTTAATCTCCGGATAAACCAACTAAGCCATTAGATTAGTTTTTCAATGAGTATTTGGTGACTCATGCATCTACCCATTCGCCACCTAGCCATCGGGACCCTAAGAGTCTTCACAAACCGCCACCTTTCATGCAAACTAACCACACCTAGTTACAACACATAGCTCTAGGATGTAGACCTCATGATTACACCCTCACTATTTGAAGGTTTCGGCCGATGGGAAATCAAAACCATCAAGCTATCACCAAAGACCCATCCCCATTCGGTCACCTCGATCGCACACCACTACCATCATCTCTACACTCGGTCACCATCACCTCCCGAACACCACACACCACCACTTTGATCTTTCACTCTTCCTCGGACACCCTTTAAGGTACACACACCACCACCTCAACCGAAAGTCCTCGGGTTTTATCTTTGAAACACCAACATCACAAACCATCACCTATAGCTATCACCACACCATCGTGTACTTAGTTCTTGTAACAAGCATATCTCTCGGTTTCATAAGTTAATAGCAACAAAGGTATCAAATTCCTAAGCTAAACTTATATGCCAACATATAGATATATGTATGATATACGTATTCAAACAAACACATATAATCAAAAGCATTATATGTGAACATATTATAAGGAATTTTTACATCATAAAGGCATATAAAGATTGTGGGAACAAACATTGTTCCAAATTTTTAAAGAAAAACATAATCTAGAAATAAGCAATAAATAAATTCTATAAAATTCTAATAAATTCACCAAATGATCCTTTTGGAGTACTAAGGTCCCTGGAATTATTTCAGAATTTATTCCTTTGTTATGATTGAAATATGAATTTTTACATGTTCTGTAGTGGAAAAATCAGAATAAATACTTAAATAGCATAATAAAATCTGAGAAAATCATGGATAAATTGATAAATCCAAACCTACAGAATGTATAAATTAATAATTTTTGGAGCTATATAGCTATTTTTGTGAAGAAATGGGATTATTGTAAAAATTACAGAAACTAATCTGTTATGTGTTAGACTTTGATAAATTTATAAGAAGTTCTAATTATTATGATGAATCCTTTTAAAATTTTGAGAATTTATGGACTACGGAAACTATTTTTGGCAATTTATGATGACTTTAAACAATTATAGAAAATAATCTGTAAATTTCTTGAAAATAAGAAATTAACGTGATATTCCAGATTAATAAACCTATTTGTTATAAAAATTTCAAAATCTATTGAGGTACTGAAAATTTTGAAGAAAATAGTTAAGTTTTCTAAACTATAAAATTCTTTTGTTTATAGGTTACTACTTGGAGTAAAGGTGAGTTTCATGGCCCATTTTGTTTTTATCAAGTTTTGGGGAAAAAGCATACTATTTATGAATTGATGTATTATTACTGAAATTTATGTTACAACCATTAGTTCGGATGTGGAACCGTTAGATAACATTGGTAGCGCTACTTAGGAGATATCTCCTGCATTAACAGAATGAGTGTTATAATGCTATGTTATCTGATTTATGAGAATATGATATGACAGATATGGATAATCTGATTACTATGTAAGGTTTGGTTGTATAAATAATGCATCAATATTATCTGTTTAATAAACCTGTGAAGCTCACCAACTTTGTGTTGACTATTTTTGGTATGCTTTTTCAGGAATTCATCATGACTAACAACCTAACGTTCTCCTTTGTGTTTTTAATGGTTGGGGTGAAGTTGTAGGAAAGTTTGTGTGAACCTAACTGTGAACCTGTATGACTTCAGTGTGTCGGTGGATGCTCACTTCCATCGTCTCTGAAGATGTAGTTGTTAAAACTTTATGATGTAATAGGATTATGTAATTTCAAATTTTGACTATGATGATTTTATGTAATCCTAACTTAATATTATGTTATGAAATATGTATGTTTATGTGTTGTTTATTAATTAATTAGTATTTGATAATGAGTTCTGAACAATCAAGTCACTCCCTAAGTATCACACGCTTCCGCCGGGATGTGACAGGTTGGTATCAGAGCCATTGGTTATAGAGAATTAGGTACCATAAAATACCTAGACTATAACCATAAGCTCATGTCTGTATAATTATGTGTATATATATGATTTTGTGTGTTATGATTCCATGTATAATAAAGTATGTTTCATGCAGAGAACTTATAATATGTATAAGAATAGATAACTAACTATTGGGTTCAAATCATGAAAAGATTTATTTTGCAGCCATGAGTACCGATAACAAATTTTGTGAGACTGACTCATCCGAATACTCGGATTAATAATCACGAAGGACTTACGCCTGAACCTAAACCTCAGCAAATTCTAGAACCTTTTCCAACCAAGGAGAAGATAATCCCGAACCTAAATTTTATGTCCGTCGTGCACCTGTAATGGTAGGAGGATATACCATTAAAACTCCTAGGAAAAGGGTACGACCCGGAACAAATTTAAGACCAAGCAATACAAGGCAAGGAGATACAAGAAACTAACCCCTCGGAAACGAAGAAAGTAAAGCTAAGAGACAAAGGGTGGATGAAGATCAAAACACAGTCACTCAACCAACCCTTAAACAGCTCAAGAAAATTCAACAAGAAATCAGGATATTCAGAAAGATGTTAAGGAATTGAAAGCACCTACAGGAAACATCTTCTCAAGAATATGGAAATGGGTGCAGGGAAATTAGAAGCTAACTTTTGATGTGAAATCTTCAAATAAGAACTTAAATGAAAAATATCTTTTATGTTTGAAGCTATTACTTGTTTATGTGTTAAGTAGGATGTTGTTAAGAATCTAAAATTCTTCTTAATATTTACTCTAATTAATTATAGAAAAGCATGTCGCCAAGAAGAGACACCACAGCCCGTAAAGAACGGCGCGAAGAGGACGACCTAGAACCAGACTTGGGGAAGAAACCCCTATAAACCCAAACACCAATGAAGATGAGAGGATCACACGGATAGTAGCACAACAATTAGAAGCTACCATACCCACACTAGTAACTCAGCTCCAACAAAACCTAAATCTCGGAACAACACCAGGTAATGAGATACCCATAGATGATACCATGAGGGAACAACCAGAAGAGGAAGCTATAATCGAAGAGGATGCTCCTACAAAGCTTTTATGTCCTGTAGACCTCGAGAATTTGATGGTAAAGGCGGAGCAGTACAGGCCTTACGCTGGTTAGATGAAATGGAGTCAACTCTGGAAATCAGCAAATGTGCCAATAACAACAGGACCTTGTTTGCTTCACACTCACTAAAGGGGGAAGCACAATCCTGGTGGAAGTTGGAAATGACCATCAAAGGTAGGCACGTTATGAATAAATTAAGTTGGGAAGAATTCAGGAATTTGATTATAGAAAAATACTGCCCTTATAATGAAATAGAAAAGTTAGAAACTGAGTTTCTAGCTTTAGAGATGAAAGGAGCAGCATATCGGGAATATACCGACAGGTATAATGAACTCTCGAGATTAGTACCACACCTAGTAACCCCAGAATCAAAAAGAATAGGAAGATATATTTGGGGACTAGTGCCACAAATAAGGGGATTAGTAAAATCAGCTAGGCCCAAAACTTTTCAAGATACTGTAAGTTTATCAGGAAGTTTGACAGATGAAATGATAAGAAATGGATCGTTAAATAACCCCAGATCCGGAGAAAAGAGAAAGTGGAATAATGATAACACAGGGGAAAGATTTAGGGGAACTCCCGAAAAACGAGTAGTTAGACAAACCCCTCGGAACTACCTAGGAATGACACGGGAAAAGAAACCCCAGACAGAAAACCAGCCATGGTGCAGCACTTGCCAAAGATACCATCAAGGCAATTGTGCGATGGTAATCTGTTACAACTGCAAGAAAAAGGGACATATATCCCGAGACTGCAAAAACCCTGCAAATCCGAAACCAATCTGCTATCAATGTGGGAATGAAAATCATCGCCGAAACGAATGTCCGCAGCTGAAGGAAGAGCACCAGTTAATCAGAACAACCCTCGGGGAAGAGCATTCATAATGCAGACAGAAGAAGCGCGACATGAACCAGAAGTTGTCACGGGTACGTTCCCTGTAAACAACCAGTATGCTACTGTGTTATTTGATACTGGAGCAACTCGTAGTTTCGTTTCAAATACATTTAGGCAACTCCTTAACTTGACCACAGAAAAGTTAGATCAAAAATAATGATAGAGTTAGCAGATGGTAAGATAATCGAAGCTTGCGAAATCATTCCTAATTGCACAATGAATCTAGATGAAAACTATTTCAACATAGATTTGATTCCTATTGATTTAGGAGGATTTGACGTTGTTGTAGGAATGGATTGGTTAAGTAAAACTCAAGCTGAAATAATATGTGGTAAGAAAATGATCAAATTTCCTTTGGTTAAAGAGAATAGAATACTGTGTATATATGGTGAAAAACCTAGAGGTACTATAAAGATAATTTCTTGCAAGAATGCACAAAAATGTCTAAGGAATAATGTTTGGCTTATCTGACTCACATTATTGATACTAAGATAGAAAAAGCAAACCTGAAAGATGTATCAGTTATCAATGAATATTCAGATGTATTCCCTGATGAATTACCTGGATTACCACCCCCACGTCAAGTAGAATTCAAAATTGAATTGATGCCAGGAACAACCCCTATTGCTAAGGCACCCTACCGTTTAGCACCTACTGAAATGAAGGAACTAATGAGTCAACTTCAGAACTTTTGGATAAAGGATTTATACGACCTAGTGTGTCACCCTGGGGAGCACCAGTTTTATTTGTCAAGAAAAAGGATGGAACATTTAGAATGTGCATAGACTATAGGGAACTCAATAAAGTAACTATAAAGAATAGGTATCCTTACCTAGAATAGATGACCTATTTGATCCTACAAGGATCTAGTCACTTTTCAAAAATAGACTTGAGATCAGGATATCATCAGCTAAGAATACAGGATGAAGATATACCTAAGACAGCATTTAGAACAAGGTATGGACATTATGAATTTCTAGTAATGCCATTTGGATTAACCAATGCTCCCGTCATATTTATGGATCTGATGAATAGGATCTGTAAACCCTATTTAGATAAGTTTGTCATAGTCTTTATAGACGACATTTTAATCTATTCTAAGAGTAGGGAGGATCATGAGCAACACCTAAGATTGACCTTGGAGTTGTTAAGAAAAGAAAAATTATACGCAAAATTCTCAAAGTGTGAATTTTGGAAAAGAGAAGTACAATTCCTTGGACACATAGTCAATCAAGAAGGAATACAGGTAGATCCAGCAAAAATAGAAGCTGTTAAGAATTGGGAAGATCCCAAGACACCAACAGAAGTACGTCAATTTCTAGGATTAGCAGGATATTACAGAAGGTTTATAGAAAATTTTTCAAGGATAGCTCAACCCTTGACTGAATTAACTCAAAAGGACAAGCCATATGTTTGGGGAGAAAAACAAAAGAATGCATTTGAACTTTTGAAAAGTAAGCTGTGTAGTGCACCTATTTTGTCATTACCAGAAGGGACTGATGATTTTGTAGTATATTGTGATGCGTCTCGTCAAGGATTTGGATGTGTATTAATGCAACGAAGTAAAGTCATTGCATATGCCTCTAGACAACTTAGGGGAAGTGAGAAAAACTACACTACTCATGATTAGAATTAGGGGCAGTGATCTTTGCACTTAAGATTTGGAGACATTATCTATATGGGACAAAATGTACAATATACACAGATCACAAAAGTTTACAGCATATATTTGAGCAGAAAATGCTGAACATGAGACAAAGAAGATGGATAGAATTACTAAGTGATTATGAGTGTGAAATCAAATATCACCCCGGTAAGGCAAATGTAGTTGCAGATGCTTTAAGTAGAAAAGATAGGGCTAAACCGTTACGGGTACGAGCCATGAGAATGGAACTACAATCAGATCTACTAAGACAAGTATGGAAAGCCCAACAGAAAAGTAAGGTAGAAATAAAAGGACAAGAAAAGGATTTACAGGCAGATACACATGGAATCTTAAAATTTAAAGAAAGAATCTGGATACCTATGATGCCATACTTAGAAAGGTTATATTGGAAGAAGCACATAAGTCAAAATACTCAGTACATCCAGGAAATAATAAAATGTATAAAGATTTGAAAAATCATTACTGGTGGCCTGGAATGAAGAGATCAGTTGGGGAGTTTGTAGAAAAATGTAGCACGTGTTCAAGAATCAAAGCAGAACATCAAAAGCCTTCAGGATATCTACAACAACCTGAAATTCCAGAATGGAAATGGGATCAAATTACTATGGACTTTGTAACCAAGTTACCAAGAACTTCAAGTGGTTATGACACTATTGGGTTATAGTAGATAGGTTAACCAAATCAGCACACTTTCTGCCAATTAGAGAAGATTACAAAGTAGAAAAATTGGCAAGAATCTACATACGAGAAATCGTATCCAGACATGGAATACCAATCTCCATTATATCTGATAGAGACAGTAGATTCATATCAAGATTTTGGCAAACCCTACAAAAAGCTTTAGGAACCCGAATAAATCTTAGCACCGCCTTCCACCCACAAACAGATGGACAAAGTGAAAGCACAATACAAACACTGGAAGATATGTTACGTGCTTGTGCATTAGACTTGGAGGCAGCTGGGATATACATCTACCTTTGATAGAATTTTCTTATAATAATAGCTATCATTCCAGCATTAAAACAGCCCCGTTTGAAGCCTTGTATGGAAGAAAATGCAGATCGCCCTTATGTTGGAATGAAGTAGGAGATAGGCAACTTATAGGTCCTGATTTAATTCAAGAAACATCTGACAAAATCAAGGAAATCAAAAATAGACTAAAGGCAGCACGGGATCGACAGAAAAGCTATGCTGATAAAAGAAGAAGGCCATTAGAATTTCAAATTGGAGACAAAGTCTATCTAAAAATATCACCTACCAAGGAATCTTTCGATTTGAAAAGAGAAATAAGTTGAACCCAAGATATGTTGGACCATTTGAAGTTATTGACAAAATTGGTTCCGTTGCATACAAACTAGATTTACCTCAAGAATTAAAAAGTACACAACACGTTCCATGTATCCAATCTAAAGAAATATTTAACAGATGAAACATTAAAAGTTCCAGCTCAGGAAATAAAGATAGACGATAAGCTTCATTACACAGAAGAACCAATAGCTATATTAGACAAGAAAGTTAAAAAGCTAAGAAGAAGCAAAATTTCTATAGTAAAGGTTAAGTGGAATGCTAGGAGAGGACCTGAGTATACGTGGGAAAGAGAAGATGAAATCAAAAGAAGATACCCCCATCTATTCCAAGTCAATGGTCAGATAAGTTCATTACTAATCAAATAAAATTTCGGGACGAAATTATCTTTACGGGGGGAGAATGTGACAACCCTAGATTAAAGAATCTTAAGTTCCTTCATATAATTTGAGCCACACCTAGGTTAATATATATATCTTATTACATGCATAAACATATGAATTCTTTCATTTTTGTTTACATAAGTATATTGTTCACTTGTATATATATACAAGTATACGTACGCATGGTCGCATGCATACCTTTTTACGTGTGCATGAACCATCTTTAGTAAGAAACATATACACATGTATATTTTACTCATGCATATGCCACCTCTTGTTAAATACATGTGTGTACTATGTGTTTATATATACTATGCGTTGCACGTATGTATGATTGCATGCATGTATGATCTACGTATGCATGTATTCAAAAACAACAAATCTTTGATATTGAACCATATATGATTAAGATACATCCATAAACAACATCAAACAAACCAAACACACCAAGTTAACATCAAGAGAACTTAAAACTAAACACATCTCCTACACCTAAACCTTAACCAAAATACCCATTAAAGATTCCAAGATCGGATCATTAGCACCCTTAATCTCCGGATAAACCAACTAAGCCATTAGATTAGTTTTGCAATGAGTATTTGGTGACTCATGCATCTACCCATTCGCCACCTAGCCATCGGGACCCTAAGAGTCTTCACAAACCGCCACCTTTCATGCAAACTAACCACACCTAGTTACAACACATAGCTCTAGGATGTAGACCTCATGATTACACCCTCACTATTTGAAGGTTTCGGCCGATGGGAAATCAAAACCATCAAGCTATCACCAAAGACCCTCCCCATTCGGTCACCTCGATCGCACACCACTACCATCATCTCTACACTCGGTCACCATCACCTCCCGAACACCACACACCACCACTTTGATCTTTCACTCTTCCTCGGACACCCTTTAAGGTACACACCACCACCTCAACCGAAAGTCCTCGGGTTTTATCTTTGAAACACCAACATCACAAACCATCACCTATAGCTATCACCACAACCATCGTGTACTTAGTTCTTGTAACAAGCATATCTCTCGGTTTCATAAGTTAATAGCAACCAAAGGTATCAAATTCCTAAGCTAAACTTATATGCCAACATATAGATATATGTATGATATACGTATTCAAACAAACACATATAATCAAAAGCATTATATGTGAACATATTATAAGGAATTTTTACATCATAAAGGCATATAAAGATTGTGGGAACAAACATTGTTCCAAATTTTTAAAGAAAAACATAATCTAGAAATAAGCAATAAATAAATTCTATAAAATTCTAATAAATTCACCAAATGATCCTTTTGGAGTACTAAGGTCCCTGGAATTATTTCAGAATTTATTCCTTTGTTATGATTGAAATATGAATTTTTACATGTTCTGTAGTGGAAAAATCAGATAAATACTTAAATAGCATAATAAAATCTGAGAAAATCATGGATTTGATAAATCCAAACCTACAGAATGTATAAATTTAATAATTTTTGGAGCTATATAGCTATTTTTGTGAAGAAATGGGATTATTGTAAAAATTACAGAAACTAATCTGTTATGTGTTAGACTTTGATAAATTTATAAGAAGTTCTAATTATTATGATGAATCCTTTGTAAAATTTTGAGAATTTATGGACTACGGAAACTATTTTTGGCAATTTATGATGACTTTATAACAATTATAGAAAATAATCTGTAAATTTCTTGAAAATAAGAAATTAACGTGATATTCCAGATTAATAAACCTATTTGTTATAAAAATTTCAAAATCTATTGAGGTACTGAAAATTTTGAAGAAAATAGTTAAGTTTTCTAAACTATAAAAATTCTTTTGTTTATAGGTTACTACTTGGAGTAAAGGTGAGTTTCATGGCCCATTTTGTTTTTATCAAGTTTTGGGGAAAAAGCATACTAATTTATGAATTGATGTATTATTACTGAAATTTATGTTACAACCATTAGTTCGGATGTGAAACCGTTAGATAACATTGGTAGCGCTACTTAGGAGATATCTCCTGCATTACAGAATGAGTGTTATAATGCTATGTTATCTGATTTATGAAATATGATATGACAGATATGGATAATCTGATTACTATGTAAGGTTGGTTGTATAAATAATGCATCAATATTATCTGTTTAATAAACCTGTGAAGCTCACCAACTTTGTGTTGACTATTTTTGGTATGCTTTTTCAGGAATTCATCATGACTAACAACCTAACGTTCTCCTTTGATGTTTTTAATGGCTGGGGTGAAGTTGTAGGGAAAGTTTGTGTGAACCTAACTGTGAACCTGTATGACTTCAGTGTGTCGGTGGATGCTCACTTCCATCGTCTCTGAAGATGTAGTTGTTAAAACTTTATGATGTAATAGTTATGTAATTTCAAATTTTGACTATGATGATTTTATGTAATCCTAACTTTAATATTATGTTATAAAATATGTATGTTTATGTGTTGTTTATTAATTAGTATTTGATAATGAGTTCTGAACAATCAAGTCACTCCCTAAGTATCACACGCTTCTGCCGGGATGTGACAATCACTCACCACCACCACCACCTAAAACCCGTCGGCCGCACCACCACCACCTAGACCCGTCGACCAAAACCACCACCATCGCTCACCACCACCACTCAAAACCCGTCGGCCACACCACCACCACCTAAACCCGTCGACCTCGACCACCACCATCGCTCACCACTACCACTTAGACCCCGCCGCCATTTGAAGTCATCCCCTTTTACCACCACCACCTCCTACCACATTTAAGACCCGAATCCAGATTCAAGACAACCCACCAACACCATAATCGTCTTTCTCTTTCTCTTTGTGTTAGTCATATTCTACCATCACCAACACTATCTTTCACCTTGTCCTCCATCACTACCACCACCATTATAACCCTCCATCTTGATTTAGGGTTTCATCTCCATCTTCTATGTTCAATTTAAATTGGGGATGTGGTTGATGATATCATTGAGCAGGGTGCAAGTCAAGAGGGTGGCGACAATGGCGATGGCCGGAGAGGGCGGTGGCGGTGGCGGTAGATTGGGGTTGAAGATGAGTGTGAGTATTCTGATGATGAAGAAGATGAGAGAGAGAGTGAGAATGAGAGAGTGAGAAGGGGATAGGAGAGAGAGAGAGAGAGAGAGACAAAGCAGATTGGGGTGGGGTAGGGTGGGATTGGTTTTTATCTTTTTTTTAGTTTGTATTTTTAATCTTAAGGGTAAATTTATTTTTTCATATTAAAATAACAGAATATTTTAACGGTGTTAACACGTTGGGTGAAATTGAAACAAACTTTAAAACTATTGGACCGTCAATGTAATAAATGAACTATTGGATTGAACTCGTGATTTTCGTCAAACCTCAGGGACAAAAAAACAGTAATTTACTCTAAAAAAATCACATGAGTTTAATTGCAATCTTTTATTCAATTCTATAAACAAATTCTACACAAAACAAACCAACTTTGTATGCCTAAAAGAAAAAATATATATGGTTATCCCTTGAATTTCATCATAGACAACCCAGGTACAGTTTGCATATCATGATAAAATGTTTCCAATACAAAAATTAAATCAAATTGATGAAGCACAAATACAAAACCCTATGGGAAACTCTACTTATTGGATCAAATCAAACAAATTAATGAATTACCTTGCTCTCAATTCACATACACTCACTACAAAACACACACACACACACACATAATAATAATATGATGATGATACATTCTGTAACAAAAGGATTTACATATTTTCCACAAAAGTTTAATGATTCAATAATTTTAACAATAAGATTGAGTTAATAAACCACTTTTCCTAACTAAATAAGCATTCTCTTCCACCTACTTTTCAGTTTTCATCATCCAAAACGTTCAGTTTTTTATACATTAAGGATAGCATTAATGTTGGAACATAAATAAAAAAGGACAAAAATAATAAAAACTTGGAACTACCACAAATGCAGAAATGATGCTGATATGGAGCAAGATAGCCCTTTGTAGAAAAAAAATTAGAATTGAAATCAAAACGTGAAGATTATTGCAGGTTGCTATTTGACATGCTACAATTAGAAGATTAAGTTTGTAGGAAAGATTCAACAATAGATCATCTCTGTCCTCTTCTATGTTCCTTCTTCTCATAAGTATAATGTATAATATGTATGTGAATGTCGAACACACTAACTTAACACACACAAAATGAAAAAATCTCCTATAACAATTTATTAACATCAAGATATGGTTTTGAAGGATTCTTTTAAATTATTTTTTTCTTTGATCAAAACCCTTCAATGGTAAAATAGAAAATCAAAGTAGTTTCTTACCTTTTCTAATGGTAAGAAACTAAGAACAATGTGTTTACGGTTTCAGACTTCCAACATCAAGAACTATAGAAGCTTCTAGACACTTACCAATTGTATGAACACTCTTCAGTCGATATATAAGTCTCTGTTGCAATTCACTTAAGAGTGAAATCAACAAAAGCAGCATAATTTGAAAAACCTAATTACCAGTCACATAAACATTAAAATTTAATGTAAGGCTCATGAATTTCAATTGGATTACAATACATAAGATCAAAATCAAGTGGTCTTTAAGATTTAAGAACATAAAAGGAACATCAGCCAACCATCAACATTGGTAATGCATCATGATTCATGAAGAAATAACGTTGTTATCTATGACATCTAAATTTAACAACTATTAAAAGATTACAATAAAATCTGTAAACTACATAAATAAATATATATGTTACATAGAACTATAGACGGATGTAATTCAAACAATGATTTAGCTATATAAAGAAACAAAACAACCACATGATTATTTCAAATTACTTAACATGTACGCACTTTTCTTTCTAAACAAAACTTTTTTATAACCAACACTTAACATGTCCGTGCAAAATATTACAATGAATTAAGGGAGTACAATCATAATTTCATATAGACTGGACATGTAGTCTTTGCTTTAACACCATAAGGTAACATGCAGTAATAATCATGATCTTAATAAAAATGTCAAAACTAAAAGATTTAAAAAAAGTATTGCATAGATAAAATAATTCGATCCCCAAATTAACAACCCACCATAAAATTAAAGAAAGGATTTATCTACATGTTTTGAAGCCATCTTAAGAACTAAAGTTCACCATAGATGCCGATCAGAACATGAAAACATGCCATTATAATCATTAAAATGAAATCCGATATCAAGCAAAAAAATATTACAAGAGTTTGAGTAAAAAATATTCCGTTACGTTTAATTTGGGCGGGAAAAATGAAGGGAGGAGGCACTAAAGAATGCCAAGTGTCCCACCTAAATACTTTTTTATTAGGTTAAGAAGAAGATAACTATTCATTAATGTAAGATTAATTTCAATTTCAATTTCAATTTTGATACTTAAGATTTGCAAAGCTTTCTTCTCTTCAGCTTTCAACGCTAAACCTTTAATGGGGTTAACATGTTTCATCATCAGTCTGATTTTGCTGATTGTCCAGTGAGTGAAGGAGTCGGCGTATGAGTTGGTGTTTCATCGTGTTTTGAGTTCGCCCCTTACGATGACTACTGGCAGAACTTAAGTTACGATGGATATCGGCAATGTATTTGTTCATCCCTAAACGTGTCGCCGGATTCAGAATATTCCGGCGAAACATCATGTGATGATGAAGCAAATACAGTCCTCAAGGAGCAAAACGGTGTCTTTGAAGTTAAAAACATCCACTGTTTTGCATCCTTAAATAATGTCATGATGACGGTGGTCGGAAAATCGTGTAATGATTTTGTCGTCACCAGTAATGGGTATGAGCTTGAGAAGCTTGTGAGTGAAGGGTATGAGCTATTGGGGATATTCAACTAGAGTGATGAATTTCTTGTGGTTAGTTGGTTTGATCTCCAAGGTGTTAGGAGGAGTGAAGATGTTTGGTGTCGAAGATTAATGTTTTCGTCGGTAATATCATTGAACGACACCATGAACGTTGCTCTGGTGACGGAGGTGCGGCTGCTTACTACGGTGATTTTGCGGGTGATATCATTGAACAACATTTTGTACTGAAATAATAAAAATGATATAAATTCAGTGACCATAAAAGCAACTGAATCTTATAAAATAACGAATTTATCTCTGATGGTAACTAAAATTATCTTTAAATTTAGACGGGATGATTGTTTGGGCAATAATTTAGAAACATGGATAAGGAGACAGAAAAAAATATATGTACTGAAATGAAAAATATGATATTATACTATATTTTAAAAGTCATAAAGCAAAGCACTAAAGCTTTTTGTACAAGTGACAAATGCATATAATAATTACATGATGGTAATTTCTTCAAACCAACCATAAAAGAGTTAATGTTAAAGCTTTGTGTGCAAGTAAGTAATGCACATAGTTATGACATAATGGTAATTTACTTGTATCTTAGATCGTTTTTCATTTATTGATTTAAAGTTATATTTCTAACCCTTAGAAAGTTATTATTTGGCCCTTTTAAATTTAGTTATATACACATTTTATATCCTACGTTTATTTCATTGTATTTTGGCTTACAAATTAATTTTTTATTTTTTTATTTTCCTAATAACTTTTAAACTTTAACTTTTAATATAATTTTGTATATACAGTTGTGAAATGCTTAATTTTATCTATATTTAAGTGTAAACTTCATACACAATAAAGTTGTATGATATAACGTACAAGTCAAGCACAAGCATACAAGCTCTTAAAGCTTATTCAATAATACAAATTTTAAAATTTATATTGCTTTTCTTACTACAATTTTAGATTATGATGTTTTATAAAAGCTAAATTGTTTACGTATTGTTATCAACATTTTGATTTCCCGTTGGGGCATGTTTATTTTTATTCAAGTTGTGAAGTGAATCTTTAAACGACTTTGTTTTTTACATAATGTTTAGAAAATCAAGTTCAAAAATCCTCCATAATTGCTCACAAAATTCCGCCGCAAAGCGCGGGGTTTTTACTGGTAAAAGTATAAAACCAAGGAAAAGAACATTTAACCGATTCTGGAATTATCATAACAACATTGAACATATGAAAGTGAGCAAGTGTAAAACGATAACCCAATCAAAAAAGAGTCCAACACTCCATAGCAAGGACTCTTTAGTTGTCTCTTATAGCTAAGCCCACGATGAACCTCAGCCCAGAAATATCCAGCCCAATTTCATCATATAATTCATATTTCATAGTTTCATACAAAAAAACGGATTTGGTTGGGGTTTTTATCACCAATAATTTGCAGTCATTAACTAATAGCTATATATCTTACATTTCTATATTTTCTCATATAACTAAAATAAGGACTTTATTTCATAATACGTGACTAATACATGACTCTGCATACTAATAATACCTACTTTCACTAATATAATACAAAGTGGTATATTGTGTAATCAACTGTTCATAGAAAGCCATAAAAAATTAAAACAAAACATTCATAAGTCAACTCAATGTCCCGTATGCAGTCACAAGAATGTTTTGTAGCGTTTTATAACAATTTTTGACATAGAGCTATAAAATGCTTGAACATTGCAATGTTTTTGTTTGAATAAATCTATTATGAGGTATCTAATACTGGTTAACCACCATCTCTGAACATGCATGTGATCCTTGAACCAAGAGGTAAGCAATGGAAGGTTAAAAGTTATGTTCCGATGCATACGGGATGAATGTTGTGGGTCAAAGTATGCAGTCAAAAGTGGAAGTTGCAACATGCAATTGCTTGCGACTTAAGAAGCATTAATGAAAATTGACCATAGACTAGGGGCATTTATGTAAATAAGCAAAAAGATTATTTGACTTTAGTTCAAACGACAAGCTTTTCGAGTGCACTTTACCAATAATCACATGCCATGTTTACTCGCTTTCTCTCAACAAAACAATAGAAACTCGCGTTGGCTGATCCACACCTTATTATAAAATATATATCATATATATATGTGTGTGTATGTGGTTGTTATACTATAACAAGTTAATCAAAAACATAACTTTTAAAGAAAAACCAAAAGCATGCTAATTTTATCTACCGGTTTGTTCACTACATAAGGATGCATTTAGTCATTTCCATAGTAATAGTCAATAGATTATATATATTTAATAATTTTTAATTTATTTATGCATCATGAGTAGTGGGTTGTATCTATTTTTTCATGTTTTTTTTACTATTAAGTTTTATTTCTAATATATTTACATCTTTTACAGCTCAACTTTTAATTTTTTTTACTTTTAATTTTAGTTTCCTGTACTTTTCATTTTTTAAAACAATTTTCATTTTACGTTTCACTTTAAATTTTACTAGTTAACACGTCACAACATGTGTGTGTGGTTCAACGTTTTTACGTTTTTTTTGTTTCGTTTAACGGACCTGTCACAACACGCGGGTCTTAGATCACCTTAGTTGTTAATTTTAATGTTTTACGTTTAACGTGCGGGGTTCAACTTTTTACGTCTACTTTCCTTTTGGATTTATTTTTCCCGTTTTTATGTTTTTTTTATATGAGTTTTTTAGGTGTTAGTGATTACTAATTATATTGTGATATTGATACTACTTGTTACAGTTTTACACCCCCCGCCCTAGCAAGAGGGCTTAATACTAGTTGTTTCTAAATCACACATGATTACTAGTTTTTTTTTTCAAATGCATGTACATCTTTTATAGCTTAACTCTTATTTTTTTCACTTTCAATTTTAGTTCTCTATATTTTTCGTCTTTTGAAACTTTCCGTTTTACCTTTCAGTTTAAATTTTACGAGTTAACAGACCACAACATGCGTGTGGTTCAATTTTTAACGCCTATTTTTTTCCGTTTAACTGCCCTCGTAACAAAGCGCGGGTCTTAGATTAACTTAGTAGTTGTTTTTAATGTTTTACGTTTCACGTGTGACGTTCAACTTTTTACGTCTACTTTCCGTTTGGTTTTATTTTTTCCACTTTTATTTTTTTTAATAGGAGTTTTTCGAGTGTTGGTGGTTGCTGATTGTAATATAAAATTATACTATTTGACACGGTTTTACATTCCACCGCAACACGATAAGCTTAATACTAGTTACTAAATCACACAAGATTACTGGATATTCAAAAAGTATATGATTGAATGACATCTTCCTTTTTAAGATAGCTATTCCAGCACCTTCTTGTTTTACTGTTAAGGCACAAGCAGCACACACGTCTACAAACAGAAACTAATCATGTAAATACTTGTAAGTTAGTTTTGATAAATTTTAGCATAAATCTTAATATTGAATAGTAAATCTGTTCAAGTGCATCAATGTAATAAAATCATTCATTTGAAGATACTTATATTAATAAATGTTAACAACATCTTACGGTAACTTGAATTTTGATTGTTCATTGTAAAACTTGTTGCTAAATAATGATAACATAATTTGTGCAAATGTGATAATTAACCAGAGAGTTAGTATACTTCTAACGTGAACTTGGGATGTGTTCCCCATGAAGTATGTGTAAATAAACTAGAACTTTACTTTTTTATTGAAAGATTTTAGATCAAACATGAATAAAAACTTCAAATATGTTTACGAATTAAAAAACCCTAACAACCCAGAAACAATGATATTAGACCGTCATGATTTTGGAGTCGATATAGTTACATTGATCTTAAACTATTTTATAGAAGAATCAAGCCTCTAGATATATTGAAGATTAGTACACATCAGCTCTAAGGTTATGATGTGATGTATGTAAATATTTAGATTGGTTAGTTTGTATGTTGTGTATACTTTTAGTTGATACTTTAAAAAATGTGTAGGGATAGGACTTGCGAAAGATATGAAAATTGATAATTTCTATGATTTTACAAACGAGATCTGCAAATTAATGTTATACTAATGTGAAAAAAAGCTTTTTTTAGGGATGTTAGAGACGACAACCATCCTGTATAGTTATAACATTTGGTCGTTGTTTATTATTTACCAAGTGAAATTAGGATGTTACTTATCTAGTGTTTAATGTTCGTGCTACGTGTCAGGACTTAAGGTAAACATGCAACTTGTGAACATAGGTATGAATAAATATGGCGTGTGTTTGTACAATGAAATGATAAAATGATAACTTGGGAACGTTGATTGAAATCCACTGACGCAAGCGGGCTACCAATTTTGTACTAATAGTTCTAAATCTCGGTTGTACATTTCGGAACACGAATACAACGAAGGTGCTAGAATTTGTAATATTAAAAAAGATAAGAAATATGTCTTTGGAAAATATAAGAAATTTAATAAAAACCAACAGGGGAAAGAGAAAATAACAAAAAGAAATTACGAATAATACATTAATAAGTGAACAAAACATTTAGCAAAAAAAACCTGAAAAAGAAAAGTAAAAGAAAACTGAAAGAAAAAGAAAAACAAAACGAGAAAAAATAGATAGCTCGCTAGCTTGCGCATCATAAGTCATGGCTCTTCTTGTAAAGTGTCAAACCTAGAAGCAAGTATAGCACTCACGTCTTACCGATGCACTAACACTCATTTAGGCGTTAAGTCTTCCACCTCAAAGTCTTTAACGCATTGAAAAAAACATGCTGAACACATAACCATCAACTCATGATTTTCTTTTGTTCATGCCATCAATTTGTATATTATTAACAAATAATTATGTATCATGTCCCTTTTTTTCACTTGTTTTGTTCAAAAACCGTCAAACTCAAACCTTTTCGAGAATCTATTTGAGAAGTTTGAAAAGAACTCACAACAGATTCAAACTACTTATGTTGAAATCATCTTAATACTATCCCACGTCCTTACTTGCAACAATCAACGAAAGCTAGAAAAACATAATTGGCTAGAAAAACGTTATTTAGCTGGATTTTCATCCTTTAACATTGAAAATTAACTCTTTTAATATATATCTAATTAGTAGTATGAATTTTTATTGATAAATGTATAATAATTTAAATTAGATGCTCCTGTTTCCCTTTTAGCCTTTTCCTTTTTGTCTTCTACCCATAAAATTCCAAATACTCGTGTACGTAACATTTTTATATCATTACTCGTGTGCTGTTTTGCTTTATCTGCGTTTTTTTTGTTAACAGCATTTTTCTGTTTGGATTTTCGATTTACTTTAGGTCAGGAACAGTAAACGGTTTAAAACGTAGTATTTTTTTTGCATAAATCGTTGAGCTCATACATATTTTTAATGTTAGTAGTTTTAGTTGTGCATCATAAGCTACTGTTATATTGTTATTACCAAGTCATGTTCTGAAAACTAACCATTTGATTTAGGCAACTACTATTTCTAGTTTAAAGTATAAGAAAATGTGTTATAAATTAGCATAAGGAATATTAATTAAGTATTTATTCCAAAAAATTAAAATAAATAATTAAACATCTGGATAATAAAATTATAATATTTCACAATCTTCTTTCATGCACGGCTCATGATCTGAAAATCTCATGTTATAAACCATTTTCTCTTCTTTTTTTCCAAAATTACGCCTGAGCCAAAGAAACATGTTGAAAATTTAAGTTTTTATATTAGTTTGCATTAACGTAATAACATAATGAATATAGTTCATTATGAAACATTTATATATGATTAAAAGTCAAACATTTTAAATTATTTTTAAACGTAATATATAAACCATTAATTTGGTAGCACAATTTGGTATGCATTGGGAAGAGGAAGAAAGGATTTTTAAACATAAATAGTGTTTTTAAAAGTTAAATGTTGATAAGGGGGTGTTTTTTTGTCGTTGACTTCACGGGTATCTGCTCCTGCCAGGGACGGGTTCTACGTCTCGAAAATCACATGCCATTTGACCAAGTGATGTGTAGTGATGTGATAAGAGTATGTCAAGGGAGACCACGCCCTTGCCAATGACGGGTTCTTCAAAAGTCCTCCTCCGATCTAATTAACCACATCACCTCAACATCATCTAAACCACACGTTTTTACAAAACTACACCCTTGGCAGCGGTGGGTTCTAAATTATTTGACCAGTTTTATTTTTAACCTAACATCCCTGCACACCATTTATTCATTTCCCCACATTTTCACCAATTTCTCACCTGAACATCATCTAAACCACACATTTTGTTTAAACTTATTCGAAAAAAATAGGTTTAAACATAGTGAGAAATTGGATTGAGGAGGAATTAAACGAATAGTGAAAAATTGTTTAGTGGTTTCACAGATATATGGTGAAAGGTGGAGAAATGAATAAATGGTGTGTAGGGATGTTAAGATAAAAATAAAACTGGTCAAATAATTTAGAACCCACCTCTACCAAGGGCGTGATCTTGCAAAAAAATGTGTGATTTAGATGGTGATGTGGTTGGAGGGTTTTTGGAGAACTCGCCCTTGGCAAGGGCGTGGTCTCCCTTGACATGCTCTTGTCACATCACTGCGCATCACCTGGTCAAATGACATGTGATTCTCGAGACACAGAACCCGCCTCTAGCAGAGGCGGATACTCCTATAGTCAACACCCGACAAGAAAACACCCCCATGTCAACATCTAACTTTTAAAACACTATTTTTTTAAAAAACCTAAAGAAAGAGATGGTACATTGCATGTGCAATTGAATAAAGCACATATATGAGTAAAAGGACACAAATGACAAACCAATGTTAAATAAAGAGTAATGATGTGTTCTTCAGATTCACATGTATATCATCCTTTTTAACACAAGTAATAGTGTAACAATCCACTAGATTATAAAATTAACCCGTTAATAATAAAAGTGATGCACTTAATTATGTAGATATGATCAGAAACACTAATCAAAGCTCATGATTAGCTCCATGAAATATTAAAGCTTTTGTAGCACCTTTACATTACACCGGACTTTGAGGCCTTTACCGTGCAATCAATATAAACCTAACCCGTTTATGAATAATTCCATGCTGACTTGAGTTTATAAGTGGTAACTTGGTGGTGATTTTAGCGTTATAAATGTTGTGTTTAGTACAGTTGAATTTACTTTAAATAAAAGTTTGGATGTGCTTTTTATTTCCTGAAAGGTTGAATTCATGGATTTGGATATTTAGAGTGTGGATTTTATTGTGTCTTCTGCCTTATGTGGGTATGTGTTTAGATGATTTAGAAATTAGCTGGATTGATTATTGCATGCATGATCGATATATACATAAGCATATATTGTCTTGTGCATGTGTGTGAATATAATTAGATAAAGAAAATACATGTGTGATGTACGTAGCATATGTATCTTACAATGAGTGTGTGTTAGTACATGAAAGATGTATGTGCCTATATTATTTGTGCATCACATCTGTATTAAGAGGCACGAATTGTTTAACATATGGTTCATTATGCGTTAAGATGCATGGGTTATGGTTGTTAAGCATATGGAAGTTATTATATAAAATCACATAAATAAATGCACAACAAATACCTTTAGACGTGATCTGTTTAAGCTGGAGTAATTGAGTTTTATGCATTAGAGGTAACTTAGTGTTGAGTGTTGAGTGTGCTTGCATGGGAATTGGGGAAAGCCGATAGGTTGCGTCGTAACCATGTCGGGTATGTCGGGTTCCCACACTGTATGACTTAATTAATTTGAGTTGACATATATTACTTAGATACTAATTTGCTTTCAGGTTATTCGGAAACCTAACTTCTTGTTCTCTGCGTTTTCTTAATCGTTGTGCAATCAAGGTGAGTTTCCGGCCCCGCTTTACTTATTTTCTTGGGGTGGAAGAAACGTGTGTTTTAAACGTATTTTCATTTGATCAGTATTACTATAATATCATTTGTTTACTAGTGTGACACCATACTTAAGTTCTCATTTTCGAACCGTTAATGTATGGATTATAGCGAGGTAATTCTGAGTAGATCTACTGGGTTTGACAAACCCCACCCGGGCTAGTCGCGCTAGCACAACGTTCGTCTAACGGGTGTTTAATTGACTTAATTTCTGTTGATGTGACCGTTGTTCACAGCCAATGCATTCCTTTACATTGTCAGCGTTAGTTGCGAACTTCAAACACTTAGTAACTTGTTGAGTAGACTAACTATCTATTGATATTACTTTGTTCACTGTATAAGTTTACTATTATATTCTGTTTATTAAAACATATAAACTCACAAACTTTGTGTTGACACTTTAGCATGTTTCTTTTAGGTTCTTAAGCACATCTAGGATCATCACATATATCATTCATCAACTATTGAGTTAACAAAGAACATTTGCATTTTCTACACATTCTACCTATCTGGTTTTATGTGTGTTTGCGTCGTTTGAATTAATAATTTATACGCTTCCGCATTACTTTCATGTTTTAGCATTAAATTCTGATTTTGAGAAACTTTATTTATAATTAGAAATTATGTTTTTGGAACTGTTGCATCGTTTGGTGTAACTAACGACCAAGATCCTGAAATGTCCGCATTACTTTCACGTTTTAGCATTAAACTCTGATTTTGAAAACTTTATTTATAATTAGAAATTATGTTTTGGGAATTGTTGCATCGTTTGGTGTAACTAATGACTAAGATCCTGAAATGTCACGCGCTTAACAGTATTATCCCGTTTGTGAAAATTGAGGGTGTGATATAATACACAGATTTACTAAAACTATTAAATAATATATTGTTTTTAGTGTGTAAATAAAACAAAAAGATCATAATTTTTGATGTTTCTGGTCTGACGGATTTTAATTATTAAAAGTTTTCTTTAAAATTTTACTTTCAAATTAATTTATCCTTTTAAGCTTCATATTTTATTTATTTATTTTTTTTAAATTTTGTTAAAATAATAAATCTGAACCAAAAAATTATTTTCTTTCTTATTCTAAATTAGATATGCATATATTTAACAAATTTATATTATCTATGATGTCATTAGTTTGACCAATCTGACAAGTAACCATTAAAATTTATATTGTTTGTTTTTAAAAAATTGGTCAAGTATTTCTATCAAGTCTTCAAAAAAGTTGACATAAAAAACTTAATTGGTAAACGTTTCATGTACTAACAAAAAGTGTAAAAGTAAAAACTAACGTATCCTTGACTTTTCAAGAAAACTAGGTTTTTCATCCCCATGCGATACCGTCACTATTCCACATATTAAAACGTAGATACAAAAACATGTTACAATGACCATCACTCTTACGTAAAACCCTAAAGCTTTCTTCGTCGTAAAAGCTATTGTTGATGTAGTTAACTCCACTAGTACAAAAATTAATTTTATAGGCGGTGAAAAAGATTTTTTTTGGCAATTTTTAGCCGTCCTAAAAGATGTTGCTGCAAAAATTAATATGATTTTTCTGGGCGGTTATGTAAACCGCCCAGAAAGATATTTGCACCGCCTAAAAATTTCCAAATAAAAGGCAATTAATTAAACCGCTCGGCAGGAGATTGGATATCAACCGCCGAAAATTGTTTTTATTTAAATTGGAAAAAACAAAATTTTATATAAATCCAGTATTTTATAAAAACCACAATTGAAACAAAATGTTATCAACACCAACGCGCACAACAGTATTTTATAAACCAAATCGCACAAGAGTATTATATAAACATACAATCAAAACGCATAGAATTCTAACCAAAAGCATCAAGATTGAATATATAAAGTTAATGTTTAAATTGCATACATCTAAACATGTAATACTAAAACATAGTCAAAATCCAAACATCCTAGCTTTCAGTGAATACTAATACAAATGTACTTGTCCAACTACGATATTATAATATATAAAATAATATATAAAAATCTATATATGATAGCTACTATTTTCCAAATACCGTTTTAAGACACCACTTCATAATGTTTGCGACTGACTTTTGGATCTTTACTTGTGTGACATAGGACCAGCCGGTTGACTTCCAAATCTAAAAAAGTAAAACAAAAAAGAAAGAAATTTAGTTAGACATGAATTAAAAAATATACACAGACTTGATTAGTTTTGCAATTCCAAAATTATTAACTAAAAATATAACATATTCGAATATATCTTAACAACTTGAAAACCTAAATAATATATGCCTAAATTATCATGTAATAACCCAAACAATCAATACCCAAATAAGAAAAATCCTTAAGATTTGTATGTAAATTTTAAACAAAATACTTGCGTAACCGTTGGAGGGGGAAATTGTCACGTGAACTTGTGGGCTGGTTCAAACTATATAAAAAAAATTAGTAGTTAGTTATATATGCACACGAACACACAAATAATATAATGTAAAATTTGAGTTGTTGATTACCATATCAGTAAAAGTTCCCATAGTAGCCATATACATTTGATCATATTCCGATAGGTCTTGTTCAAGTTGACTTTAATATTCAACATGTTGCATAGATGGTGAAAACTAAAATAAAAGAAAATTATAAAGTTATGAAGTATATGTACTTTTGTTTATGTGTTATCAACATTAATTTTTTAATATTAATAACATTATTTGTATTATAACACCCTAACCTGAATAACCCGACTAGTATAAACATAAAATTCAATTTAAAAAAACAAAAAACACCCTAACCTATGGTACATAACACGAGTTGAGTGGTGTTCGTGGTAGGGTTGGTTCCGGCAAGATGTCTCTATGTTCAAAAGCTACAAGTTAACAAACATATTAGAGTAAATCTTAAATAAATATAAAATAAAATATATATAATTCTTTTATTAAAAAATATACATTTATGGCCTTTCTTGGCCACCAAATAAAATAACCACAAGCATAACCAATATCTTTAAGTTTATCATAGCAAGAAATAGGAGGGAGAGGCACATATTGAAACTTTGAATCAATGCTTTCTACATGAACTTTCACATAATCATCGTGCATTTGTCTCCCATGTAACAACCTATTAGTAGCAGGATGCACATATTCAATACCTATTATTTTCTCCGTACTAAAATTATATAGGAATAACAACTCACAGAATAAAACCTTCAACAAAGCAATATAACAATTATAAAAACAAATGTGATACACATATTTATACGTTTATATTAACATGATATAAATATTTATCTTGATAGGTGGATAGTGAATATGAGATCCATCAGACCCACACCTTGAGCCTCGAACACCAAGACTTGAGTCCAACCCCACATCACTTCTTCTTTGAGTGGTACATTATGACTTTGTTGTCTACCACCTTAAAATAAGCCTTCATGAACCATTGTGTGTCCTATAAAGAAGATATATTTTTAAAATTGCATCAATATTTATATAAATAAGTGTATATATACATAGAGTATTTATAATATATTACCTATTATATTAGAAATTGCACATGATCGTCCTACGTGCTCAGATCCAAAAAACTTAGTTAGTGGATCCTCTTTCTCAAGATCATACTACCATTATCAATCATTTGTTTTTCAAAACGAACTTACAAAAATATACAACTTTTAAAACAACTTACTATAATACATATTTTTATATAATTAAATAAATATATATTTATTTACCAATTCAGGATATGATACAATTGCATCATCAGCAAGTTCATACATTTTGGTTTGTTTGTTTTTTATCATGTTACCGACAATAACTTTCTAGTGCGTGGATCTTTAATATTATCAAGATCTGAATATTTTTATAAAAGTTGAGACCATCTTTCTTTAATTTTTCAAGAGTTAACCTCGCAAATGAGAGACGTCCTAGATGAAAAAAGTTTTTGTTTGCCTTCGCGCTTGCTTTAGCTTTTCGATTTTTTTCCTTCAAACAAAATAAACAAATTATTACTAATGAATATGTATAGATCACAATAATATTGATAGTAGTAAAAATAAAAGTAAATATTAATTCTCATATACCAAAAAAGTCGGATTAGTCCTTTGAACAACAAATTCATTCCAATGTTCTTCATCAAGACTCTTATACTTCTCAAAAGGAGTCTTGCCTATATTTACAAATTTTGTCGTAAGAGTACTTTGCCAATTTGTATGACTTTTTTTTGCCCTTTTAATGAAAAAAGATTTACCCAAGTTGTCTTGAAGATGCCACGTATTCTGAATATTTGCAAAATATAAAAAAGTTAATAAAACATAATAAAATAATAATTCATGCTTATAACAATTGATAAAAGAAGAAAGAATTATTACTTTTGTATCGGTCCATAAATTCCCCCATATTTGATGGTCAATATCTTTTGTCGAAATATGATAAGGGATTTCAATCTTTGCTTTCACTCCCATCCATGAGATAAACTTATTCACATTGCCACCAACTGGTTGACCATCTTAGTCGAATTCAATATTATAATCGTCTTCTTCAATTTTTTTTGCACAAATAGCAACCCCACGTTTACCTCGTTTCTTTTGTTTAGACATATTACAATTTTCTGGTTATAACAAAAAAACACAAATGAACTAAACAAATCAATCAATACTTATGAACTAAATTATTAAACTACAAACAATACAAACAAATCAACATTTACCAATGAAACATGAACAAATCAACATGATTTAGTACATATTGATCGGATATTGTTGAAGTGGTCTTGCAGTTAGCTTTTTACAAGCATTGGCAATTTAGATTAGGCTATCACTTGGATAATTTTAGTTAAATTTTACCCAAACAAACAACCAGTAACTATCACTCCCATCTATTCTTGATTTAAAGCATTCTACATTCAAACTCTAAAGATATAAAAAGACGCATTGTTGACTTATTTTAATTTTAAACAATATAATTACTTTCTATTAGCGATTGTCAATGATTTTAAGGGTGAGTGTGTACTAGAAGTTTCTTTCATACTTTGCTAGTTCCTAAACAGGTTTCAACTTAAATCAACCAAGTTTCTTTCTAAAGATAATAGAAAGATGCATCCTACTTACCCAAATTCTAATATAAATCAACCAAATTTCAGCTATATATAAAAAAACGACAAAAAAGGATCACATCTCGGAATACATAAGCGGGCATTGGGGACCACGCACATGGACTACATAACCACTCTAAAATATGAAATCAACAAAACACACACACACACACACACACACACACATATATATATATATATATGAACTTTAAGCAGTGTTCAAAACTAAAACTTTAACCTTTTAAAAAGCCGATGAACTCCTAGTAAAAGCTGCACAGTTGAACAATGACTTTGAACTATAAACTTCAACACCAATCCTACATAAAATATAAGCATTATTATTAGAAAAGTTTCAATAAATCTGAAGGAATTAGAAAGGGGATTAGGGTTTACACTTTGTGAGGGAGAAGGAGATGAAGATCTGAACTTTTACGGGTTTGTGTAATTTTACAAAACTATGGTTTAGAGGTTATTTGGCAGATAGGGTTTTCTGGGCGGTCCAAAAACCACCTAAAAAGATGAATAAATATAAAATGGCGGTGTGCTAAAAAGTTTAGCGGGAACCTTTTTGGGTAGATCTAAAAAACTAGATTTATAATTTAATGTTAGGCATTTGTTTGATCTCAGGGTGCAACTTAATTGGTACTTTGCTTGTGAAGCGTTTTTTAGGTCTCGGGTTCGAGTCTTGAAGGTTTATTTTTTTTAAACCAAAAACTTATCTAAATACAATTCCTTATTTTGTTAGGATAAATAAAGAAAAGATAGTTGATTTTGTTTTTTAAAACCAAATATTCATGGATAGGTGAAGATAAGAAAGGTGTGCAAATTTGAAGGATAGTAATAAGAAAAATTACAAAACCAACATAAAAATTATTAGTCGAAATATAAATATTTTTTTAATAAAGTGCATATGGTACTCATTTAAAAGGAAAATACATGTTTATTCTAAAATCTATGCATCTTGAGACTTGTATTTTTATGATAAATTAACTCTAAGCTACAAATCTCTTGCCACCCGTATTGTTGCGCCGCATATGTATTACAAAATCCAAATATCCCCAAGATTGTTCTTGAGCCACGTCCTCTGCTAGTTGTTTATAAAAACATAAATATTGAAAATAGATGAAAATTAAATTTATATAATTTAATACTTAATATATGAATAATATTTGTACATACAAACCTTGATCATGCATTTTGACGTGGTGCATCAACGTATGTCCCTTCGTTATGATCAGATCGTAAATATGTGGTGCCATTATTTCCGTCATCTACCGGTTGAATTGTCACACCCTCAAAATCCACTTGCGGAGTTTTACCGCGAGGCGTGTGAACAAACCAGGATCACAGTCAATAGTTACTCAGAACGACTCTAAATGCCATAATTTAAACATAATTAACCAAAATACCAACTTTAAACAATGCGGAAGCGTTTTTGAAAACAACCCAAGTCAATAAAGTATAACTTATGGCAAAACAAGTGCCAAACCAAAGAGTAAACTATAATTGTTAAAATGTCAACTTGTCTTGAAGCATAGTGTCTTAAAATGCAGTGAACCGTGCAGTGCTCCTATGGCAAGCAAGTTAAGGACCTGAGAAAAGCATACTAAAATGTCAACACATAGGTTGGTGAGTTCAAGAGTTTGAGTTCAATAAACATGTAAACAGTTGCGATAAATATAAACAGTGTATGGTAATAGATAGCTAGTCTATTATCAGTAAATATTAATACATAGTGATTTTGCAATTGAAGCTGACTGTGATAGTTGTTGCCTCGTGTCACGACTTACCATGTCGTGACAATGTTCAATAGGACAAATTGCACCCGGTTGATCTCGAGTCACACAGGTGGGGCTCGTCAGACCCAGTAGTACTACCCAAGTTTCCCCGCTATTAAATATTAACAATTCAAAAGTGTGAGGACTTTTCCATGGTAAACAGCACTATATTAATATTATACACAACTTAAATAATAAAAGTGTTCGTATAAATACCAGTATGCTATCTCCCCCAAAAGAGATTAAGTAAAGAGTGGGGCATGAACTCACCTGATGTATGCAAAGGTACTTAGGGTTTATTTTGAGAAACGAGAGGATAGCCAACCTTCACAGGTTACCTAGATCATGTGAGTACATAGGTATGTGTAAATAAAAGACATGTGAAACCCTAATCATACCAAAATCAAAGACTCAAGCTTCCAGACAAATAGACACGTTTGACCTAGTTGACCCGTTTGACCCGTTGGTGACATTATGAGTTATAATTCAAATAAAGCCAATGAGCACATACAACATACATGATTAACATTCAAATAGTATCATACATATGCTATATCAACCAGGTGTATCACTTAGATCATCATACAATCAAGTACTATACAAGTCATGCGAATCTAAATCATTAACATATCCATTAGCTATAATACAACTAACATGTCACACAAGGTTCAACCATTCATCACATGCCATGTGAAGCCACTCACGACTTCACATCCTAACCCTGCCAATCCTACTAAGTAGGGGCCTCAGATCCGCACGCGTGTATAATGATCATAACCAAATTCTTTAAGCATATGCATTGCATTCACAACATCACAACAATCAATTACCAGACCCAAGCATGATGTCCTACTACTACACAGCACCCAAACCATACATGATCACCAAGGTCCAAATATCACACATGATTATCCAAGCATACATGAATTCATCAATAATATACCAATTCAAGCTCATACAAACATCTAGACATGATCAACAACACTTAAACATCCCAATCTAACAATCTTCATAAACAAAAGTTTCTACTTTTGGCAAGCTATGATCAACATCATCAAATTAAAGATTTCTAGCATTCATAACAACAATCTAGCATCTAATCATCATCATGAACTCATCCATAACATCAATCCATCACTAGATCACTACTACATGCCAAATAAAGTTACTATTCTTAGTAACCTATGAACAATGCATCAAAATCCCAACTTTCTTGCATAAACAATGTATTCTAACATTCATACAACCTATTAATCATCAAACATTCATCAAACAATCATCCATCATGCATAATCACAACAATTTCGAGTTAGGGCTTGCTTCATAACCAAAGTTCATGATCAATCCACTAAAAACATAGAATTCTTGCATAATCGACGTTAACTAACATGTATACAATCTAACTAACATGTTAACATCATCAAACAACATCCAATTCGACCCAATAAGGATCAATTTCGAATCTAGGGTTCGGCCATAATGAAGAACATCACAATACATGAAAAATCTAACCTTTAAACTTGTAATTGCTTGAAATCGATACTTCCTAAGTGTTATATGTCTTGTAATCGAACCAAAACCACACGAATTTGCTTGTTCTAGGCTGATTTTCGAAGATGGAGAGGGATTAGAGGGAAATCGCGGCCGAAGGTTGCATTAGGGTTTGGGGTTTTTGTTTTATTTAAGTTTAATTTACATATTTACCCTTTAAACCCTTGTGTTTTGGTATTTTATAAAAACTAGACTTTAAACTCTTTGTAAAGTGTTTTTAACTTCATAACATAAAGATATAAACTTATAAAATTCATTATATATCTTATCTTTATAAAAACACAAGACATACGAATAAATAGACACGTTTCCGCGTTACGCGATAAATTCTTTAATTAACCGTTTATAAATGTGTAAACACATAAACATAACCCAATATTCACATAATCACTTAGATTCACAACAAATTAACATTATTCATTATTATTAGGTCACCAACGTTAAACGACAACTAGTGTGTGCTCACGACACGTGTATACAAGACTTAACGGAACTAACGGAGCTTGGTAACGGAAATTTACCGGATGTCACATGAATACCGACTGAAAATGGTGGCAAGTCATCAAACTGGTCATATTCTTCTTCGTCAACAACATTATCAACACCAATGATACGCCGTTTACCTTGTAATACGATGTGGTATCTTGGTTTGCTTGGGCCATTGATAAAGAAAACTTGTGTGACTTGTTTTGCAAGAACGAATGGTTCAGATGGATAGCTATTTGTTGCAAGATCTACAAGTGTAAAACCATATTTGTCAAGTTGAACATCCATATTATTGTTCACCCACTTACATTTAAACACAGGTATATAGAAAGTTATGTATTTCAATTCTCAAATTTCTTGGATGACACCGTAATAAGAATCTTTAGCAATTGCTAATCTTATATCATGATCTGTTCTATCAAATTTATTTATTGATGCTATTACTGTAACTCCACTATTTTGCATTGTGCTTTTTTCATCTTGATCTTTGGTGTAAAATGTATAACCGTTGATGTCGTACCCTTGATAAGATAACACTCTATGGTTGGGCCCTTGCCCTAATCTCTCCACAAGTTTCTTAGCAACTGATTGGGCATTTGTTCTTTTTACCTTGTTCTTAATCCATGAAGAAAACTCCTTGTTATGCTTAATTTGAAGTTGCATGAGATCCTTATCTGGGTAGGTAATTGTTATAATGCACATGTTCTTCAACATATGGAGCAAGACAAGTCATGTGTTTTAGGACATAGAAATGTGCACGTTGTAAGTTATCCTTGCTTGGGGTAATCATTTTCATTCCGACACCTCCAACCCCTTCAAGTTTACCTGAGTGATGAGATTGAGGAACACCAATACTTTTGACTCCATCCAAATAACCTACATGTCAAAAAATCATATATTATATTTAATAAAACAAATATATATATATATATATATATATATATATATGTGTGTGTGTGTGTGTGTGTGTGTTATATGTGTCATTACCTGTACCGAATTCAATCACCTCCTCAGAAGCATATCTTGTAACGATACTACCCTCCAGTCGATTACGATTTCTCACATAGCCTTTTAAGAAACCCATGTATCTTTCAAAAGGGTACATGTAACGCAAAAATACAGGACCACAAGCCTTGTCTCTCCAATAATATGAATTACTAGGTGAACCATCACATCAAAAAAAGATAGGGGAAATTACTTCTCTAATTCACAAAGTGTGATGATGATTTCTTTTTGCCATATATCTAGTTCCTCGGGATCAATCACCTTTGAGTGAATCTGATTAAAAACAAACAAAGCTTTGTGATTGTGTGACGGGTGCTCTCTGGTAGCAATCCACGTATTGCAATAGGAATCATATGGGTCATCAAAACATGACGATCATGAGACTTCATACCAAGAAGTTTACAATCTTTCATCGACACCAACTTTTTAATATTGCTGAATAGCAAGATGAAACTTTAGTATCATATAAACATTTACAAAACTTTAATGTTTCTGCTTTTGACATAGTATAACACGCAGGTGGCAGATAAACACGACGACCTTGATCAATAGGGGCGAGCTCTTTGCGTATTCTCATTTCTTCCATGTCTTTACGAACATTGATACCATCTTTAGTTTTTCCGGGAATGTCTAACAATAAGCCAACCAAGCTATCACATACATTTTTTTCAATATGCATTACATCTAGGCAATGTCGAACATCTAAATGCTTCCAGTAAGGTAAGTCTCAAAATATTGACTTTTTTTTTCCAAACAGCTCATTTCTCAACACGAGTTTTTTTTTCCTAAAATCGTATTTAGATTTTTAACCCGTGAAAACACATCAGACTTCTTTTTTGTTAGTGTTCTATGCTCGGTACTTCCATTAAAGTCCTTCTTGTTTTTCCGATAAATGTGACCAGGTGGAAGATGTAACATCTCGTATTTTCTTGTTAACTAATAGTTAATGTTGTTTATTCTTGTAAGGGTCAAAGTTGTTAATTATGAAACTTATGGATTGCCTATGTTAATTTTTTTGTTTTTAATTCTTTGACTAGAAGGTTCATAATTTAATTACTAAATTGAACTTATAAATAATAATAATAACTAAAATAATAAGTATAATAATAATAAAATTATAATAATAATGGTAATAATAATAAATAATAATAGCTATAATGATATTAATAATGATAATAATTTTATAAAAGTTTAGAATTAACAAATTAGTTAGAAGTTAAACTTAAACTAAGTTTAGGGGGTATTTATGTTATTTTGAAACTTGACTTAAAAGTTTTCTTACATAAAATAACAAAAATTGAAGAGTTAAGGGACCAATTATGCAAATAACGAAACCCAAACCAAACCCCCCCCCCCCCCTTCTGCCCGTATTTCCGGCGACCCACGCCGGCCACCGGCGGCCGAGCACCGGCCACCCCCTAAAACCATCGAATCCGACGTTTTCTTGACCTGAAACCGTCCCCAAACCGTTCTTGAACTCGATTCGAACACCATTATGAACTTTGATTGCATTTAAACGTCAGTTATGAACCCAATCGAATGATTAACCGAAACGTCTTAAACCCCATAGCCGTTCGAGCATTAACACTTCATAATAATCTAAATAAACCAACTTAAACGATCACCTATCAATCCCTAAACGAATACAATCCTCAATTTCATCTCAAACAAGTTCCAACATCGAATTTGAACTCTCATTCATCGCGATTCTGCAACTCTATCGAAACCCAGTCTTCGAACAAATTTAACTTAAATTGACAAGGGGCTTCGCATATGGATCATCGTTCGAAGCTTCCCTCGAGTTTAATTTGATTATCATCCGCAATTGCTCATCGGTTGGACCAAAGTCAATCACGACCTGTTCTTCAATCCAATCATCCATCCATCTTCAAACCGGGTAATTAGATACATGTATATGCTCGATTAAACATGGGGAACAAAAGCCCCATGATTGCAAACGTTTACATGAACAAATTGGGGTTCGATTTGGGGGTAAATGATTCTAGGGTTTATATGGGATTGGGAGTTTTTATTGGCAATGTTTTTAAGGTTTTAAAATGAAGCTTAGAACGCGGTTGAGGCCTTGGTTCACTGGTTAGAGCATTACCCCCACATACATGAGGTCCCGGGTTCGAACCCGGGCACCCTCATATAATTTTTTTAAAGACTTTTTGGCCTTAAATTAATTATAAAAAATTTATAATGTTTGTAAGAATGACTTTTATGAACTTCAAATATTTTTAGAGTCATTTAAAAGTTTTTTTAATTTATTATTGTAAAGCATTTTAACATTGTATTATAAAAATTTTACAAATGTTATAATTGAATATTTTACAAATCTATATGATACCTTAAGATGAATAAATTTATGTTGGACCTTATGTTATCTTTAGTTAGAGAATTATCATGACGATAATAATATATATTTTATGAATAAAGACCACAAGTTAATTATAAAGGATTTAGCTTTTCTAAAATAGGTTTTGTAAAGTTCATAAAATAGTATATTTTTATATAAGAATTTATTAACTTTATAAAAAAAATCCTTCAAATTCTAATACCTTAGTTCGTGTTAAATCGTTAAACTTGTTATTAACCTAAATCTTGTAATATTGATATATTTTGGTGCCTTGTGATGTTTTATCTTGGAACGACGTATATTAATCTTCATCATATACTTATTTGATATGTGAGTTTTCCTTGCCCCCTTTTTTATATTTTCACACTAATTTGGGGTGAAACATAATACTTATTCTCATACACTTGTAAACGTTTAAACTTGTAAGCACTTGCAATTCATATTTTTGTCATGGTTATTTGTGTGTTGTAAGCGTTTATATGAGATACATATTTTTGTTTGCAATCATTAACTATTGCTATCCTGGCGACGTCTTAGATCTTTGGGCCTGACAAGCCTATTTGGTGCTAAAGCCGAGGTATTGCCGGCTCCTGATGACGTATGCTTGTTCATCATGGGAACCAAATACACTTAGCCAATCTTATATACTTGTAATCAAGTCGAGGTTTGGTTGTAACGATATGTGTTCTATAACCTTACTAACTTATGACCTATGACATGAATTGCTACTTGTAACCTTATCATATTATGTATGAAAACCTTGAAAACTCACCAACTATTTTTAGTTGACCTTTTATTTTTATCATGTTTCAGGTAACCCTCAAGTTTAAAGTAGGCTTTTGAAGCTTGCAATAAAACTAGGACTTGGACCTAGTTAAATAAATAAATGTTATGTTACGTTTTGTTTTGTTTATTTGGGATTATTTCATGGTTTGAGACTTATGTTTGTAATGCCTTTTGAAACTTATAATTTTAATATTTACACATAAATATAGCGCTATGTGGCTGTGAAAAATCTTAACCCTCACATCTCGACGATTCCGCCGTCAAGGTTGGGGTGTGATAAAAGAAATCTTCTATGTCCCATGTATACGGTTTTTCTACAATTATTTAACTATATCGAACTTGTCTGATCTTGACAGATAGGACAAGTTTGCTTACCTTTTGTGCTATATCCAGACAAATTACCATATGCTGGAAAATCACTTATTATGCAAAAAATCATAGCTCGCAAATCAAATTATTCTTTTTTATAAGCATCATACACATTTACATCTGGACTCCAAAGATATTTTAAGTCATTAATCAAAGGTGAAAGATATACATCAATGTCATTACCGGGTTGTTTTGGCCCCTGAATTAACAACGACGTCATTATGTATTTTCGTTTCATGCATAACCATGGTGGAAGATTGTAGATGCAAAGAAGAACCGGCCATGTGCTATGACTACTACTTATGTTTCCAAAAGGATTGATTCTATCAGAACTAAGTCCAAACCTTATGTTTCTAACATGATTACCAAATTCAGGAAATTTTTACTAATATATCTCCACTGAAGTGAATCCGCCACATGTCTAAATTTTCCATCATTTATACGCTCATCTAAATGCCATCGAATTAATTTCGCTTCTTTTTCATTTGAGAATAATCGTTTGTCTTGGTATAATAGGAAAATAACACAATAATTTAGCCGGTGGTCCATTTTTCGTCACATCATCACTATATTCAACACCTTTATTTTTCGTCACAGCATCTTAAGTCTTGACACGCATGATTTTCTTATCGATCTTATCCCTATGAAACTTGGAAGCTTCGACGTCATCATTGGTATGGATTGGTTAGCCAAACACCATGCTGAGATCATTTGTTTCGAGAAGTGCATTCGTATACTGTTACCCTCTGGAGATACTTTGAAAGTGTTCGGTGAAAAGTCTTCCAAAGGACTTAAACTCATGTCTTTCACCCAAGCCTGAAAGTGCTTAAGCAAGAAGTATATGACCTTCTTGGCTTACATGGTCAACACAAAAGTCAAAGGGAAAGAACTCAAGGATGTCCCTATTGTACGAGACTTTCCTGAAGTATTTCCCGATGACCTTAGTGGTTTACCTCCCGTGCGTGAAGTCGAGTTTAAAATTGACTTGATACCGGGAGCAAACCTCGTGGCTAAGTCACCATATCGACTTGCACCCTCGGAAATGCAAGAACTCTCTAGTCAATTTCAAGAGCTATCCGAGAAGGGCTTCATCCGCCCTAGTTCTTCGCCTTGGGGTGCACTTGTTCTTTTCGTGAAGAAGAAAGATGGATCGTTTTGTATGTGCATCGACTATCGTGAGCTTAACAAGCTTACCATCAAGAATCGTTATCCTCTTCCTCGTATCAACGACTTGTTTGATTAACTTCAAGGAGTTGCTATATTCTCGAAGATTGATCTACGTTTTGGATACCACCAACTACGAGTTCATGATAATGATATCCCAAAGACCGCTGTAACATCTCGTATTTTTTTTGTTAAACTAAAAGTTAATCTTGTTAAGTTCTTGTAAGGACTACTTGTGCCATTATGAAATTTATGGGTTTCTTATGCTTGGTATGTCTTTAATTCTTTAATTTGAAGCTAATAATGTTAAAATTAAATAGAATATAATTATGATAATAATAATCTTAATAGTATTAGTAATGGTAATATTAGCAATAAATAATAACTAATAATGGTAATAATAAAAAAAATAATTAATATTGTTAATAATAATATATAAAAAAATATTGTAATAGTTACTAAACTTAACAATGTTTTAAAACTTTAAGAAATTAAGGTTTAGGGGGTTTTAATGCCAATTTAGAAATTTTAATATTAAAGTTTGTGCATAAAATGTAACAATGGAAACTTCAGGGACCAAAACTGCAAAATTGTAAAACCCTTTTCTTTTCTTTTCTTTCCTTTTCTTTCCCCGTTTCTCCGGCCGTTTTCCCGGCCGACTTCCGGCGAGCTCCGACGAGACTAGAAACCCTTGAAATCGGTCGATTCGAGACCCAGAACCGTTCCCAAATCTTTCTAGAACCCGCTTCGAACTTGAATGCACCAATTAAACGTGTTTAATCATCGGTTACTAAGTGAATCGAATGCATAACCGAAACATTCCAATTACTTAGCCGTTCGAGCATTAAATCGTTGTATTAATCTAATTAAACGAACAGAAACTATCATCTATCAAATTCCAAGTGTTCACAACCACCAATTACACCTAAAACAAACACAAACAACGAATTCAATCACCATCTTCGTCGCGACCTGCAACTCAACCGAACATCATCTTCCAAGCTTCAATTGACGAAATTCGCAAAGGGCTTTGCATCGAGGTCATCACGCGAAGCTTCCCACAAGTTTAATTTGATATTCGTTGAGGTTTGCCTATCCATCAAGACTTCCACGTCCGCAACGTTTCCTCGGGTGTTCAAACACCAATCCAATAACAATTCGGGTAATTAAAACTACCCTTATACTCGATTTCATATGGGGATCAAAAGCCCTAACCTTTCGATCGATTACAATGTTCATATAGGGCTCAATTTGATCGAACATTGTTCTAGGGTTTATATGAGAATTGGGGTTTTCATTCGCGATGATTCTTAAGTTTCAAAACCAGGTTGTAACCGCGGCTGGATGCCTTGGTTCACTGGTTAAAACGCTCCCATCCCAACCTAGAGGTCCCGGGTTCGAAACCGGGCACCCTCTGTTTTTTAAAAAGGTTGTTTTTAGCCTTTAATTAAGTAAAAAAAATATTTTAAATATAAAAATAACTTTCACAAACTCTCAACATTTTTTAAAATCATCTAAACCTTTTCTGTAAATTTTTTCTTGAAAAACTTTTTATAAAAATTATTTACAAACATCTTAACTAAAATATCTTTATAAAAATAGATTTGTACGATAAGTTCAAATTACTACATTATTGGAACTTTATGTTATTCCTTGATTAGAGATTATAATAATAATTATTAAATTCAAATATATTTTTATAGCTAATTACGCAAGTTATTTTACAAAGGATTTAATTCCTTTAAAATCTTATAGTTAGTATCTTTATTTTATCAAATAAATCATAAACAAGTGTTTATTAAGTTGTTTTATAAACTTTTCCCCAATTCATATTGGCACCCTAGTGTTGTTATATCGTTAACCATATTATTGACCTAAATCTTATAATATATATATAGGTGCCTTGTGACGTTCATCTTGGAACGACGTTTATTATTGTTCTTGTTAATCTTCTTAATATACTTATTGACCATGTGAGTTTTCCTTGCCCCCTTTTTACTTTATTTCACACTATTTTGGGGTGAAACATGATTACTTATACATAATGCACTTGTAAACGTTTAGACTTGTAAAGCACTTGCAATTCATATTTTGTCATGGTTATTTGTGTGTTGTAAGTGATTATATGAGATACATAGTTTGTTTACAATCATTAACTATTGCTAGCCTGGCGACGTCTTAGATCTTTGGGCCTGGCAAGCCTACTTGGTGCTAAAGTCGATGTATTGCCGACTCCTAGGAGCCGTATGCTTGTGCACTAGGGAACCAAATACACTTAGCCAATCTTTTATACTTGTAATCAAGTCGAGGTTTGATTGTAACGATATGTGTTCTATAACCTTACTAGCTTATAACCTATGACATGAATTGCTACTTGTAACCTTCTTTTTCATATTATGTATGAAAACCTTGGAAACTCACCAACTATTTTTAGTTGACTTTTATTTTTATCATGTTTCAGGTCAACCTCAAGTTTAAAGTGATCCTTTTGAAGTATGCTATAATCTAGGACTTGGACCTAGATAATGAAATAAAAGTTACTTTATGTTATGTTATGTTGAACTTGTTTTCTTTGTATAAGACTTATGATTGTAATTTCCATTTCAAGACTTATGATAATAATATTTACAATTTATTATAGCGTTATGTGGCTGTGGACAATCTTAACCCTCACATCTCGACGTTTCCGCCGTCAAGGTTGGGGTGTGACAACCGCGTTCCGTACTCGTTATGTGTACTACGAGTTCATGGTTATGCCTTTTGGTTTAACCAATGCTCCTGCTGTTTTCATGGATCTCATGAACCGAGAATGCAAGCCTTATCTAGACAAGGTTGTGATCGTCTTCATTGATGACATACTCATCTACTCCAAGTCCAACACCGATCATGAACTGCATTTGAGATTGGTTCTTGAATTGTTGAAGAAAGAGCAATTATACGCGAAGTTCTCGAAGTGTGACTTCTGGCTCGAGGAAGTTCAATTTCTAGGACACGTGGTGAATAGCCAAGGAATTCATGTTGATCCTGCAAAGGTGGAAGCTGTGAAAAATTGGTGTGTTCCTACAACTCCTACCAAAGTTCGTTCTTTTCTTGGTCTTGCTAGTTATTATCGACGATTCATTGCCAACTTCTCGAGGATCGTGAAGTCGCTCACTTCTTTGACACAAAAGAATAAACCGTTCGAGTGGGGTTCCAAGCAAGAAGAAGCTTTTGAAACGTTAAAGCACAAGTTGTGCAATGCTCCTATCTTGACCCTACCCGATGGAAATGACGATTTCACCGTGTATTGTGATGCATCTAAACAAGGCCTTGGTTGTGTTCTCATGCAACAAGGGAAGGTCATAGCTTATGCATATAGACAATTGAAGGTTCACGAGGTGAATTACACAACACACGATCTCGAGCTTGGTGTTGTTGTTGTCCATCGGGCATATCAATTTCTTTGCTTGATATAACGAAATTGGTAACTCATTATCTTTTGGAAGCATGTCATGCAAAATAACTAATAGATCTGTAAAACTTTTATCACTCCTTTTGTTTTTTGCCTTCAAGTTAAACAATCTTAATATAGCACCAAATTTTGAAAAATTCTCACAACCTTTATACAATGTTTTTTCTGCATCATCAAATAGGTCTTGTAATCTTTCTATGTCGTTGTCACCGATATTATTATTTGAATCAGTTAACATGTTATCTAGATTGTCATCATTTAAATTGTCATCGTATGTATCGTCATTGATATAATTTAAGATGCCATTTTCCACATCTAAATTAACAAATGTCGTGTCACAATTAACCGGTGATTCCCCATGCTTTAACCAACAAGTGTATGGCATAAAACCATTTATAAACAAATGATACTCTATTTCATTAATATTGTCAAATCTTTGAAGATTTTTACAAATCGCACATGGACACCAAATCCATTTAGAGCCAACATTCATCCGATTAGCTTCAACATTCTTAATAAAACAAGAAACACCTTTCGTATATATTTCAGTAATACGCTCACTTTTGTACATCTAAAATTCTCTACCTTCCATCTGAAAATTAAAATAATCAAATAAGTAATATGCATTTATGAACATGTTTAGGTATTCTAAGGTTGTGGATCCTAACCCACTTTTTGAGTATTATATCTCATATGTATACATTTTAACGAGTGAGTTTTTAAGAAAAAATTGGTAGCATTTCCCTTTAACTCCCCAAGTATGCAGATAAACTGCAAACTCGAAAGAGTTAAAAGGAAATGAAACCGTTTTTTCTTAAATAGTCACTCGTTAAAATGTATACATATCCTAATGAGATATAATACTCAAAAAACAATCCCAAACAGGGGACAATCCGAAATTTATCTTTATTAGATAATTATCGGACGGACACAATTTCAAATGGTTATATATCCTAAATGAATATGCATACTAATATACAAATATGTACATATACATATTTAATTTAAATACATATATACTTTTTTATAATTTTTTTATACTTTTAGTATACTTATATACATATTCATATAATAGATCATGTATATAAATATATAATATATAACATATACATATATATATATATATATATACTTGAATATCCCTAATATAAATCATTATACATACATATATATATAACTAATCTATATTTTAAATAATAAAGTTTGAGTTAGAATTTACTAACCTTTAATGAAGATGCTAAATATATGTTGAATATACGTGAAGATGAATGATATATGGATCTTTGATATAAGTTGAATCACTAAAAACATTACATAATAACATTAGATCAAATACAATATAATAATTTATGTATCTATATATACCGAGAAAAAAACTAAATAGAACAAACCTTTAATCAAATTAGTAACCGTAAATCTTTCTTTCTTCGTATAAAGATGTAGAAATAAAAGAAGAAAATGATTGAATAGGTTGAGGGAGAGGTAGTAGCTAAAAAAGTGAAAGTAATTGAAGAGTTTGAGAAAAAGAGAATAGAAACCGGAAACGAGAAATAAAATATGATAGAGTTTGAGGTTGAATAAGTCTAGATTTCGGTTTAAATTTCAAACTAGGCGGTTTTAATTATCTGGGCGGCTTTTTAATTTTTTGGGCATTTTCTAGGCTTTTTCGAGGGGTTTTTTTCATGATTTATTTTAAAATTTTAATGTTTTGTCTTTCTGGACGGTTTTGCCCCTCAAACCGCCCAAAAAATAATTCATAACCACCCAAAATACCCCTTTTTCTACTAGTGCTCATATTTATGTTAATGTGTGTAGAATAGTAAACAAACCAAGATTGAACCAAGATGCGCAGGATACCGTCAATATTCCACATATCAAAATGTAGATACAAAAACACGTTACGACAATTACCACTCCTATGTAATACCTAAATATTGCATAGTCGTAAAAGCTATTGTTAATATTAACTCATATTTATGTGAATATGTGTAAAATATTAAATAAACCAAGAACGGGCCTAGGTGAAGTCTGAAACTCGATGACTAAAGTCAACAATCACAACAAAGTGTTGTGGATGGCATTTGTTTGGTCACCTGAATTAACCATTTTGTGTGATCATGTGTTGATGCACTTAAGTTACAAAACACAACCATTTCGCGTGATCATGCCTTGATAAAGTAAAATTAATAACACCAAATATAAATTAGGATTTATACTGAGCATAAATAACCAATGCAACTAAGATGGCTACCAACCCATTCCTCTGTATACTATTGCTAACAAAACCTAATATTTATAACGACGAATGAACATACAAATATTCTAGTAGTACGTCTAAATGAAAGGTAAATTAATCCCTAGATGAGTAACATTAGCTAAAAAAATTACATGATAACATGAGGCTTCGACTCATGTTCTCATCGTCTGCGGATATTGTTGCATAATTTAAGAAAGTGCCAACTTTCTCTTTAGACCCCTTAAGTAGTTAGTAGTTGAATAACTAATAAAATAATAAAACACAATATGACCAAAATTCTTAAAAGGGTTTATCATTATTATCTTGGGTCTGAATGGTTCATGAAGTTACAACCCGACAGAATGCATTTTTATATCTCACGTCTGACTGTTATGCATATATAATATAATACTATAAGAACTAAGATAATCGGTTATGGTTATATCTCACGTCTGACTGTTATCATGCAGATTCAATGGGATGACGATAACAATGAAAACATAAGAGACATACACGTCGGCCATCGTGTGACCAAATGTTCGATGTCAACGGGATTTCGGCCTCTAATCTCCGCCGTAAAGATGGCATTAAACAAAACACCCACAAAAGAATGTAAGTGAACCCTCATGAAACTTATTGGGACGTACCATCGCTCCGATCTCGATCCATCTGCTTGAGTTGAACCATAGTTTTCCCGTCGTTATCAGCCCTCAATCGGTGCTGATTTGGTCGGAAACACCATCGCCGGAACACGTCACCTTCGCAAGCAAAGCCGTGGCAGAAGTTCTTTTCTTGCCGAAGAAGACTGGCAAAACCCCAGCCTCCCTCCCACAGAAATTAGCACCGACTGCCATCACCAAACATCGTCCCACGCCACCAAAGTGAGAAAACAATAATCAAATCGGATCTGAAAGACGGTGGGAATCGATGGTGATTTTGTGCATCTCCTCTTTCTCCTTTTCTTTTTGGAACAGTAAAGGAACAAGACAACACACGTGTGCGCAGGAGAATGAAGCTGCTGAAACACGTAGTGGACATAGGAAAGGGCTACCTCAGCCACCATAGATCCGAAAATTGAACGGTTGTGATTCTAAAAATCATTCTTCATGCTCATGCTCATGCTCATGCTCATGCTTTTTAAACAAGAGTATAATATTAAAATTAGTAATGAAATAGTTGAAGAATGAAAAAATACTACATTAAAAATTGAAATTTCTTTATAAGACAAAAGTAAGAAAACTTAAATAAACATTGACAAAATTTTGAATCTATGACCTAATGTTTTTTAAGTGTTTTAAATACTTCAATTTATTAACCCTTAATTTTTAAAAGTTAATTTTCAAAGGGTATAAAAATAACCAATTTTAAAGTAAATGGAGTGTTTATGTAAAAAAGAAAGGTTTTTACCCAAATTAGTGTGGTCAATGATTATTTTTGTAAAATAATATTAGTCAAAGGTCATTGTATAAAGTTTAATTGGTTAATTGTTTATTGTGGTAATCATCACTAAATAAAAATCTTTTGGTTTGTTTAACGAATGAAGTTTCAGCTTCGTTTTCATAAAAACAAGTGATTATCATTCTTTGCAAAACTTTATCTGTATGATTATTGATTTAGCACGAGACACATTACATCAACATATGTTATACTAACCATCAAACATCCTCGGTCAAAATTGTTAATGTGATGTACCAAAAACAATTAAAAATAGAAAGGTTTTGGCTTTAGATTTAATTTTCGCTTCGAGCAGAAATGATAATTATAAGCTTTCTTATGGTAAGGTTGGAAGTAGTAAACAGACAAATAGACTCAATTAAAATATATATTTATTATTCAAAATAGTGTCATGTATTTTCTGTGAAAAAAAATATATATATTATAATAGCACATAACATCAAATGTCAAAACTGGTTTATATATGAATACAATTCTAAGATATATAAAATCAGTTGTCAATTAGATAAAACTTCCTATAGACCACTTAACACAAATTGTACGTATGTGTTAAGAGAATATGTAGTTTATTTTGAATAAAATCTCAAGATGATTACAAGTAAATTATTTTTTGTTATAAGCGGTTATATCATAAGAAAACAAAAAGTACTATATGTGTATACACCGATAAGGTCATAAAACGAATAATCTGCACTCAATTTGTTAACATTGAATAACACCATTATACATGTATGTTTGTATGTATACACATGTACGTATTTATGTACAAAGCTAAAAAAATTTAAAATAAGTAATGTGCACATAATAATAGCAATAACATGGTAGTTGGACATCACATCTTATAACTACCTCATTAAAGAAATATTAATTTAAAATGTATACAACCGTGAAGCAACAATCCCATACCTATGACAACTTGGACAATTTTCAAGTACATGTATAATAATTCATATTTGTTTATTTTAAATATATTAATATATTAATATACCTTATACAGAGTTGTTAAATTATATATTCTACAAATTACAGCATGACACGTACCCAGATATGACGCTTACAAAAAGGAATAAACCTTGTTACCTTTTAGTTATGTTCTTTTAATATTAAAACAAAAAGAGTGTCATATATTTTCCTTGTGTACAAGTGTAAAACAGTTCATTGAGCTGTCAATCAATTAAGCCATCAATAACTTCATTTTTAATATTTAGTTTCATCAGTTTCATTACTTTTTAATCAATGTTTTCAAAACGAACCATAAACAAACCCAAATATTCTTGGTTCATTGGTCAAGTTGGTTAGATAGGTTCAAAACTAGTTTATAAACGATATAAAAATAGAAACTATATATATATCAATACTAATAAAAGAAAATTTTTATGTGTCACTTGTCATAATTTTGGATTTTTTTTTGTTTTTCACTCCTAATAAATATCACATTAATTACAAATCATATTATTTAATTTTTGTCATATTACATATATTCTCCATACTACAGATATAACTTTTTTTAAAAAGAAAATCTTTCTACAAATGCAACTCGTAAAAAATATGTTTTTTTATAAAATAAGAAAAAAATTCAAAAAAAAGTTAAACTTTTAAAAAACACAATATATTTTAAAACCTGTAGTTTTTAAAAATAAATTATTAGAAACAAAAGTAATTAAATTTTAAAATTAATATAAATAAATTATTAAAAATGACACTTTTCTAAAAACGGTTTGTTTTGAAACAATTTGTTTAAAATCCAACTTTTATTAAAAAAATAAAAAAATAAAAAAATTAAAATATGATTTTGTTATTTTATCACTCGTACATAATGTTAATCACATTTTATATTAAAAGATCGTTTTATAATTTATTAATTTTTATTAATAATTATTTAATATTTTATTTATTCAACCAATGTAATACATGTATTACTAACCTATAAATATATATACAAGTATACAATTCATGTGAAGTATGTGAAGTAATAGCACCAATTGATTTAAAGAGGAATTATTCTAACTAAAAATGGTATAATGAAGAGCCATGGAGGGATAGATTTGAAAATAACATATAATTATTGACTTTTTTAAAATTCTCCAATTGTTTTTAAATGCATATAAATTTTTATACAATATTATTTTTTTAAAAATACTATAAAATCAATGATTTTATTTTTTTAATTGAGTATAATATTACTAAATTTTTTTTAAAAACTTCTACATGTTGTGTATATAATTTGCGTCATTATCATATAACTTACGTAATTATTTTTATAACTTGAATAATTTTACTTGTGTACATTTGAATATTTATGTATAACTATGTACCACATATGCGTAATTATAACGCGAACAAAAATACCCTCTTCCCTAAGGATATATCTCATATCTTGGTGAATTCATACACTTTGTAGATAAATTACATTTTGTATATAACTGCTCAATCATCTGTATTATGGTATTTGTTTATACACATACATTGATACATACATGCATAACTATGTTCTTACCCTTACATATATATATATATATATATTATATATATATATATAATATATAATATATATATATATATATAATATATATATATATATATTATATATATATATATATTCATAAAGTTTTAAAATATAATACTTTATAAGAAACCATGTGGTAACGTAATTTATATTAATAGAAGTCTAAAATCCCTCAAAGTCTAGAGTAAGAAACTTGTTGTAATGTTTTTTATTTCCTTTTGAATTCCTTGTCTAACTTGAAATTTGTTCCCCATCGCCCCTAAGCTTCCATTCCCTCGATTTCACCCTCTTAGGCCACATGGAACGGCGACAGTGAACGGCTAGGAAGAGCCGGGGAAAAACTGGGGTGGGGCAGGATCATCGTGTCCCGGGACCCATGAAGGGCCAACCCGGTGAATTTTCACTATGATTCACCGGTACCACCACCAAACATATATAATTTTTGAAAGAGAGGAACAAGAAAATATAGGGGAAAATAAAAAAGTTGATGTGTTGCTAAAAAATAGGACGGTTGTCACTTGTCAGTGACCTTATAAATTTAATTTTTATGTCTAAATTGATACCTCATCAACCGGTAAGTAGATTCCTTATAGTTAACATCACTTATAAAATGAAAACACACATAATCCAAACTTGTACTTTGAAATTCAAGGAAAATAAAAAAAAAAAAAAAATCAAGTTTAACCATGTTACCTATTTAACCATCTAACCGTAACAAAAACCCCTATCATAAAAACAATGGTTCAAAACTACTAAACCGAAACGGTGAAAGTCTAGGGGCCCAATTCAACTAGTCTGGCCAGCCAGCTTAGTTTGGGCATAAAAACATTGGTTTTAGTTACATCCATATTTTAAACTACTTGACAAAAAAAATAACTAAAACTTATCATTGATGTTAGTATTTGTTCTTATATTTTAATATAACTACTTATCATTTTTTAGGCTGACTTGACTGAGGTGACAAGTTGAAAGGGCTTTGTTTTGGTGATAGGTTGTCAAGGATTCATAGATCCAACACTCATACAAATTTAGTTATATTATCTATTTGATTTACTTTTTAGCGGCCGGTTTATCTCTATTAAATAAGCATGATTGTCTCTTTATTTTACTTACAATAGGATCCTCTAACCATATAAGATGTGTATATTTTACCAGCACTCAAAGTATGTGTAATGAGACGTGAATAGATAGCGACGACACCCTATTATACCCCCAACACCACCTTCTCAATGTGATAGTATGTGTTATAGAGAATTTTATAATATTGAAGATGAAGCCCTTGGCAAAAACAACTACTTCTGTGTGTTATATTTATTACTAGGTTGAAGTCTCATGTAACATACGGGTTGAATCATAAAATATTATTATTATTTAAAAAGGTACATAAGTTAAAATGTTGTTGATAATATTTTATATATCGATTTTTATGTATAATTTATAACATTAGTTGTATCTAACATTAGTAGGTTTTCTCTATTAATATTTATACATATAAATAGTGTATAATATGGAATGAAATAAATTTATAAATAAAATTTTTAACTAATAAACAAATTAAATTGAACATGAAAAATAATATTTCAAATTCATAAACATCCAAATTTTATTTGTATACAAGATTTGGTGTTTTGTTGGTTATTTTTTCATCATTATCTAATATTAATAATTTTAACATCTATCTACTTTTAACTCGAGATAATGCAACATAAAGCTGATCATTATCCATGTTTAAAAACAAACTAACTTTGAATAGCGATTATTATTGGCTATTGCTTTATTTTCATTGCATAACACACTGATAACAACAACTGTATTCTTTGAAATTTAAAATAAATTCTTTTGTTTGAAGGTGTCAAAGCTAACTGTGGAATAAAAATATAATTTTCAATATTACTTCTAGATACATCAAAATAATTTGTACATATCAAACGAACTCCAATCAAACATAATAATAAAAATATGGCAGTACACATAAAAAGAAAATAAAAAGTTTAAAAAGTAAAAACATGTAATACCTCTTTATAGATTAACTGTTGAAATAGATCATTTAAAAAAAATTAAAGTAAAATAATATTAATCCAAAAACATAATTGTAGACAATGATAGGTTAAATCATAATCGCAGAGGATGAAAGTTCAAATGTAACAAAAAATTAGTACCTTTTATTGAAGAAAACTTGATAAAACCAAAGCCAAAATGAAAACATAAATGAAGTCTCGAATGCGATATTATCATATTTTATAAAGACAAATCACGAGTATGATTTCATTTCCAAAAAAAAGATACCTGTGAATTCTTTCAAACTGAAGAGGGGTCGAATAAAAAATTCCGTAACTTTTGTCAAGATTTAACTATAAATCGAGTATTTAATGGACAAACACAATCAAGGAACCAATTTCATAAAAAAATATTGGGTATGATTTAATTTCCAAAAAAAAAGATCTGCTTTAATTTAGGGTTAAATTTCTAAATTTTTCTTAAATATCTTTTATACATAAGTTAACTTTTAGTCAAATGAACCTAAACTAACACAAAAAACAGATACATATTTAGGCGGGAATTGAAAAAAATAAAACCTTAAAAGAATGTCACGTGACATTAAAATTATTGTTTTATTAATAAGTATAAATTGTTATTAACAACTAAATAATATGTATCATCAACTTTAATAATTACAAAGTAAATCACATTACACACCTTTTATACATGTTATTTCACTACTACTACTAACTTGTCTGCTTACGGAACAACATTTTCCCATCACAATAATATTTAGAAAACATTTTTCTATCACAATAATATTTAGAAAATATTTTTCTATCACAATAAATTTACGCTATGAATTTTCTTATTAATGAAAGTATGAAGAATTGTTGGAATCTTAAATGTATGTTCCCATCAATAGGTACATAGAAATAGTAGCTTTGTAGGTCCGTATTTATTTTTGTGATTAATGAAGACGTTTAAACTCACTTCTTCTATGGCTTTGACTTTTTCGTTAATTTTTCTACATGATATAATATAATTTTATGTCTAAATGAATAAATTATGTTATCATTGTCAACGTATTCCCCGATCATCTTTCTACAATTGTCTTTCTACGGTAATCAATAAAGTTGATTAAAGACGATCTTCTATCAAATATCAACGTTGATAAACAAAAAGGTTGGCATTTTACCAGTTAATTATTGTATAAAATTTAGTTTTTAATGATTTTACAATATTTCAAAGATATACATTTAGTTAAGTTTATTCAAATATGCATTACACAATATTATAAAAGGGAGAGTTCTAACAAAAACGAATTATAATTAAAAATCGCGAAAAATAGTTTATAATATTTGATTTATTCGATCAATAGGTAATATTGATTAATAGCATAAATGTAATTAAATGAGGTTTGAAAAATTTAAATAAAATTTGGTAGGGGTATGATAGGTAAAACATATCTATCTATAATCTATAATCTATAAATATTAATAAAAGAAGATTTTTTTTGCCACTTGTTATATTTTTAAACCATCATTTTGACACTTGTTATTTTTTAAATATCCTCATTTTATTTTCCCTCCAAAAAGTATTATAGTAATTTACACTTAAATAATTTCTCTTTTTTCATAAAAACTAATTTAGTCGATTGATATATTTTTTTCTTTCATCTATATTTTTCTAAAATCAAATCATGTTTTTAAAAATAAATTTTATTAAGAAAATTAAAATTCATATATTTTTTTAAAACATTGAACCTTTTGAAATTAAATTTTTTAAATCAGTCATTTTTTAAAATAATTATAAAAAATATGAAATTTTCTAATAAAAGAATGTTATTTTTTGCCACTTGTTATATTATTAAACCATCATTTTGACACTTATTATTTTTTTAAATATCCTTACTTTATTTTCCCTCCAAAAAGGTATTGTAGTAATTTAAACACTTAAATAATTTCTCTCTTTTCATAACAATTAATTTGATCAATTGATATATTTTTTTCTTTCATCTATATTTTACTAAAATCAAATCATGTTTTTAAAAATAAATTTTATCAAGAAAATTAAAATTCATATATTTTTTTTAAAACATTGAACCTTTTGAAACAAAATGTTTTAAATCAGTCATTTTTTAAAATAATTATAAAAAATATGGAATTTTCTAAAAGTAGTTTTATTAAAACAACCAGAATAATTAGAATTGAGTTTTAGAAGACAAGATTTTTATAAACAATAAGTTTTTATAATAAAATCTTAAAACAAATATTTAAAAATGAAACTATTTACACAAAAGATTTAAAAATAGTATAATTGTTTTATCTCTTAAACAAGTACGTATATATAATTTTATACATATCTTACATTAAAATATCGTACTGTAACTTTTCGTGTTTATTACTAACTATAATCCGTTTAATAAATGAGTTTTTAGACTATTTATTTATCTGTATATCTATTTGTCTATAACCTATTTATTGTTTATTTACTTGAATTAGTTATTCATATGCAATTATAATCATATTTTATCTTCAAACATGGTTTTATAATTCATACATTTTTATTACTAATTATTTATTATTTTATTTATTCAACCCGTGTAATACACGGGATATTAACCTAATAAATTATATGAAATACATTTGGTAATTAATTAAATCCCTAAGAATAGTCACTCTCTCTTGTCTCTATCATTCTACACCATTTTTTTCATTCTTTCTCTTTTTTATTCCACCAACAGTTTTTAAAATTTGTAAATAATAATTATAGTAAGTATATGTTGTATGGATTGACGACAACAATATTATGTATACGTAAGAACTGTGTTACGTATATAGAACAATAATGTTACCCAATCATAATTTTACGTAACAGCCTTGTAACAGCGAGAGCACACACCAGTGTTTGTGTATATATGTATACAAAAGATCCATGATTGTATCTAATTCTTGATGTAACCTATAGAAAATCATGATGCAAACAAATAAGGAAATCACAAACATGATGATCTTGAATTCATATATCATCAATTTGATCACTCACAAGAAGATTGTGCTTTCAAAAAAAACCCCATTTTGATTCTTCAAATGAAAAGAAAAAAACACAAGAATTGATTATCAAACCAATAACCATTACGTTCCTATTATTAAGATGTGAATTTCACAAAACCCCAAAAAAAAAACGTGAAATGTGGTACCAACAATGAATTATCAATTTAATTTTTTTCTATTTTGTTCTTTAACAATCTGCTCACAACCTATCACTTTCAAAACACGTCGCATCGCTCATCCTTCACCATATTCAAATGATATCGTATCTAAAGTGAAAACACTTATCACTATTGTCATGAGGTGTGGTTAAGAAAAATATCCGATTAATAATGTAGGTTGGGATGAAATCAAGGAAATATATTGAAATCTTAAACTAACAAAAATAATGGGGTGTAATTTTACATAATAGCTCTTTATAGTAAATTTAAATGAAATAATTGTAAAATTCTATAATTAGTTAGAATTGATTTTCTTAATTTTCAATTAAAAGAATAGTTATTTCCCTCATTTTGAATTGTAGTAAGTTAATTTAAAATCATTTGTTGTCATTTTGTAAACTAAATCACATCAAAACCCCAGTTGATAACAATAGGTAACCTGCACTTTTAATATTAGGATATCAATATAGTTTTATACTTTTAAGAAAAATGAACACAACACCACAATGGAATTCAGCCTATTTTAAGTTTTAATATATCTTGACTAGCTTTAATAATCCCGTATGCTACACGGGTTGAATAAGATAAAATATTAATATAATACAATTTATTAATTATAAAATAATATTTTAAAATATAACATGAGAAATGACTATAAATAATAAAACAGTAATATTACTTTTAAATTTTTTTCCAAAAAAATAAACATTTTGTTTTAAAACAAACCATATAAAAAAGTTATTTTTAAATTTTTTTATTATAACTCCCATATTTAATTATTTTTTGTCTTAAAAAAATTTTTAAAAATACCAATTTTAAAAATTTATTTTGTATTTTTAAAAAAATTATGCTTTAGAAAAATATATTATTTTATTTAAAAATTTATTTATTTAGAAATAACCGGTTCACCTGGAAAGGTTAAGGGAGAAGAAGAAGGCAGAAGATGCAGAACTTCTAATACAAATCAAAAAGAGAGAAGAAAGAAAGATTGTACAAACATGTGTCTACCCTCTCCCCAGTTCAAGAAAGTCCTGTACAAGAGGATGTGGTTAAACAAGAACCTCAAGTAGATAAAGAAGAACATAGGATCAAGATGATCAACTACTTGAGTGTCACAGGCCTCTATCGAGCAGAAGCATTTCTTCCCCTGCCCTATGACTATGTTGAGTTTGAGTATCTCAAACAACTTGAACTTGAGATAGTCAAGGAAAGAAAGACAACTAAAAGAAAGCTAAGGGAAGAAGCTGCTAAATCAAAAGCCATCATCCAGAAGAGTATAAAGAAGTCTGCCGACAGACAGAGGATGATGAGCTTCTTGAAGCTGTATGGATTCTCCGGAAGGAGACTTGGCCTCATGTCTCTATCCACTATGGATGAGCATATCAGGGTGATCAAGCAGAAGATAAAAAGTGGAGAGCTCATTGACTTACACTCCCCTCCAAGTCAAGCCCCACCTGAAGTGGAGGTTAAGGTTGAACAACCAGAGACAACACAACTTGGACCTCATGCTGAATTTCAGCAAGCTTCATCTTCTGATCCATAGCAGGGTCAACCTCCCTCTACTTCTAAACCTGAGAAAGAGGAAGTCCCAATTGAGAAAGACAATGAAGATCAATCTGGTACTGCAGGCCAGTCTTCTCAGTTAAAACCTGTAAAGAGAATGAAGAGGATGGCTTCTAAACCAAAGCCAAATAAGAAAAAGACTGCACCCTCTTCTAAACCCCAGGATGAGTCAGAACATCCTGAGGATATGCAGCCAGAGGATGCTCAATCAACTCCAATTTCAGTAGCTCCTCTAGCATCAGGAAGACCCATCTTGTCCTGGTCATAAATCACAAATCCAGAAAGATGGCATGTCATTAAAGAACAAGGCACTGAAGACATCTACACTTGGCAAGATATGTTTCAGTTGCCTGTGTATGATCTTTTTGATATCAGAAGACATTTTGACAGTTTGAAGGATCCTGATCATCTCATAAAGAAAAGGCTGGTTATCATTCTAATGAGAACTGTTGATATTTGAAGTCTACTAAGTGTTTTGGTAGCATCAGCCTAGGGGGAGTTTGTAGAGATTAATGAAGAGGCTGATGCAACTCAAACATCCTATCCTGCATGCTGCACAAATGCATTGAAGAAGAATGATTAGGAAGTTTCACACATGCAACAGAAATATTCTAAGTGTGAAATCTTCCAAAGCCAAGACCAATATCTTTCGAAGCCAAAGATGAAGTCTTCCGAAGCCTCAGAGACAAAGTCTTCCGAAGCTTCAACTCATGAAGACAGATTTCTTCCAAAGACTTTTGACACATGCTTTATCTGATGTACTTTTTCATAAAGTTGGACACCTTTCCGCTCATCTCTGTAATGTCACCAACTTACATGAGTTGGTGAAAAGGTCCATGCTTTTGGTAACTGTACATTGAGGTCTTGAGTTTGTAACTTTCTACTTCATGTACTTTATCCTTTTTGTAATAGATAAGGATGTGAGCTATGGCATGTCATAGTCACTAGTCAAAAGGCAATCTGCCTTTTGACTCTACAATTGATTTTGTTTGTGTCTAGTCAATTGTATCCAGTTGGCTTTCAAAGTATAGCCGGCTGTAGGATGTAGTATAAGTATCTCATGTTCTTGTATCTTTCATATATGCTTTGTAACACTTGTAATATAACATAGAGAAAGCAATATACTGCAATCACGGGGTGCTACTGTAGCTGAATTGAGTTGGACGGATTATATGCGTGCGATTACTAATCGTTTCTCGAACAATTTGTACCGAGATCCCATGGAAGAAATCGTCTTATTGAAACAAGAAGGAGATTATGATAAATACTGCAATCAATTTGATTCACTTCTTAATAATGTGACAATTAACAAATACGGATTAACAAGTTGTTAGTTTGTTTTTGAAGGGATCGAAGGAAGAAATCCGAGGTCTAGTTAAAATGTTTCAACCTAGAATGTTGAATGAAGCGTATGGATTGGGTAGAACTCAAAGCAATTATCATACTAATTTAATGAGCGAATTGGTTGTTACTCCTCATTATAGTAATTCGATTGCTTCTCATTCTAAGCAATGGAATAATTCACCTAAATTTATTTCTTCTAATAATGCACATAAACTTCCTCTGTTACCTGCTTCACCACTCAAACCTGCATTCCCACTTCCGTCTACGTGTAATTCTAATGCGAATACCTTGTCTAGTAAGGATATGGCTATTAAAAGGGCTAATAAGGAATGTTTTGGTGTTCGAAGAAGTTTAGTCCTGGCCATAGATGTAAAAAGAAATAAGTCTTTGTCATTGAGGTCGAAGGTGAGGAGGAAGATGAGATTTGTATGGGTGTTGATCGATGTACCTGGGGCTACTTCTCCTGATTTGGATCCTCAATTATCCATTAATGCTCTTTGTCGTAGCCAATCATTTGCCACTATGAGAGTACAAGGATCTGTGGGCATAAGACAATTACACATCTTAATTGATTCTGGTTCAACTCATAATTTTATTGATGCTAAACTAGCCATAAAATTGCAATGTTTGATCTGTTGGATATTAAACCTATTAAGGACGTTGGTTTTCAGCCGAAGTGTTGTTAATTTCGCTAGAAAACTATGATATGATCTTAGGAGTATAATGGTTGCTTCCTTTGAATGACATCTTGTGGAACTTTAGTAAGATGACCATGAAGTTCGAGGTGGATGGTGAATTATGTGAATTGAAAGGCATTGAAGACAACAAATTGTCCTTATGTTCGGTGAAATCACTTTCTAAACTCTTAACAAAGCAAGGTCAAATCTCAGCTCATCTTTGTAGTATGCGGTTGGCATCGAATGAGGATTCTAAAGTGGTTGATTCAAAAATTTTTAATGAGCAATTCTCTGTAGCTCTCAACACTCTTTTGGATTCAGTTCAGTGATGTTTTTAATTGCCATTTACTTTACCCCCTCAGCGTGATTTTGATCACTATATTCCATTAAAGGATGGGGTTCAACCGATTAATCAGAAACCTTATCGGTATCCAGTTCGACAGAAAGACATAATAACAAAAGCTTAAAGATTCGAGGGTCATTCGTGACGACCATAGTTCTTTCGCTGCACTGGTTGTTTTGGTTAAAAAAAAGAGTCAATGGTGTATGTGTATGGATTATAGACGTCTAAATGAAGTAACATTCAAGCATAAATTCCCAATTCCATTGATTGAAGAATTACTTGATGAATTTGGTCAATCCACAGTTTTTTCTAAGCTGGATTTGAGATCTGGCTACCATCAAATTCGTATGCATGAGGCAGATGTCCATAAAATAGTTTTCAGGACTCACAAGGGGCATTTTGAGTTTATGTCATGCCTTTTGGCTTGACTAATGCTCCTGCAACTTTCCAGTCTCTTATGAACTCGGTATCAAGTCTTTTCTTCATAAAGGAGTTCTAGTTTTCTCCGATGATATTTTGGTTTATAATTTTGGTTTATAGTGGAACGATGCCTCAACATCTTTTACTACTAGAACAAGTTTTGACTTTACTTAGACGCCATCAGCTTTATGCTAAGAGTTCTAAATGCTCTTTTGGAGGGTCAACTGTGGAATATTTGAGTTTTGTTACTTCAGCTAAAGGGGTGCACACTGATCCTCAAAAGATTGCAGCCATTGGCCAGTGCCAACCATGGTGAAACAATTACGTGGATTTCTGGGCCTAGGGGGAGTTTGTAGCATCAGCCATACACTTGTAATAGAACATAGAGAAAGCAATATACTGCATTCTTGAAAACCATACACTTGTGTTCTCTTGTTCTGTCTCTTATATTACTTGTGTTCTTAGTGTCTCATTTGTGGTTAATCCAGTTTACTGTTCGATTAAGTTTGGTTAATCTCCTCTTTGTGTTGTTGTGTTGTAAGTGACCCTCTTCACCGGTCCTGCATTGGTATCAGAGCATTCCAGGCTCTTGATATAAGATCTCATCATCTTAAGATCCCTCACACACACAAATACTCAACTTTTCAAATGGCAGCCATTTCCAAGACTGATATGAAAACTGGAACCATGAACAAGTCCCCACTGATCACTCTTGATGAGTTTGATACCTGGTGTTTGAGAATGGAAGGTTTCATCAGGTCTCTTAATTCAAGAATGTGGGAGTCTATTGAAAATGGACCTTTCATACCTAGCACCCCCTCTGTTACTGGTGCTGGTATGATCCCCAAGGACGTGGCTAACTACTCTGATGAAGATAGGAAAAGAGTAGAGATAACAGAAAAGCCATGACAGCCCTTCAAACTGCCCTTCCAAACTCTGTGTACAGAGGTTTCAAGAAGTGCAAAATAGCTAAGCAGCTGTGGATGCACTGAAACTGATGTATGAGGGTTCTTCTGAGGCCAAGGAGAACAAGAAGGATCTCTTGAAGCAGTAGTTTGAAAACTTAACCTTCAAAACAGGTAAAACCATGACTCAGCAATACTTCAGGTATGTTAAGATTGTGGATACCCTTGTGGATGGAGGAGTTCCTCTTGAAAATAGAGACATTGTAAGGAAGTTCATGTTCTCACTTCCTAGGCAGTGGACACACTACTGTGTGGTGATCAAGAGGACTGAAAATTTCAAAACTCTTACTCTGACAGAGTTATATGGGATTCTCAGTGGCTACCAGATGGAGATGAACATGCAAGGTTCATCTGGCAACTCCAACAATCAAATGGGTTCAGCCCTACATGTGGTTGAAAGGGATAGCATAGAACCCTAACATTATCTCATATGCTACCCTGACAACTCACCAAAGGGTCCTTTTATCACCTTCCTAGAGACACCAAGGGAGAACTACACTCAAGGAAGCCCATTCCAAGAGACAAGCTCTTCTCAAGCTTTTGTGTCTTCTGATGAAAGCTGTGGCAACTCTCTTTTCACTCTTGAATACCTGGACTGTATTCATCTAGATGATCTGGAATACATGGAAATAGTCCAGCAGATGGCTCTTCTCACTCACAGAGCCAAGAAGTTCTACTAGAGGACTAGAAAGAAGTTTCCAAGCAATGCAAGTTTGGCCTGGATAAAGGAAAGTCAAGTGTTACAACTGTAACTTGATGGGCCACTTTTCTAGAGAGTGTAAGGCACCTAAAACAAGTGGTGGCCAAACACAGTCCAAACCTAACTACACTGACAAAGCTCTCCAGAATGAGAAGTCAAAGCAGCAGGCTGCTGTTTCTGTTGAAAAAGGAGGCTTTGACTGGAGCTTTCAGGTGGAAGATGCTTCTCCAAACCAAGCATTAATGGCAGATCATGATGAAGCCAAGGTATTGGAACATCTCTGTACTCCTGCATGCATTGCTAAAGTCAATAGATACAGGTCCTATAACTTGGAGATGAGATCTGATCTTGAGTCCTTAAACATTTTAAAATCTGATTTTAGAAAGTCTGAAAATGATTATAAACTGAAGATAGAGGACCTAGAGAAAACCATTTCAGTTCTAAAACATGAACACATAGATTTTAGGACTCAAATCAAAGATCTCATAACCAAGCTGACCGAGTGCCAGGCTGAGCTTGTGATCAGCAAATCCAGGGCAGAAAAGAGTGTTCTTGAAGAAGAGACCTTCAAGAACATGATATCCTCATCCCTGCACAACAAGGTGTGCTATCAAAATAGGCAGGGACTGGGATCCAATAAGATAGCTCCTCCACACACAATCTTGTCTGTAAGACCTCCTAGGTGTGGAACTTGTGAAGATGAGCTTCCTCTCATAGATCCTATAAGTGAAGAGGATGAAGAAGAGATAGTGAAGAATTCCTTTGAGAAGAGTAAAGAGGAGGATTCTAAGAAGGGCAACTATCCTTTTGAGGAGAAGAAGAAGACTGTGATGACCAAGTCTATGAGAAAGAACTTGATCAGAAAGAGCAAGAGAAAGGCAAGGAAGGCTCAAGAGATCAAGGCTACTTTTGACTCTAAGCATAAACAAGTTTTCATCTCTGCAGGGTTTGAAGTAGTAAGGACTGAAGACATCAACCAAAACTTTTCTGCTAAGAGTTCTTGTTCTTGTTCAAATCATCTCAGTAACAAGAAGAAGACTGATCTGCTGTGTACCATTGCTGCATAGCCTGGACCATCAAACTCCAAGAACAGTTCCCAGCCCAAAAGGACTGTCTTAACATCTACAAAGATGAATGTGGAGAAGGGATGTGACCAAAGACAGTCTTGTTCCCAGCAGAAGACTCTTGTGAAGAAGAAAATTGAGTGTGTCATGTGTGAGAGTATCACTCACATTGCTAAGGATTGCCCATACAATCCTAAAAGTACTGTCCTTATGACCAAGACAAAGACTTCAAAGAGTTCCAAGAAGATTCAGCTTCGGAAGGAAAATATGTTTCCTTCGGATGCTCCAAATCTTAGAAGAAGGCAAGTGGTAAATTACCCTCGGAAGAGAAGTTGGTCTCGGAAGAAAGGAGTTCTTCCGAAGCACTAAAGTCTGCTGCAATGTCTGTAGAATCTTCCGAAGGTTCAGTCATCAAAACTTCTGAAGTTCTAAAAGCTTCCGAAGTTTTGAAGGTCAAGTCCAAGACTCCAAAGGTGGTGTGGAAGTCTAAGAATACCAAATGACTGAGAATTCTCCATCAACAACAGCTCAAGATCCTCTTAGCATAACCATAGGATCTATTACTGTTGCATTACCTTCTATTTCTCTTAATTAGCCCAAGACAAGAAAGGATTGGGTTTCCAAATGTAATTAATCCTTTTCTTTGTGCAGGGACAGCTCAAGACAAATAAGAATGGCTGGATCATTGATAATGGCTATTCCAGGCACATGATAGGCAATGGGTCACTACTCCAGAACTTTGAAACGATTGATGAAGGACCAGTTCTTTGGGAGGAGATGAAGGTGGTTACATTTCAGGAAAGGGCATGGTCACAAATGGTAAGCTCAGCATTGAAAAGGTAAACTTTGTCAAAGAGCTTGGGTATAATCTTCTGAGTGTATCCCAATTTTGTGATCAGAGTCATAACATGCTCTTTACTGAGCATGAGTGCATTGTTCTCAAGCCTGGTGTGGTCATTCCTCATGAACACATCCTGCTTAGAGCCCCCAGGAAAGGGAACATGTACAAGATGGACTTGCAAAAAACATCTCCCTCTGGAGAAGTTTTATGCTTTCTGTCTAAAGCCAATAGTGATGAGTCTTTCCTATGGCATAAAAGAATGTGCCATGTAAACTTTAAGAACATGAATCAATTAATTAAGAATGATTTGGTAACTGGAATACCAAAGAAAGAGTTTACAAGTGATGACCATTGTGTTGCATGCCTGAAAGGGAAGCAACATAAGGTATCTCACAAGCCTAAGGAAAGGAACTCCATCATTACACCCCTACTCTTGTTACATATAGATCTCTTTGGCCCCATTAGTGTAATGAGTCTAGGAAGGACCTCTTACTGTTTAGTGATCATAGATGACTTTACAAGATTCACTTGGGTCTTCTTCCTTAGAACTAAGGATGAGACTCCTGAGATTTTGAAGAATTTCATCTTAAAGATTGAGAATCAGTCTGATCACAAGGTCAAGATCATAAGATGTGATCAAGGAACTGAATTTAAGAACCAAATTCTTGATACATTTTGTGATGAAAAGGGTATTGCAAGACAATACAGTGCTCCTAGGACTCCTCAGCAGAATGTGTTGCTGAGAGAAGAAACAGGACACTGATTGAAGCTGTAAGAACCATGTTGTCTGACTCTAAGCTGTCCATCACCTTCTGGGCAGAGGCAGTCAACACTGCCTGCTATGTGCAGAACAGAGTTTTAGGGGTCAAGACTCATGGCAAGACTCCTTATGAACTTTGGCACAAGAGGAAACCTTTCATTGGTTTTCTCAGGTCATTTAGATGCCCTTGCACCATCTTGAATACCAAAGATCAAATTTCCAAGTTTGCTGAGAAATCAGATGATGGACACTTTATTGGATACTCTTCTCAAGCTAAGGCTTATAAAGTATACAATTTTAGAACTAAAATTGTTGAGGAGTCAGCCAATGTGACTTTCAATGAACACACACCCTATGTGGTTGGTTCTAGTCCTGATTGGCTATTTGATCTTGATCTAGTTACCAACTGTTTTAAAAATCTTGTGAGAATGTTCAGGATCTACAAAAAATCTAAATACAGGTGATCCTGATCCAAGATTTGAGCTAAGAGGATCTTCAAGTCACACATCTTCAGCTCCAGTTGGAACTACTTTTGCAAATGAGGTTTCTATCAGCACTACAATGACAAACTTAGCTGATACATCTGGGGTGCCTTCAAATTCCAGCTTAGAGGCTCCACAACCAAATAAGGATACCTCAATTGTGGAAGACAACAATGGTGGTGGTGATAGTGATCAAGAATTTCTTGATGCTACTAACCACACCATAGATGACAACATCAATGATGTCATACACTGCTTGGATCAAGTTTCTCTTTATAAGTGTGCTGATGTGGTGGGAGAAATATCTACGCAAGATCTAAATTTCTCTAATTTAGATCTTTCTCAACAACTTGCTGTGATCCCTCAGCTTAGGATCCACAAGTCTCACCCCACCACAAATATCATTAGAGATGTTGTCACAGGGGTAAGAACAAGAGGACAAACCCATGAAGCAAATATTTGTCTTCACTCTTGTTTCCTATCCAAGATAGATCCAAAGAAAGTTGATGAAGCTCTAAAGGATGGAAGTTGGGTTGAAGCTATGCAACAGGAGCTGTTTCAATTCAAAAGGCAGAAAGTTTGGAACCTTTGTCCTCTTCCTCATGGGAAGACTACCATTGGAACCAAATAGGTGTTTAGGAATAGAAAGATGATAGAGGCATTATCATCAAGAACAAAGCTAGACTAGTTGTTCAAGGATACACACAAGAAGAAGGGATTGACTAAACTGATGTCTTTGCCCCAGTAGCAAGACTGGAAGCTATTAGGATATTCCTGGCATTTGTTGCATCCAAGAACTTCAAGGTCTTTCAGCTTGATGTAAAATGTGCTTATCTGTATGGAGTGATTGATAAAGAGGTATATGTCAAACAACCACCTGGTTTTGTAGATCCTGATTATCCTGATTATGTCTGCAAGCTTGACAAAGCTCTTTATGGGCTGCATCAGGCACCCAGGAAGTGGTATGAGACACTGTCTGAGTATCTTTGCAAACATGGATATAGGAGAGGTACTATAGATGGAACTCTCTTCATCAAAGGACAGGGAAATGACATTCTACTAGTTCAAGTGTATGTGGATGACATCATCTTTGGTTCAACTAATCCAAAGCTCTACAAAGACTTTAATAAGCTGATGAAAGACAGATTTGAAATGAGTGCCATGGGGAAACTCAATTTCTTTCTGGGAATTCAAGTGAAGCAAGTTGAAGATGGCATCTTCGTAAGTCAGTCAAAGTATGTTCAGGACATACTCAAGAGATTCAACATGACTGATTGTAAGATTGCTAAGACATCCATAGCTAGAAACCACTCCCTTGGACTTGATCTTGAGGGGGAGTGTGTAGATAAACACTTATACAGGGCTATGATTGGGTCTCTTATGTATCTTACTGCTAGCAGGCCTGATATTATGTTTGCTACATGTATTTGTGTAAGATATCAAGCCAACCCTAAGATGTCTCACCTCATCACTGTCAAAAGGATTCTAAGATACCTCAAAGGTGCTTCAGCACTTGGTTTATGGTACCCAAAGAATCCTGACTTCAATCTGTATGCTTATACAGATAGTGATTATGGTGGTTGAAACATGAATGCAAAGTCTACATCTGGGGGATGTCAGTTCCTTGGTGGAAGGGTTGTCTCATGGCAACGCAAGAAGGAATCCTGTGTCTCTGCATCAACTGCTGAAGCTGAATACATTGTTGCTGCAAGCTGCTGTGCTCAAGTGCTTTGGATTCAAAATCAGATGCTGGACTATGGACTAAACTTAAAGGAGACTCCCATTCATATAGATAACAACAGTGCTATCTCAATCACAGAGAATCCTATGCAGCACTCAAGGACCAAACACTTTAATATCATGTATCATTAATAAGAGATAACTGTGGTTGTGATTGACCTATCTTCCAGCTCACCTATGTAAGTGGGTGATGCTACCAAAAAGGAGGAGAAAGTCATTACAACCACAGAACCTGGGAGTTCTTCAGAGAGAGTGAACACTGAGGACTCACCATCCTCACTTGCAATTGTGCATTCTCAGCAACCTCCTCAAATTCACATTGATGTGGACTACACAGACTCCTTCATATAGAGTCTGTTTGAGGATAGGATACCAAGGGCTATGTCATCTTCACCATCTTCCAATCACATCATTGAGTGAAGGTATGACAGCATCAGGAAAGCCCTAATCATCATAAGAGTTCAGGATAACAAGAAGTATTCAATTTTCTGACTTTGAACTACTATGAAGGTCTGGATTTAGTCAACATGCCACTTGTCAACCCAAGCAAATCAAGACAAGCTAACAGTCTGGCTCAAAGAATCCAAGACAGGTTCACTGCAGAGTTCAGCTTAACAAGGAGACTTAGGCAATCAGGCAATGCCATCGGTCAACTGGATGTTGAGGCAGACCCTAAGATTAGTTTCATAGGAAAATCTTGACTGATGGCCCAGTGGCAGAACCTGAGACCCCTGTCTCATTATCATCAACTGCTGTAGAGATCCACACTCCTATTGAGACACTTGCTGGTGAAGGTGCTTCTCAACCTCTCTCTGGCCAGAGCTTAGAAGTTGCATCAAGCAATGAAGGCCAAAGCTCTCTCCACCCTAAGTCACAAAGGTCTGTGAGTGACAAAGGGAAAAGAAAAGTGACATCTGAGGAGATTGAAGAGGAGGAGAGAGAGAGAGAGAGGAAAAGGAGGCTGAAGGGAGAAAGTTCCTCTGGTGAGTCTTCAAGACTCATGGAGTTTGCTATCAGGGCTGCCCCCAGACCAAATACTTAGAATGATGAGTTAAGGGCAGTCATGATAAATTATCTGCAGACAAGGAACTATGACATAGACAGTGTCATCTTTCTCCCCTTAGATGAGTTGAATGAACTGGTTGACCTGGAAAGGTCAAAGGAGAAGAAAGAGGCAGAAGATGCAGAGCTTCTAGTACAAGTCAAAGAAGATAAAAGAAGAAAAATACTGTACAAGGATATGCCTACCCACTCCCCAGTTCAGGAAAGTCCTGCACAAGAAGATGTCGTCCAACAAGAACCTCAGGTAGACAAAGAAGAAGATAGGATCAAGATGATCAACTACCTGAGTGCCATAGGCTTCTATCAGGAAGATGCACTTCTTCTCTTGTCCTATGACTATGTTGAGTTTGAGTACTTAAAACAGCTTGAACTTGAGATAGTCAAGGACAGAAAGACAACTAAGAAGAAGCTAAGGGAAGAAGCTGCAAAATCAAGAGCATGAAGAAGTCTGCTGATAGGCAGATGATGATGAGCTTCTTGAAGCTATATGGATTCTCCGGAAGAAGACTTGGCCTCATGTCTCTATCCACTATGGATGAGCATATTAGGGTGATCAAGCAGAAGATAAAAAGTGGAGAGCTCATTGATTTACACTCCCCTCCAAGTCAAGCCCCACATGAAATGGAGGTTAAGGTTGAACAACCAGAGACAACACAACCTAGACTCCTACTGAATCTTAACAAGCTTCATCTTCTGATCCACAGCAGGGTCAACCTCCCTCTCCTTCTGAACCTAAGAGAGAGGAAATCGCAACAGAGAAAGACAATGAAGATCAATCTGTAGGCCAGTCTTCTCAGTTAAAACCTGTAAAGAGAATAAGAGGATGGCTTCTAAACCAAAGCCAAAGAAGAAGAAGACTGCACCCTTTTCTAAACCCCAGGATGAGTCAGAACATCCTAAGGATGTGCAGCCAGAGGATGCTCAATCAACTCCAATTTTAGTAGCTCCTCTACAATTAGGAAGACCCACCTTGTCTTGGACATACACCACAAATCAAAAAAGATGGCATATGATTAGAGATCAAGGCACTAAAGACATTTACACATGGCAAGATATGTTTCAGTTGCCTCTGCATGATCTCTTTGATATGAGAAGACATTTTGACAGTCTGAAGGATCCTGATCATCTTATGAAGAAAGGATTAGTGATCATCCTAATGAGGACTGTTGATATCTGAAGTCTACTAAGTGTTTTGGTAGCATCAGCCTAGGGGAGTTTGTAGAGATTAATGAAAAGGCTAATGCAACCTAAACATCCAATGTCTATCCTGCATGCTGCACAAGTGTTATGAAGAAGAATGCTTAGGAAGTTTCACACATGCAATAGAATTATTCTAAGTGTGTAATCTTCCGAAGCCAATACCAATATCTTCCGAAGCCAAATATGAAGTCTTTCGAAGCCTCAGAGACAAAGTCTTCCGAAGATTCAACTCATGAAGACAGATTTCTTCCGAAGACTTTTAACACATGCTTTATCTGATGTATTTTTCCATAAAGCTGGACACCTTTCCACTGCACCTCTGTAAGGTCACCAACTTACATGAGTTGGTGAAAAGATCCATGCTTTTGGTAAATGTACATTGAGGTCTTGAGTCTGTAACTTTCTACTTCATGTACTTTATCCTTTTTGTAATAGATAAAGATGTGAGCTATGGCATGTCATAGTCACTAGTCAAAAGGCAATCTGCCTTTTGACTCTACAAATGATTTTGTTTTGTGTCTAGTCAATTGTATCCAGCTGGCTTTCAAAGTATAGCCGGTTGTAGGATGTAGTATAAGTATCTCATGTTCTTGTATTTTTTTCATTATGCTTTGTAACACTTGTAATAGAACATAAAGAAAGCAATATACTGCATTCTTGAAAACCATATACTTGTGTTCTGTCTCTTACATTACTTATGTTCTTAGTATCTTATTATGGTTAATCCAGTCTTACTATTTGATTAAGTTTTAGTTAATCTCCTCTTTGTGTTGTTGTGTTGTAATTGACCCCTTCACCGGTCCTGCACTACTTCACCTCCATAACCATTGATCCTCCACTCTATGAGGATCATCTGCTTGATTTCTAGAAGACCTGCCAAGAGGGCGTAATGGATGGGGAGAAGGCACTGTATGCCACAGTGCAGGGGAGAACAATCTTCATCACTCCGGCCATCATCAACATGCATCTTCAGCTAGATGATAAAGAAGGTGAGGTGTTCTTCCCAAAGGAAGCTGTTAATCATACTTTGAGCAGATAGGATATGAGGGAGATTTCTCTATAAAGACCTTAAGGAAGGGGAAGGTCTCATCCCAATGGAGATTCCTGCTCCATGTGGTCATCCACAACTTATCAAACAAGCATGGTGGATGGGACCAAATTCCTGAGGATCTCTCCTTCATCATCCATGGGATGATTTAGGGAGTCAAGTTCAGGTATTCTCAGTTTGTTTATACCAACTTGCTTGCTAACTTAGACTCCTTATGTCACACCCCAACCTTGACGGCGGAAACGTCGAGGAGTGAGAGTTAAGATCGTTCACAGCCACATAACGCTATTATTAAATCCAATAATATTATTCATAAGTTTCAAATGTAATATTACAAACATAAGTCTCAAATAAAGAATACATAACAAGCTTATTCATTTATTTAACTAGGTCCATTCCTAGGTGTGAAACAACTTCAAAAGTGGCGATCAAGCTTGAGTATTTCCTGAAACATGTTAAAAATAAAAGGTCAACATAATGTTGGTGAGATTTCCATAGTTTTCGATACATAAGTATATAAAAGATGGCAATTCATGTTGTAAGTAGAGAACAAAGTAAACTAGGGATGTAAGACAGAATGTACAATCAAACCTTGACAAATTTTTACAAGTCTCAAACGTTTAAAAGTATATATGATTAGCTAAGTGTACTTGGATCAACCAAGCAGGCTTGTCTGGCCCATAGATCTATGACTTCGCTAGGCTAGCAATAGTTAATGATTGTACATATATTCTACATTACATGGTAGCCATAAAGTTCAACTAACCACAACATACAGGTGAAATGCCATAAGTTTACAAGAGTCAAACGTGTTTACAAGTGCAAAGTTTATAATGTAACATGTTTCACCCCAAAGTGTGAAAGTATAAAAAAAGGGGGTATAGAAATACTCACTTGATCAAATAAGTATAGAATGACGATTAAATAAGAAATGTAATAAGCAGTGGTCCAATGTAGTTCTTCACAAGGCACATAAAATTATATATATTTACAAGGTTAAAGTTTAATGATATTAAGTTTTACGAATTAACGAAAACTAGGGTTCAATATGGTATTAGGGATTGTCAAATAATTATGTTTAACAAATGGAACCTTTTATATTTATTAGTATCAAATAACATTATTATATCTTATTTAGAGTTTTATGTAAAAGTTATAACACTTATAAATATTTCCTAAAGGTTGAATAGAGTCTAATAAATATAATCTTAACAATAATATTACGTTTAAAATAATCATATTTGTGTAACAAGGTTTTGGTTAAAGTATAATTTTATAAAAGCAAATTATTTAATAATAATAATTTTGTTTTAGAATATTTGTAAAGAAAAGGAAGTATAAAAAGTATTCTTTTTAAGAACTCAATTTACAGAAAATAATAAAGTATTTTTAAAATTATCAGATTTATTAAAATGGTTTTTTATAATTTAATAGAAATATAAAACTAAGTTTGAAGGCTAAAAAAACCTTAAACAAAACATGGGGTCCCCCGGATTCAAACCGGGGACCTCAGGTTTATGGGGGCGCATCTTACCAGTTACTCTAAGGCCTCAGCCGCGTTAATAAACGATTTTAAAAACTTATAACACAATCCCATGCATTTCCCCCAAATCAAGAACCCTAGATTTGATTGATCCCAATTAAACCATAAAACGATGTTGTTAATCGAATTAACCATGGGGCTTTTACTCCCCTTGCTTAAACGTGCGTATACATGTGTTTAATTACCTGAATTCATGAAAAATCGATAGAGATTGAGCACATGAACAGTCGCGACTCACGTATCGCAGGTTTGATGTTCAAACGACGTTGTTAATCAAATTAGTTGTGCAGGTAGCATCTAATGAACTCAATGAACGAAAGCCCTCTTTCAATTGAGGGTGAGATTGTAGAAAAAGTCGGGTTTGACTAGCCCACAGTTCACGACGGGAGATGCTGATCGCTGCTTATGTTCGCGTTTGTTTCAGGAGAAATTGAGAGTTGCAAATGATTAAGATTTGTTAGGTAATTGTTTAGGTTAGTTTAATTGGTCTATTAAGATGTGTAAATGCTCTAACGGCTAAACGAGGTAAGGGCGGCGGTTACTCGTTTCATAGAGGTTCATAACTACGATTTAAAGGCGTTTAAGGCTCATTATGGTGTTCGAATCACATACCCGAAGCGATTGGAACGGTTTGGAAGTTTATTACAAGCGTTTTGAAGGGTGAAAAGGCTTGCCGGAGGTTCGGCCGTGGTGGCCGTGACCGACTGGAAAAACGGGAATTAAAGGGGGGAGGGGTTTGGGTTTCAAAAGTTTACACAAATGGTCCCTCAACTTTCAACCTTTATTATTTTATGCAAAAACTTTCATTTAAAGTTTTAAAAATAACAACCCCCCTTAAGTTAATTATTTTAAAATTTTAAACATTAGTATTATTATTACTAAGACTTATTATTATTATTGTTACTAGTATTATTATTATTATTATTATCGTTACTAATTTTTATTAATCTTCTTTTCACTATTTGAATCTTTTTATTATTGAACATTAAGTTTAATTTAATGAAACTATAAATTTACGTAAAGATACAGGATGTTACACCTTAGAATATTACATGTTTCCTAGATATGTCCAGTACATTCTTAACTGTGAATGGGGCTCACAACTAAGGGAAACAACTAACATTCTTAAACTGGGACAGATGAAGCCCGACATCTTTAAAATACTGAGAAAGCCCACTGTTGGCTTCTCTGGGGTAGAAACAGCCCTAGTCCCAAAAATGTTAGAGCTCATTGCTCAAGGTGACAACCTATCAACACAAGCTAGTGTTGAACCCACACCTACTATTTCCCTACCACCTAAACAGCCACAAATCACCCTCACCTACAAAAATAAATCCAAACGAACCCCTTCTCAGACTATTCAGTCTGTGGAGATCCCCATACACTCACCCTTACAGGCAGAAGTGGACACTCGAGCTCCCACTTCTCCTGAGGAGCAGAAAACTCCCATCTCTTCAAGAATCAGTGCTGAGGTTCCTCATGCTCAGCCTGATGAGCTCATTAGCCCAACTACCTTAAGCCATCACTCTGAGTCTCAACACTTAAGTGACCAACCTTCAGGGGATAGTTACCATCCCCAGCCTATAGATCTCAACCAACAAATTCTCAACCTTGATTTCTATATTGATAAAGATCTAGGTTTTAGTGAGTACCATGATTCTCTCTTCTTTTCCCCTACTCAAAGAGAGATGAGTGCTTCTGAGGCTCCTGTTTCTAGCCTCTATCAGTCACCTACTACTGAGGTGAACACTTCTGAACCTGTTCAGGATGTACATATGGAAGAGGCTCTCACTTTTGAAAGTGATTACATCATTAAGACCTCAACCATGACAACTCAGCCCACTGTCATCTCAACTGAGACTGCTAGTGAGCAGAGGAAAACCAACAGCCAAGAACCTGAAGCTGGTAGTGAGACTGAGGACTTTGGTCCAATCATCTCATCCCCCAATGATTCTTCTGATAAAGGTGAGGGGAATCTAAGACTAAAGGTACATAAACTGACTAAAACATGCACTTATTTAGTCTCAAAGGTCAGTCACCTTGAATCTCAGGTGACCACCTTACATAACAGGAACAAAGATCAGCAACTTGAGATTTCTTATCTTAAGGAAAAACTAGCTGGGAGACCCTTAAGAAGAGCTCAACCAGGACCACAAGAACCTGTGGATGTGATTGACCTATCTTCCAGCTCACCTATGCAAGTGGGTGATACTACCAAAAAGGAGGAGAAAGTCATTACAGCTACATAACCTGGGAATTCTTCAGAGAGAGTGGACATTGAGGACTCACCATCCTTACTTGCAATTGTGCATTCTCAACAACCTCCTCAAATTCACATTGATGTGGACTACACAGACTCCTTCATACAGAGTTTGTTTAAGGATGGGATACCAAGGGCTATGTCCTCTTTACCATCTTCCAATCATATCATTGGGTAGAGGTATGACAACAACAGGAAAGCCCTAATCATCATAAGAGTTCAAGGGCAGCAAGAAGTCTTACATTTTCAGACTTTGAACTACTATGAAGGTCTGGATCTAGTCAACATGCCACTTGTCAATCCAAGCAAATCAAGACAAGCTGACAGGCTGGCTCAAAGAAATCAAGACAGGATCACTACAGAGTTCAGCTTCAGAAGGAAACTTAGGCAATCAGGTAATGCCATCGGTCAACTAGATGTTGAGGTAGACCCTAAGATTAGTTTCATAGGGGAAACCTTGACTGAAGACCCAATGGCAGAACCTGAGAGCCCTATCTCATCATCATCAACTACTGTAGAGATTCACATTCCTTTTGAGACACCTGCTGGTGAAAGTGCTTCTCAACCTCTCTCTGGCCAGAGCTTAAAAGCTGCATCAAGCAATGAAGGCCAAAGCTCTCTCCACCCTGAGTCATAAAGGTATGTGAGTGACAAAGGGAAAAGAAAGATGACATCTGATGAGATTGAGGAGGAGGAGAGAGAGGAAAAGGAGGCTGAGGGGAGAAAGTTCCTCTACTGGGTCCTCAAGGCTCATGGATTCTACTATCAAGGCTGCCCCCAGACCAGATACTCAGAATGATGAGTTAAGGGCAGTCAGGATAAACTATCAGCAGACAAGGAACTATGACATAGACATTGTTATTTCTCTCCCCTTAGAAGAGTTAAATGAACTGGTTGACCTGGAAAGGTCAAGGGAGAAGAAGGAGGCAGAAGATGCAGAACTTCTAGTACAAATCAAAGAAGAGAGAAGAAAGAAAAGATTATACAAACATGTGCCTACCCTCTCCCCAGTTCATGAAAGTCCTGCATAAGAGGATGTGGTTCAACAAGAACCTCAATTAGATAAAGAAGAAGATAGGATCAAAATGATCAACTACTTGAGTGCCACAGGCCTCTATCTGGCAGAAGCACTTCTTCCCCTGCCCTATGACTATGTTGAGTTTGAGTATCTCAAACAACTTGAACTTGAGATAGTCAAGGAAAGAAAGACAACCAAAAGAAAGCTAAGGGAAGAAGATGCTAAATCAGGAGCCATCATCCAGAAGAGTATGAAGAAGTCTGCTGACAGATAGAGGATGATGAGCTTCTTGAAGCTGTATGGATTCTCTGGAAGGAGACTTGGCCCCATGTTTCTATCCACTATGGATGAGCATATCAGGGTGATTAAGCAAAAGATAAAAAGTGGAGAGCTCATTGATTTACACTCCCCTCCAAGTCAAGCCCTAGCTGAAATAGAAGTTAAGGTTGAACAACTAGAGACAACACAACCTGGACCTCCTGCTGAATCTCAGCAAGCTTCATCTTCTGATCCACAGCAGGGTCAATCTCCCTCTCCTTCTAAACCTGAGAGAGAGGAAGTCCCAACTGAGAAAGACAATGAAGATCAATCTGGTACTGCAGGCCAGTCTTCTTAGTTAAAACCTGTAAAGAGAATAAAGAGGATGGCTTCTAAACCAAAGCCAAAGAAGAAGAAGACTGCACCCTCTTCTAAACCCCAGGATAAGTCAGAACATCCTGAGGATGTGGCAGCCAGAGGATGCTCAATCAACTCCAATTTCAGTAGCTCCTCTAGCATCAGGAAGACCTATCTTGTCTTGGACATACACCACAAATCCAGAAAGATGGCATGTCATTAGAGAACAAGGCACTGAAGACATCTACACTTGGCAAGATATGTTTCAGTTGCCTGTGCATGATCTCTTTGATATGAGAAGACATTTTGACTGTTTGAAGGATCCTGATCATCTCATGAAGAAACGATTGGTTATCATTCTAATGAGAACTATTGATATTTGAAGTCTACTAAGTGTTTTGGTAGCATCAGCCTAGGGGGAGTTTGTAGAGATTAATGAAAAGGCTGATGCAATTCAAACATCCAAGTCTATCCTGCATGCTGCACAAGTGCATTGAAGAAGAATGCTTAGGAAGTCTCATACATGCAACAGAAATATTCTAAGTGTGAAATCTTCTGAAGCCAAGACCAATATCTTCCGAATCCAAAGATGAAGTCTTCCGAAGCCTTAGAGACAAAGTCTTCCGAAGCTTCAACTCATGAAGACAGATTTCTTCCGAAGACTTTTGACACATGCTTTATCTGATGTACTTTTCCATAAAGCTGGACACATTTCCGCTGCATCTCTGTAATGTCACCAACTTACATGAGTTGGTGAAAAGGTCCATGCTTTTGGTAACTGTACATTGAGGTCTTGAGTCTGTAACTTTTTACTTCATGTACTTTATCCTTTTTGTAATAGATAAGGATGTGAGCTATGGTATGTCATAGTCATTAGTCAAAAGACAATCTGCCTTTTGACTCTATAATTGATTTTGTTTGTGTCTAGTCAATTGTATCCAGCTGGCTTTCAAAGTATAGCTGGCTGTAGGATGTAGTATATGTATCTCATGTTCTTGTATCTTTCACATATGCTTTGTAACACTTGTAATAGAACATAGAGAAAGCAATATACTGCATTCTTGAAAACCATACACGTGTTCTTTTGTTCTGTCTCTTATATTACTTGTGTTCTTAGTGTCTTATTTGTGGTTAATCCAGTTTACTGTTTGATTAAGTTTAGTTATTCTCTTCTTTGTGTTGTTGTGTTGTAAGTGACCCCCTTCACCGGTCCTGTAAAGTTAATTCAAAATCATTTGATGTCATTTTGTAAGTAACATGCAGTTTTAATATAAAGATATCAATATAGTTTTATACATTTAAGAAAAATGAAGACAACACCACAATGGAATTCCACCTACTTTTTAGTTTTTATATATCATGACTAGCTTTAGTAATCCCGTGTGGTACATGGGTTAATTTTTTTTATATTTTGTTTTAAAACAAACCATATAAAAATATTATTTTTTAATTTTTTTATTATAGCTCCCTAATTTAAATATTTTTTTCTTAAAAAACTTTTTAAAAATACCAATTTTAAAAAATTTTATGCTTTATAAAAGTATATTATTTTATTTAAAAATTATTATTTAGAAATAACTTCAATAAATATCTTTCTTAATTTAGTAAATCTAAAAAAATGTTAATAATATTATTAAATTAGGTAATATCTATTATAATAAAAAAAAGTTTTAAGATTACACGTGACACAATTTTAAACCATCTAATTTTAATTTTCCCGCTTCTCTCTTCTATTAAACAATTACCTTAAATACTTATAATATTATTTAATTTCTTTTGAGATTAAAAATTATTTTTCAATAAATTAAGAAAGAGATGCTTTTATAATGTTTTTTATAAAACAAAAAAAAACTAAAATTAGGAGTTCTAATAAGAAAATTTTTAATATTGATATTTTTAAAACCGTTTGTTTTGCAATAACCGATGGTGCCGAGTGGAAGGGTTGTCGCTCAGCGGATAAAAGTTACTCTAGGGATAACATGAATGTTTATTAAAAATTCAATTAGGGTTTAAAAGCAAAAGTTTAAAATAATGATATTATTGTTTTATTACTTATATTATTACTCATATGCAATTTCAATCATACCGTTTTATAATTATTACATTTTCATTAATAATTACTTAATATTTTATTTATTCAACTTGTGTAATATACGTGGTTCTTACCTATTATTTAATAGGAGAGAGACACGAGGATGAACATGATTGTGGTATTGACACGTGTTATTCGAAATACCATTTTATTGAAGTATAATGATAAATATTTGAATTATTAAGATTGTTCTTTATGAAAAAAAAGAAAAACCCTTCATACATATATAGACATGGGCAAAAAAACCAGTTCGGGAACCGGTTTGGCCGGAAAACCCGAAACCGGTTTGAGTTCCAAACCGTTTTGAACTCGACCCTAACCGACCGGTTCCTCCTCGATTTGAGATTTTCAGGTTCAAAACCGGTTTCTGAACTGACCGGTTCAAAACCGGTTTCTGAACTGAACCGGTTCTAAACCGTTTCTGAACTGAACCGGTTCTAAACCGGTTTCTGAACTGAACCAGTTCTAAACGGTTTCCAAACCGGTTTCAAACCAGTTCCCAAACCGGTTCCCAACCCAAAACCCGGTCACCAAACCAATGTGTGAGTGTGTGTTTTTCATAGTCGGTGTGTTGCACACATCATAAACTTAGCCATTCAAGACGGTTTAAAAACGATTAAAACAATTAAAGATTGTTTTAAAAGAATGTTACGTGATATTTTTAGTAATAACCAAAGATATACTAAATATCGCAAGTTTTGTAAAGACGCAAATACCAAATGTTTAGGCCAGAATTGGGACGTACCAACACGATAGAATTTCACTTGTAACATGTTTGAAAAGGCTATTGAAGAAAAAGAAAGTTTAATATACTTTCATAATAGTTTGGTAAGTCAAGGAAAAACAAATTCTTACCATCCATCGGGTTGGGCCATTATCGAAGAAGTAACAAAAATGATTCAAATTTCTAAAAACGTAACTACGTGTCTTTCTGGATTTATTACCCAACGAGTCTGTTAATACTGCACCAAATCTATTTAATGACTTCAAAATTAAATGAAATGTCGTGTAGGGGTAGACCTTATTCCGATATGATACCCCCAATGAAAGTCAAACTTATAAAGTATTTTAAAGAAATGTCTCTGGTTATTACATATGCCGCTACTTTAAACCCTTGTTTAAATTGTTAGGGGTTGAAACTTTACTTGATAAAATTACTTTTAATTTGAATTTAGAAGTTGGTAACCCAATGTATAGTAAAACTTTAAAAGCTATTTTTAACAAACAATTAGAACAAAGTATGATGTTTATTTATTAAAATACGGGGAAACATCACAATTCCATGAGGCTTTAAGTCATGCGGCAAATGCCAAAAGTTCGAATGATCCAATGTTTGATTTATATAATACTTTAAGGGGTGAATGTAATAAACATCAACGTGGTAACACTCCGAGTAGTGAATTCGAGAGGTACGGCCTTACAATCTTTTTATCAAACATGACTCCACAAGATTTTAAATTTTTTGACTTATTGGCTTGGTAGAAAGGTAAAGAAGATCATTTTCCCATTCTATCCACCATGGCTTGAGATTTACTAACCATCCAAGCTTCCATTATAGCTTCGGAATCTGTTTTTTTTGTTAGTGGCAGGGTTATATCAATAAGATGAACTCGACTCACTCTACAAGCGGTTGAAATGTCATTTGCTTGAAAGATTATTTGGATGCCGTGGAAAGAGTACAAGACAAATGCTCACTCGAAGAAGAACTGGAATAGAAAGCAGAATTATATGAGGACGAGTTAAAGAGAGGATTGACACTAGATGTTGAGTAATAAACGTACAAGTATAATACGGACGAACGAAGAAACGACTATGCTAAATGTTTAGTTTTAAAAATTATTATTTACCCTTGTATGTTTTTAAATTTTATAAATGTTTTATATACTTTACTTGTATTTAAAATTATATATATGTTTATAAATGTTTTAAATTATATATTGTTTTACTTGTATAAATGTTTTAAATTGTGTAATTGTTATACTTGTTTTAAATTGTGTAATTGTTTTACTTGTTTTAAATTGTATAAATTGTTTTATGTTTTAAATGTTTTAATACAAAGTTTAAAATTTTCTTTGAATATAAAAAAAGATCCATATTTCTAAAAAAAACCGGTTTGTGCCGAACCGGTTTCCAAACCGACCCGAACCGGTTTCCAAACCGACTCGAACCGGATTCCAAACCGACCCGAACCGTTTGATAGGGTTGGAAATTTTGGGTTTGGAACCAGTTCCAACCCGAACTGATTTGAGGCCAAACCGGTTTTGACCAACTTTGACCAAACCGGTTTCGGTTTGAACCCCGAACCGGTTTGGACCCCGAACCGGTTTGGACCCGAAACCCAGTTTGTACACCTCTATACATATTTCTTAACATTTATATTCGGTCTTAAGAACTTGTGAATAAGCAACCACCATATCTAATACCTTTGATCACCTTTCAAATTCAAAAAACTCATGATCACAAATTCTCATCGTTTTTCCTGGACATCAAGTAGCTACGTGTAACATTTAAACTCAACTGAAATAATATGAAGCTTATTAGTATTTAATTATTTTTTCATAATTCACTTTAAATATGAAAATAATATTACATCCAGATTCCTTAGGGTCGTTTGGCATCATCTGAATCAGACTTTTAATAATTCAGATGTTTGAATGGTTTAACGTATAATGGTTCAGACTGTCTGTTTCGATAACAAATGTTTGAATGGTTCAGATATTTGTCTTTAAATGTTTAAGCATTATACTAATACTGAATATTTAAGATGTCTAATGTTGAATGGTTAAAAACTTTTATCTGAATTGATCAGACATTTGTCTTTAAATAATTAAACGATATAATAACTCTTAATGTTTCAAACTTTCAACGGTTCAACATTTAATAATTCAAAGCTATCATTAGTTTAACACTTAATTATTTAAAAATGATCAAATATCCACTTAGTTTGGCATTTTTTAGTTATGATTTCTTTTACCATACATACTTTTTTTCTTAAACCAGTACAACCATTTGAAAACATCACTAAAATTAATAAGCTATAAAGCCGCCAACTCAATCCAAGATTATTACTACTATTATTTTGTCAAACTGTTTTAAATAGTGGAAGTGTACTAAATACACCAAGTTAATAAAATTAAGATTCAACTGGATTTAATCCGTTTCTTTAGTCATATAAGATATTTAAGATCCTGTCACTCGTTTCAATTTTTAATGATAATAATAAAAATAATAAAAATAATAATATTACTACTTTTTATAAGGCTGATGTTATCCATGTCTTCCCTTCCACGAATAATAATAATAACAATAATAATAATCATCCCCCATATGCACCCAACTCCACCACTATTTTACTCATATCCCCTTCACCTTCACCTTCACCTTCATCTTCACCTTCAATGGAAAATCCAACCGATGACCACCAACCACCGCTTCAACTTCACCGGAATTCGAATTCCGACACCCATCTTCCCATCAACCCACCCTCCTCTCCGCCGATCAGCTCTTCTCCGGCGGCGTCCTCCTCCCCCTCCGCCTCCTCACCATCGACGACCCACCGGACACTCCAACAGACCCCATAATCATAAACGCACCTCCCATCACTCCAGCTGCAGATACCACCACCGGATCCGACACCAAAACCGCATCCAAACGGTGGAAAGACATCTTCAAGAAAAGCCCATCTGAAACCACCAAAGACCCGGACAAGAAGAACAAGAAGAAGAAAAAAGAACGAACCGGCGGTTCCACCGGCAGCGGTGGCGTTCCGGCGGAGCTGAATATTAACTTATGGCCGTTTTCTAGAAGTAGATCGGCGGGGAACGGTGGCGTTAGGCCGCGGACGGTGGCCGGAAACCGGAAAGTCAGCAGCGCACCGTGTTCGAGGAGCAACTCAACCGGCGATAAGCACCGGAAGTGGCCCACCAGCCCCGGTCGGACCGGGGTTCATTTGGGTCGGAGTAGTCCGGTCTGGCAAACTAAACGGTTCAGCCAGAGCCGGAGCTTGCACGACGGCCATCGTCCGGCGAAAAACTCCGGCGCCGGCGTCGGAGCAAACAGTAATGTTCCGACGTGCATTGGTTATAGGCAGCGTATGAGTTGTCAGAGTGATGTGGGTCGAGAGAATCGAACCGGAGTTAACGACGGTGTAACGGCGGTGGGTGACGGTGGTGCTAGCGGTTTGTTTAATTTGAGGAGCCTGTTTACAAAGAAAGTATTTTGACTTTGTGATTTGTGATTGTTTTTGTTGTTAATTTTTGGGATTCTTAGAATTTAGATTTCTTTTTTCTTTTTTGTTTTTTTTTAATTTTAATGTGTAAACTATTGATGGAAAAATGAAAGTAGCTTTCTAACGTGTCAGAATGTGTCTTTTTCGACTTTATGATCTTCTTTTTGGATCGACATGTCATCGCTTTCGACTTTAACTAAATAAAGTATAATATTTTTTTCGAGAAAATAAACTATTTAATGCAAACGATTGATCGTTGATTAAATACTTTTGTACTGTAAACAGTAGCAATAGCCAAATTGGCAAATTGCCAACCAACGTTTAACTATAATAAAATTTAAACGTTTTTAAATGATTAATTATCGTTGATTAAATACTTCTAACCACCTATGGAGTTGTTTTGTGGTGTTTAGAACCTTGCTCCTGGTTTGGGCTGACAAGAAATGAAACGACATCACCATCGATACCGTCTCACATTAAAACGTTATCTTTCTTGCGTTTTTGGAAATACCAAGTCAAGCTAAGTGAAAGTTTTATAGCAACAACAATGGTGACAAGATGAGGGAGTCAAATAAGGTTCACAAGAGATAAAAGCACAACTGACAATTAAAAACATGCCAAAATACAACCGCTCTATATAAGTTCTTACATGGTTTTAGGCTTACAAAATAATCTAAGGATATTTTGATTATGTTGTCTCTAGGTAATGGTTTTGGTTTGACCCACGTATGTCAACAACAGGTCTCAAGTCGACCCATTTACACATTAAACTCAAAATTACCTATCTACGAACCGATCACCAAGATACCATGTGATACAGCCAATTGCAAACATTTATCATAAACAAGACAGATCAAAAGAAACACCAACACATAAATTTTACAAAGACTCCAAACACATTCCTACAACACCAAATAATCATGATATCAGTAATTCAGTATTATCAACAATCAAAAGTTAGCAAACTAATACACCACTATTGGTCGGAGCCCACAGTTGTTTTACTTTGCATACAGGCCCAATAAGCCCAAGATTTTAAGGAAATCGAATAAAGCCCTGAGGCCTGAGAGAACCTCTAAAAATAGCAGGTGCTTCATGCTTGCGCGCCATTGTTCTTCAACAACAACTACTTCCATTAGCAATTAGCACTGCAATTCACGACCTCAAAACCTGTGATCCCTCACGACTCACGAGAGCAAAGCAAAAAGAGATCGATTAGTGTTCTGTTATGGCGTCAATCCGTCGTCTTGCTCGAACAATTCAGGCCTGCCGTACAATCGCATTTCGCAAAACCCTAACCCCTTTAAAGCCACCTCCACATCGCCTCCTTTACTGTACGTATATCATTTGCATGTTTTTAATCGTGAATATGATCCATTTCTAGTTTATATCTTTTCTTGTTTTCAATTTTGTATGGAGATTCTTAGTTTTAGTTGATCATACTGTTACACTGCATAGTACTACTCACTCCGTCTCAAAAATGAGGTCCTTCAGTCCAAATTTGTAAAATTTGTTGATGATTGACTGCTTTTCATTTAACATTGCACGGGATATCTGCTTGAAATTTTGACGGAAGAGGGGTCTTTAATCTTTTCTAAATCTATTGGTTGGTTCTTGCTGAAGTTATCAGCCTCAAATCATGTACCTAGTTGACAATTAAATTTCAGTTAAAAGAAAGTTTTTCTGGTAGAGTTTTTTCATAAATTTTAAGTGAGGGTTTCTGGAGATTTAGTTGCTGCTTGTGTGGCTTTAAAGTTAGTTTGTCTATTGGGATGGAGGTTAAGAGATATTTAAATTTTGTAATGATGGTGTCCTTGTTATTATCACGACTGGACTTCTCTGAGTAGTGGTAGTCTTCTCAAAGGCTCATAATTGCTGCCTGCAGGTACTTTCAAGCACAACAGCCACCCTTACCATGACAAGTCATGGGGTTCAGCAAATGTTCATGGATTAGATATTCTACCTGCTATGCTAGCAGGGCTATTTGGACTTGGCCTAGTAGATGTAGCCTATGCGGACGTACCCGAGGTTCGTATGAAATTGTTGTTTTGTGAACTGTCAATAACTAATGTTAATGATCTGATTTTTGCTTCACACTGGACCAACTAGCAAGTCACGTGTTTCTTTGTATCTCTTATATTTCAAGTGTTTTGTGAAGACGAGTGACCTCATGTTTGGCTGGGTATTTTATATGTTACAAATTGGTGTACATAGCTCTATAGTCCATTATTAAGATTTGCTTTTGTACAGGCTGAGGCTAAAACACCTTTGCCACCTGAATCACCTTCAACACATGTTGATATGGAGGCTATTGCCAAAAAAGAAAGAGTTCGATTAGAAAATCTGCTCAAAAGCAAAGGGATGCAATATGGTTCTTATCCTCGGTTTACTGTCGCTGTGAAGGGCCAGAAGGTTATTTATTTGCATTCTATCTCCAACACACTTTATCAAATTTGAAGTTTGCGCAGGGTTTATAGTTTTTAATAAATCATATTGTAGTTGTATATCCTTAGGCTCTAACTAGATTCTGTATTATAGATTAAGTGAAGTGTTTCTCTACACTTGTATGATGACCGCAGCTAAACTGGTTTCACTCAGACTGCTCTTGACTCTTCTGTAAATTTGGTAATGTTTAAGGTAGTAGTGACTTGAGAGCTTATTGGTGCTTCAAAACAAACCATATATTTAACTTTAAATGTCAGATTATTAACTGATTTTGATATTTTAATCCAACTATAACACTATATTATCAACTTGATAAGGATGATGTTAAGTTTGCTAGATGAAACAACTTCTTTGATATATCAATTCGGTGAGACCACCTTCTTTAATCATGAGAATAAGGAAATGCCAACTTTCTGGAAACCACTTTCCATATAGCATATCAGTCTACTACAACATCCTGTATGTTTATATTTTTTATATGCTTTTTTGAGTTTTTAAGGAACGATGGTTTCTAGTTTTGTGCAATAGTAACTCTTTGATGTTTGTACTAGTCATCTGTTTGCTGAAGTTATCTAGAAACTAGGCAATATGCTCTACATTATCTAACCAATGGCCAGTTTGTTGCCTCAATGGTTCATTTACAATCACCATATGTTTGTCAAACTGTGGGAGATTTTTAAAATTGATCATTAGAATTTGGAGTTGGCAACTTAAAAAAAAGAACATAATGGGTAATATGTTAGTTATTAACTTATTGAGATCACTTTGGCATTTCTTGACAGATTCATGGGTGTCTTCTGTTATGGTGCTTATGCTTTTGCTTATGCTATGTTTTCGAAATTTTATCTGTACCCTGGAGGGTCTGTATTATGGGTGTGACATGTCTTTTAATAAAACTATTATCCGTATTGATGAGATTCTCTTAGTTTTCTTAATAGATCTCTTATGCAACTTATTTGATGTTACACTGTAGATTACAATCAAGTTTCAAATTCCTCCCACATGTGAAATTGCACTTCTGATTTCAAACATTGTAGCACATCTTGGTGTCAAAGTTGAGGAGCGAGCTACAGGTTCAGATATGAATTTGCGTGCTTGGGATAGGTAAGTATAATTGCTTACTTTAATTTCACTTCATTACATTTTTTGGGTAAGGGTACTCATCTTGTATTTGGTAATGAATCATTATGGCTGAAGTACGTTGTATATTATGATGATTTTGCACACCATGAACTTTATATTACTTCACATTGTAAATTTTATTATTAGTTGTGCCCACTACTTATGGTTATTTGTCATTTCAATCCCAGTGGTGTTGCATGGCAGTTAACACTCAACCGTCCGGTGGTGAAGAAGGAAGGTGCCAAGGATAACAGCAGTTCTGATGCAAATCCAAATGATGGAGACCTTTGTATTCTGGTGTTCCGATCACTCATTAGTTCTGATAAGCCAGTTATCTTCAGCTCCTTTAAACTTATAATTTCTCTATTTCCAATTTATATGCTCTGATTTAATTCTTCGTGATTTTTATTTATGTGTCAATGTGTGTATGTATAGTTAGTGATCAAGCATGCATGAAGAGGACTAATTTTCTCCCTCATTGCTAGTTTCCACAAAAGTTCAAACTTCAAAGTGTGTTTATTATGCATAATAACCGCTTGACCTAATATTGAAGCCAAAAGAATAACAGTGTTTAATTAATATAGGAACTAAGTATATTCAAAGATAGACAATTAACGCAACTGCTTGGCCTCCACAACCTATAAATATCTGTGTTCCTCAAAGTGTTGAATATGCATGACTCTTCAAGTTCTAGTCAATTTCACCAAAAATATTCAATATGTTCTTGGGAATACTACATACCTTTTGTCTATAATATTTCCTGGATTTGTTCATTCTTGGAAAATACTTCCATCAATCCCACCAGCAACATAGCACGGGTGATAATTTTTTCGGAACAGTGATTTCATGATAAAAACCACATCTAGATTTGATTTTTGTATATGTTACCAGCTGGCATATCGGTATCTTTCTAAACTTATGCAGGAAATGGAGTTCATTAAGCAAGGGAGCTTTACTGCTGAGGAGCTTGATGCTTTAGTATCTGTGCTAAAATTGGCAGGAGTGGGACAGAATAGGATTTCGGATAGGAGAGGAGATACTCCACGTAGCCCTTCCATGGATAAGTCAGTAGCCAGTCTAGAGGGCATGGGAGTTAAGATCTATGGACTTAAGGAACCTCAAGTAGAGTACCCGAAGCCTGAGATTTCATGGGAAAACATTGCTGGATATAATCAGCAGAAAAGGTATTGAACATACTAGAGGGTGTAGTATCATTGTTGTAGCATGAGCTATGCCTCTTTTTAACTTTTCTTTCCTGTAATATCATCTGTAGTTGTAACATAACCTCAGGTGATTTTTATTAGATGTGTTACATATATGCCGTTTTACCTTTCACCTTTCTTTTCTAAATGGTACATGTGACCTTGCATGAGTTGAAACATTGCAAATAATGGATCTATTATAAATGAGCTACTTGATCTATATTTTTAATTTTGAGTGTCTATATGTAGAGATATAGAAGACACAATACTGCTAGCTCTGCAGAGTCCCGAGATTTATGATGAAATTGCTCGTGGAACCCGGTGCAAGTTTGAGACAAATAGACCCCGTGCAGTACTGTTTGAAGGTCCACCAGGTTTTTCGCAGGACTTTAGCACCTTCATGAATATTTTCTGGATGCATGTAACTATGCTATATATGGAGTTTCTACATAGAAGATAACAAGTTCATATCATAATCAAGCTCCTTACAGCTGCCTAAATCATTAAAATGTAGTAATAGTTCCCAAGGCCGTAACACAATAGTCCTGTCATTCACACTCTATGTTCTTGAATCATATTAAAAGATTCGATAAAGTTTTAGCTTCTTGACTAATCTTCTGACTTTCTCTTTCTTGTTAGTTCTTTTGCTGTTTTGCGATAATTTTCCCAATTTTCATATGAATATTTTAGATAAGAATCCGATTAATTTAGTTTAGTGTATCGTTTTGCAAAAGGAAATTTTAGAAGTGTCTGTTCCCATTTTTTATTATGTTGTGATTTTCAAAGACCAATTCAACAATTATGTCTGCACTACAAGCAGCTCTCTGTTTAATCCTTTTATGTTTTATGTCTCTTTAAAAATGCCCTTTTGTATGTGGAATCCTGAACCTCAAAGCTTTGTTTATTTCACCCGTATGTGGATTTGGTATTAGAATAATTTTCATCCCATCTTGCACCCAAGGGTAGTTGTGTATCTTGACTTGGTTGCCTTAACTAATAGGCTGAAACTAATGTGCTGTGCTTCACTTGTCTTGCTTTGATATCAGGTACTGGGAAGACATCCTGTGCTCGTGTTATAGCTAATCAAGCGGTAATTTGTTTGTCTCGTTGCCATTAGCTATTCCTTCTGATTTTTATTCATTCTAAACAATCGTTCTGTTTGCTTGCTTTTGTTTTTACTCCTAAATTTTATGCATTTCCTTCTGTGATCTTATACCATTAGTATTTGATTGGTGCTATATATAAAGCTTGCAATGTTCATATCCTTTTTGTTTTGTGAGCATGCATCTAGATATTTTTTCAGAGGCTGTCTTAGTACAGCTTAAATAGGGGTGTTTAGTATTTAAATTGCACTCCAAAAAAATCCAAAATTCTAATCGAACTACATCCAGATTAGGTTTAGAGACCGAAGCGAATAAATTTCAGTTTTCAAAGCCAGTTACAAACTTTTGATTTTTGAACCAAACAGAAAACTGAATTCAAATTGTATATATATTTTATACTTCTGTATATAGTTATATACACACATGTATTCCTATATAATAATAATTATTTTTCGAATTATTATTTGTTTTTCAAATTCAAATGGATATGATTTTTTCTAATTAAAATCAGAATTTGGTTTGGATTAAAAATGGGAGTGGGAATGCGAATTTACTTTTAGAAAAGTTTCCAATTCGAGGAAACCAAAGAAACTAAAAACCTATCTGACGAACACCCTTAATCTTGACTGTCATTACCTTATTTTCTTAAGTCCAGTTTTGGATGAAATTGAAGCAAGCAAAAATTTACGTGTTTCATGTAGAGACGGTGGAGCAATGTTTTTATCAATCATTGTATACATATATGAATGTAAATGTTTGTCTGTGGAAGAATGGCTGCATGTTTACATTTTTGGTGCCCTCTGTACTTAATTAGTTATATCTGCACACTCTTAGAATAATTCAATGCATGTTGCATATCATCAATGCCATTATGTGCTACTGTTCTTTTGTTGAATATTGTGGTGCATGAATGATTTTAATGCTGTTTGTGTGTATGTTTATTCTGTTCTAGGTTCTACATTGAAAAATGGATCAGCGCTAAGTTCTCTTTCTTGATATTTCAAATGAAATGACTTATTAAAAGGGTATTGTTCTATTATGCAGGGTGCCCCATTGTTATATGTACCATTGGAGGTGATCATGTCGAAATATTTTGGCGAAAGTGAAAGATTGTTGGGAAAAGTGTTTACACTAGCCAATGAAATTCCCAATGGCGCAATTATATTCCTCGATGAGGTATTGATGCAAACAGACCTCAGTGCTTGTAACTATTCATAATGGTTCTCTTGTTAAGGAATATGTTTCTTATGTTTCAATTCACCCTTATCTGATTGTAAAACAGGTTGATTCCTTTGCTACTTCTCGTGATAGCGAAACTCATGAAGCTACTCGTAGAATCTTGTCGGTCATATTACGTCAGGTAACATTTCTTTCCCTTATGGGTTGGCCCCTTGATTGTTAGCACAGACCGTACTGAAATTAGTCGATCTATCACATATATTATGCTTATTCCTGTATTGCAGATTGATGGGTTTGAGCAGGACAAAAAAGTAGTAGTCATAGCTGCGACTAATAGAAAACAAGATCTTGATCCTGCTTATTAAGGTGCATATTAGCTTTGTTTTCTTGAAACAGTTTCTTATATTTAAAGATGCGAAACAGTTTCGAGTTTTCTAATTGATTGTCAACTCTTTCTTAGCCGGTTTGACTCCATGATTACTTTTGGTCTACCTGATCAACAAACTCGTCAGGAGATAGCAGCTCAGTATGCAAAACACTTAACAAAGACCGATCTAGCTGAATTTGCTGCAGCTACCGAAGAGTAAATCACTCTTTCTTGTAATTTAATTAATTTTTCTTCTTTTTCTATGCAAGCTATGCCCTCGTTGACATCCTCATATAAAGTTTGAGCCAACAAACTACTTTTTAATGTCAGATTGATATAAGTTGATATCCCATGTAAGAAGTAAAACATATAAAAGTAGCAGCTAACTTTTTTCTTTCAAAAATATATATTATCATAGGAATATGGGAAGGGGAGACTTGTTTTGAGCTTTATCAAAGCAAGAATAGAAACTTGTGATTTAAAACTAGCTGTGGTAATTCATGTTGATGTTTCATTGTACATGAACCATGTGCATAATGCATCATACATGTCTGTCATAAAACTCTCGAGTTATGTTGCAGTTGAAGTTATTATTTTTGTTGCTTCTAACTACATAACTTACTATCCAGAATGTCTGGACGGGATATTAGAGACGTGTGTCAACAAGCAGAGAGGCGTTGGGCGTCAAAGGTAACCAATTGTCTATGATTACAAGACAAAACTTTCATGTGTGAATGTGTAACTAGTTTGACCTGTTACTATTGTCCAATCATAGGTTATTCGAGGCCAAGTACATAAAGATGCAGATGGTGCTTCTCTTCCACCACTCCAAGAGTACATCGAGAGCGCTTCAGAACGACATAAGGTTCTCCTTGCTGCCTCAGCACCCAGAAACGAGATCATAACTCTCCCCCCAAGTATGACTTCCTCTAAAAAGTATTTCACCCACTAAACGTAAATAATATGAAGTCGTATTTTGAATGTGAGGGTTTTTAGATAACATATATGATCTGAAACGTATTAATTTGCATTTATAGCAGTAATCAGAGCTTTAGAAATCTTGATACAAATAGAAATCTTACATACATGAAATTTGACACCAACTTAACTTGGGTTTCATCACATGCTGAAACTGAAGTTGAGTAAGCTTAGTAACATTGCTGCATCCCTGCATTGCATAACAAACATTTTACAAGATTTTATTTGTCAATGAGGTATCTAAAATATCCTTGATAAATGTTAAAGTTAATGGTTTCACCTTTTGATGGACGCCGGTGACTCGCTACCGTCTTCTTCACCGCGCTTCCGTTTGCGGTCACATGTTTGTGAACATATAAACGACGTAAGCTGCAACTGTGTCTTTAACATCATCTCTGTCAACTCAACCTCCCTCTCCAGTCTCCGGTTCTCTGCTTCAATCCTCAGCTCCTCCCTTGCCTTCATCATCTCCAGCTCCGCCACTTGTCTCTTCATCATACTCTCCGCAAAAACTTGTAGACTAGCTGCCACACTCTGTTCTGACATGCCGGAACTCTCAGAACTCCATCCTTCGGTTTCAGAGGTGAGGTCCACCTCGACGGCCTGTTTGAGCCGGTGGTGGTGATCATCATAGTTGTTACTCGAGCTCAGGTTCGAAGTGGATGTATCGGCCATCAGAAATGGAATGAGATGGTTGATAAGATTCGTTTTAAAAATGATGCAAGAAGTGGAATGATTGATTGGATTCCACCAACCATGAAACTGGTATCTTTTATCCCATTTGAAATTATTCTCTTTTCGCAAAGTGGAATAATTTCTCCAACAATGTGTTCCATAGGATAAAGAGAGTGGTAAAAAAGTGATTATCGATTAGTTGTGATTGGTTTTCCTTTAAGAAAAAGAAAGTTTATGCTGAAATTAAATAAGTAAAGATGGAAAGAGTTAGCAAGGTTCTTCCAGCAAGTGTTGGAGTGAATTTGATGCAGTCGTGGTTATTAACCACAAATGGACGTAAGGTATGTGATAAGAACACATACATACCCAAACGTTTGCAAATCAAATAACCAAATATCAAGACTTCTTATTGTTGAAGAGTTTCTTTCGTTAACAATGAGACTCTCCCTTTTTAAGTGTATTTCTCTCTTAAATATATTAGCATCAACCAAATGAATCTGACAATTCTTTCTTGAGTAGTGTTATTATCAGCTCTCATGTATTTGAACTTAACAAATTCATGTAATGGTGTAGGTGAACAATGAAACTATGTCAAATCATCTAAATATTCTAACGTTTTAAGTAGAAATCTAATTGTGAGATTTTGCAAATTTCATAAGCTTTATGTTATTGTTCGTTTCACATGGTTTAAGAAAATTAACCTTTAGATTATACGTACTGGGTATTTTGGGGGCTTAAAACATGATAACACGAACACAAAAGTAAAGCTTCAAATATTGTTACAAGATAATTAAAAATGACTTTAAATCCATAGGGCTCAAAGCTCTTAATCGGCGCTAAACATCATTTTTCCTAAATTATTGTATCACTAGGAGCTTTAAACATCAATTAACCACTACGTTTTATTTAAACGATTTTTATCTACATGACATTTGAAATGATATTTTAATCAAACATTTATTACATATAGTATTATATTATTGGCCTCATCTAAAATATCTTTCTTTGTTAAACAAAGCTAACAAAAGTCTTTATCTTTCACCGGCTTTGACATGATTTCAGCTTATCTAAAATATCTACCACATTAAAGATTATAGATAAAATAACTTAAATGAATGACACAAAGACGCGTATGTTAACTTATCTTTTCCAATGTTGTAATAGCTTTGTCAAATCTTCATTAGTGTTATTTCTTTCTTCATTTATGAATTCAATTATGTGTGCATATTAAAGATTAAGAGTGGAGAATGCACTTCTACAACAATAAACTATAAAAAAATGAGAACTCAAGCGACAAGTAATATTATTATTATTAATTATTAATAATATAATAAACATATATTTAACCATTTCAAAACTGTTTGATAACCAAAGAATTTATATATTATTAATTACCAACATCTTTATAGCTCTATGAATAATAGTGTTGTATTTTATGTATAGGAGTTTTTAAAAATAAATTGATTTTTCACTTTTAACACAAAATTTTCATTTTTACAATTGAACTTCTCAAATTTGATTTTCTTTACTTTTAACCTAAACTTTTAATCTATTGCAATTTAATCTCACAACATTCATATTTTCAACTTTGTTCCCCTATACTTTTCGTATTTTGTAAATCATCGTTTTACTTTTTGTTTTTAAGTTTTGCAAGTTAGCATGGTATAACATGCATGTGTGATTCAACATTTTAAAGTGTTCTAAATTTGGTAGTTAACACAACGCAATGCGTGTGTTGTTCAACATTTTTATATCTCTTTTCTCATTTTGAAGGATTCGTCACAATGCGTAGATCTTAGATCGACTAAGTTATATTTTTCTATGTTTTATGTTTTAGTCTAAGTTTTTCATATAAACACACTGCAACTTTAGTGTTGATGGTCGTTAGTGGTGGTGTGACACTATTGTTATTTGACACATTTTTCCGCCTCCACCGCAACGCGATGAGCTTAATTATAGTTTAACCTATTTACCAAGTATATGCTCTTCCTTCGCATCACAAAGATACCCTGATCTCGTGTTAATCGACCCAACACCACCATCCACTAAGATGTTAAAAGGTAAAAAAAATGTCATTGTGTCCAGTTGAAAGTTTTCAACATTTGGTCCACTTTTTGATCATCACTTAACCTCAAGGTTTGATACGTATACTCATATCTTCAAAAAGTTCATCCGTTATAGGTATAAAATTGTGTCAACTTTTTGATCAATTTCCTTTTCTGATGTATCTGGCTCTTTTTTAAATCACATATATTTTATAATCAAATTAATATCATGAACTTTCAAACAAGGATCTAAGATAGCAACAAAGTATAACAACATATTTTTTGTCATTTCTCTAGTACTTATCATCATTGATCATACTTTCCTTTATTGCACTTGGAGTAAGTCTAGAATCCAAGTCATTTTCACCTTTCAATTTTCGGAAAAACACATCAATATCTATTGTATCTTGAAATAATTGATTAGAAGCTACATATATCTAAGCATAACCTTTCGTGGTTTTACTCACCGATGTATTTAAGCTATGAAGTGTCGGTATTAATAGTTGATCGGTAGCAACTATGACGTATAGCAGGAAATAAGATTGTAAGTAGCAACTCGTTTATTCTCACCGGTCTATTGTAGATGTGATGAGCGTTAGTGCCATGTTACTAAAAGGTTCTTCTTTCTTGTTTATAGTTATGAAATATGTAGTAGTTATATAGGGTTGATGATATTTCTATATGTAAATTAGTTTCGATTCTTAATTTTTTGACGTGTAGAGTGCATTCGTGAATTTCAGATTCATTTACAATGTACATATAATAATTTCATGCATCTACTTTATACTTGTGGATAATCACAAAATTTTCAAATGGATAAATATGCGTTAACACTTTTTCTTTTCTTAGTCTCCCTATCCTCTGCAATCCCCATCACGTCACGTTCATCACATCCCCTTTGGGTAATCTAAGGTTGTACAAAACATCACTCTCTATGCACTAGAGAGTGTATCATTTCTCAATTTTACTAGCATCAGATTAAAACAAACCATGAACGAAATACATACGTACATAAGCAAGAACAAAGCATGAAGACACATATACATTGAAGTACCTAAATAATAGAAAGAGTGAAATGTCATATTCGTCTCTGACATTTTGTTAAATTTGTTATTTCAATCCAATTTTTTTTTTCCATTTCAGTCACTATAGTTTATCAAACGTTGTTATTTTCATCAACTTCACTAGTTTCGTTAAAATCTCCGTTATATATGAGGGTATTTTAGTTTTTTTCAACACCCTAATTATCCAATTATAACAAATTAATATATTAATATTCAATCAAAAGTAAAAACATATGAAGCGACTAGTGAAACCGACCACTTCAATTAAAAGTTTCGATTAACTTTAACTTATGTTGTTTTAAATGAGTTCAGCTGTGTGATATCAATTTATCTTCATATGTTCTCTTTCACTTTCCAAAGTCCAGAAAACAAAACAAAAACAATCCTATTTTATTTGAGTTGACAGCTTAATGATAAAAAATGAGAGTTCAAAATTAAGAAAAGGTAAACTAAAAGTTAGTATAGTGTAGAAACAACTAAAAAAAATCCCAATTGTGATATTAGATAAAGTTGATTACTATCGATAAATTTAAGTGGTTGAGTTGGGGTTAAAATTTTAATTTGAGTTTCATTTGAAGCAAAAATGCTCCGAGTTGATCTAATAGGTTTTTACAGTAATGGGTTTCTACAAAAGTGGTTGGTGACCATTCCAGTATCGAACCAGTACCGTAGCGACAAATATCTACATTGAAAATAGGAAAAAAAGCAAACCAAATACCGTATTGATTTTTTCGGTTCAGTAGCGATCGGAATTGATACCATTGAAAATACCAAAAAATGTCAAAACCGAAGGTACCGGATAAAAATACCTAATAATAATAAGTATCAATACCGGTATTTAGTAAAATTTGGTCATTAGAAATTGATACGTGAAACCGATTATATCACGTGAAAGGGATAAAACAAAAGAGTTGATTGCTATATAATATTAAAATCGGAACACCGTTTGTGTGTGGGTGTGTGTTTCTTGTGAATCGAGTTACCAATTCAGGCAGTGCGGAACCTTGAAGAAACCATGACATCTCGCGACAAGAAGCCGGTGAAACCCTCAACGAGTCGACCCGGTGGTATTCGGACCCTATCCGATTTGAATCGCCCATCTGCCAATGATTCCGACAGCGACTCCGATGGCCCTCAGGAGTACTATACGGCGGCGAAAAAAGGTTCACACTCACAAGCCCTAGCTATACGTATATATTACTCATCACTTATCATCCTATCTCAAACTTCCAATTACTTCCTTTTGGCTCTTTCTCATCGTATTTATCGTTAATCTCATGTTTTGTGGCCTATAAGTTGAGGGAATTGTAGAAAGATCGTGGATACTGTAGAAAGACTGTAGCTTTGGTTTCTTTTACAACATGAGAAGTTGTTTTTTTCTTTATAGAAATTAAATACCTTTTGTGTTATATATGGAGGCTTTTGTTATATGGGAACTACAGGCCACTGTGGAGAGAATTGAGTGTTGTGAGTAGATGCTGAGTTGTGTTGTTTGAACCATTAGGGCTTTGGAACCCGAGAGCTTGTTGCTACGGATTTGTTTGTGGACTTGTGGAATGACTACTTGTTTGGATGTATGAATGTGTATTTTGATGTTGCAACTTAGTGAACTGAAATCAGATAATTAGTTGATTACTTGATTAGACAGAGGGGAGATGGGTTATTTATAACTTTATCTCAATGCAATGTTCTTTCTACATATTTGTATCTGATTGTGTTAATTCTAAATAATCAAAATATTTATACTCACTATTATCCAAGGATTGAAAACAATGCTATAGCTTTTTAACCCTTCAAGTCACAACGATCAATTTGAACACACATCCAAACACCCCATAAACGTGGCTTTGTTTTAGAGTACCACTGGCTTTGACTTTCTCCTAATGATGTGTAGATTGCAGTTCCATGCACCTGAGCTTTGATGTGTTTTTATTTATTCGAATTGAACCTGGGTAATTTGTTGGACTTGTGTACGACATGCTAGGACTTGTGGTTTTTTTTACTATATTCGTAAAAGGTTTGTTGCCGTCAAAAGTTTTGTTTTTTTTTTCTTTAACAAATTTACAGAAGTTTTACTATAAGGTAGAAAAGTAAAAAACTGTTTGCTTAGTTAAGATTCAATAATCAAAAGTTTCACCAGTGTGGAGTCTGAAGAATGTATATCCAACAACCTTGATGGCATGAGCGGCAGACTGATTTATGGATAATTTATGAAATGATGGATCAAGCTTAAAGTTGCTTGCAGATTTGCTTGTAAAAGATGTTGCTTGATAATTAGAAAAATGATTTTGTCTTATGTTTGATAAACTAGGTTTCTGATGGAGCTGTATAGTTAAATATCCCATAAAATTGTGTTTTTTAGTTTGCTAACATAGTTTAGTTTCAATATCAAGTCATGCAAGAGCATTTGTATGTCATAGACTACCACCAGCTTTGATTTTGTGAAAAGGATGCTGGTTTTTTAGTATTCTATGCCGGATAAAGCTTTAGATGTGGATACCTCACTACAAATATATCAAAGATTGGTATACACATTAACTATATATGTATTACCACAATGCATGCTGTTATGTTAATTGGCCAAGATATACACAAATGTAAAAGGTGGTTGTTTTGGTGTAGATTTAGGAGCTTGTTATAGCGGAATGGCGTGTACGCTCACTCATCTTTAAAGTTTGTGTGAGAGATAGATAGAGGATTTTTTTTTGTTTTAAAACTTCAAGTGTATTTTTTATGCTTTAGGTGCATTTATTTCTACAAAACACATGAATTTTGACTGTCAAGTAAAGAGTTTCTTTTTGTCATTAGTTTGATAGGAAATTTCAAAATTAGTGCTTTATAATTTTTTGATATCCACTTCTTTATTCCCTAAGAGGATACATACACCTCTGTTCTTTAATTAAGTTTCTTTGCCACATGATGGCCTTCATCATTGATCAAAATCCATTGCAAATGGATTTTCTCATGAATATGTCAGTTGTTTTAGAGTCCTTTTTTTTTCTTATTCCGATTACCTAGGTAGCTGCCTCAGCACATTGCCTAATTGGTATCCAAATATATAATACAAGAACAAGAATGAAAAACATTATTGGATATGCAACTGCCTCTTCCCAAGATGGTTATACTTAATATTAAATAACTTATCATGATCATCAAATCTAGCCTGAACTATCATATGCTAATCTTCTATACATTGGTATGGAGCTATTTATTTGTAGATTACTATTGTTACCTACTTACGTGTATGTATAGTTGTATTCGTAGTGAATTGGTGATATGCTTGATTTAATTACCATTTAGGTAGTATGGTAACATTTTTTGGAGTAGAACTAATTATTTATCTTTAATAGAACTAATTATTTAGCTTCTATAGAACAGCTTGTTAGTTATGGAAACACATGTTACTATGCTAACTAATGCAAGTATCGAGTACTTTCTTTCTTTAAAACACCTTGGTCACAAGGTGAAGATCCATTTTTTCTTTCTAATACATTCAGGGCCACGATTTTGTCTTGTCTTCACTCTCTCGTGGATCATAGTAAGATGCTAAAACAGGCTAAAACCTGCGAGAACAGCTTCCAAAGACTTTTCATTTTCCATTCCAAATTATAGGCCTAAGTCTAGAGTCTAGACCATCAGCCTCTACAATGATAAATGGGTTTAAAGTCTTGTGTTCATTTCTCTCTTAATCCACTCCTTACTTGATTTTTTGGTGAGCCAAAAACCATTCTTCTTATGTTCTTTGTTGTATGAGTTGCATGGTTGTATGTATCTTCTTAAATGGTTGCACCTGTGTGTGAATGATTCAGTGGAAGACAGTGCTTCTCCTGTGCTTTTTGGTTATGTTATAATACTCTTAAATCTACACCAATTGTCCACAATGGAACTTGAACCCTCAATCACTTGGAAGGGACACCATTTTAACACCTTGATACCACTGCATGCCCTTTGGTTATGTTATAATACATAATACACCGTAACATATACGCAGGCGATGATGGTGCATGGTGTAGGAGTATTACTAACATTGTTCATAATGCTCTTGCAGTGGTATGCTTGTCCAAGATCCTACTAAGCGTAATGATGTGGATGAAATATTTAATCAAGCGAGGCAATTAGGCGGTGTTGAGGGACCCATAGAAAATGTTCGTCCTTCTTCAAGTTTTACAGGAACCGCAAGATCACTGACTGGGGAGCCAGTCCCTGCACCAGCTGCTCCTGAACAACCCCAGCATGTGGTCCACAACATTGTTTTCTGGAGAAATGGTTTTACTGTTAATGATGGGCCTTTGAGGAGGCTGGATGACCCTGAAAATGCACCTTTCCTTGAGGTTGGTAAATACAATGAATATACCAATTTTCTGAGTCAAAAGTGGCAGTTTTTACCCACTATATAGTTGCTATTGTGTCCTCATTGGGTGGGATGGTTAAAATTTAAAAACTTAGCTACAAATTGAACAAGCCAAATGGGTTGAAAGTTGATCAAAATTGTATTGAAAAGCTTAACAACCTCCATAGTTTTCTTTATTTTAAAAATATTTATATTTATAATTTTATTTTTTTAGTATTTGCATGCATTAATTATTTATGAAATTCCAAGATTGCTTAAAAAGTGTTGATCCCAGCCTAAACAGTTTTACCTCTATGAAGTGTTGATTCCAGCCTAACCAAGTTAGACCTTTATATATACTTGTACTCGTTTTGCCATGTCTAACCTGTAAAATCTGGTTTTCAACATAATGTTAAGTTTTTGGGCAATCTTTATGCAGAGCATTAAAAAATCCGAGTGTCCAAGAGAGCTTGAGCCTGCAGATAGAAGATCCTCTGTTCACGTCAATTTGATAAGGAGGGATGAAAATCATACTGTGAGTCTTTCTTCCTCTTGTGTTTTATAAAAATTGTTTTCTTTGTTTTTGGTACAATTCAGTGTATATATTAATTCTTGCCTCTTATCACTGTAATACATCAGTACTACATGATTTAGTCTGCGTGCCTGAAATCAGCATTTTAGAGCTTCATGGTTTGTGTTCATCTTGTAGGAACCCGTGGTGGCAACAGTTGCATTTCAAGGTGTTGGAAGAACATTAGGCAGGAACACAGATGAAGCAGCACCAGGTGCTAATACTTCAAATGCTGACGCCAACTCCACTCCTCCTTCTGGCGGTGTTGTTGTGGACAACACATTACCTTCAACCTCTATCCAGCTACGGTTGGCTGACGGCAGTCGGATAATTGGCCACTTTAACCACCATCACACTGTTGCAGATATCCGAGCCTTCATTAATGCATCTAGACCAGATGGTGCAAGGGTTTATCAGCTGCAGACGGTTGGGTTCCCACCCAAGCTACTCACTGATCCAGACCAGACTATTGAGCAGGCCGGCCTTGCTAATTCGGTTGTTATCCAGAAAGTCTAAAGAGTAATTCCTAAAACTTACGTAATGTGGTCGTTTGAAGTTGGTCTTTTCTGAATTGCAAACCAGAAATTTATGTTATTATTGGTACTCGTGCAAAAGAGAAGCGTAACGTGTGTATAAATTTCAGATTTTAAGTTGAACCTTGTGGTTAAATTTCTTCATGCAACTTATGTTCATCATGAAAAGGTTGAAACCATTACTATATTACATATTTTTATTATATACAAATAAAATTTTTGTTTACATTACTATATTAATTATTACTATGTAATCAATCTCATGAAACCATTAATTAAAAGACCTTCAAGATTTGAGTTTTAATATGCTTACATTGTTCTTACATTAACTCTTGGATTTATTTTAAGCAGTCTTTTATAACATTCTGAAACAAGTAAACTCGATATGAATCTGGGTGTGATGGATCATCTTCATATGGGTCATTGGCTGGCTCGCGGCTCAAATGATTACGAGTTCAGAAATATGATGTAGGTGAAGGTAGCACGAGAGTGATTACGAGTTCAGAAATATGATGTAGGTGAAGGTAGCACGAGAGAGACGATGACACCTGGAGTTTTGGACATGATCCTAGGATGTAGGATTTGGATTTTAAAGATGGATGTGATAGGTTAAAGATTATGGTTTTAAAGATAGATATGATGGGTTAAAGATTATTGTTTAAAAGAAAGATATGGTATCCCATGAAATGAAAATTTACAAGACTTGAAGATATATCTTTGCCTGCCAGTGTGCTGAGACATTAGCTACAAAAAGATAAGCATCTCAAACTTAAATCCATCCATAGTGGGATCATGATTTGATAACTTCCATTGCCAAGTTTGTTGTCGGCCAAAATAAAATATTGGAATATTTGATGTCACCTTTGATTGCTATAAACAAGAATTGAGTTTATCAAACTCCAAAACATCTTTTGACCCAAAAAGCATCATTGCATTGCATCTATTAGCATAGCATGCCCATTTCATTATTATTTGAATCAATACTCGATTCATTTATAGCAAAATAGTTGGACTTAAGGTGCTTAACATAAATGCATTTGAACAAGGACAAATAACATAAAAAGACTTTAATAACTGATATATCAGTAGTAGTAGTAGTGTTGTCACGCTTATGTTATTTATTCAAAGCAAGAAACATGCATTGGAACATTTCCAAAGAATTCACCATTGAACTAATAACATCGAAACATGGTTTCACAAGATTGCTTGACTTGTTAAAATATCTTTCTTGTGCAACATTCATTTGAGTTCACCATTGATTTAATAGATCGAACTTATTTTCACAAGATTGACCTGACTTGTCAAAACGTCTTTCTTTTGAAAGATTCATTCTATATCTTCTGATAAAAGCAATTTTTATAAACTTCAATTTATTATTTTTGGTTATAAAAGAAATGATAAAAAAAACTTTAGAAAGAATTACACGAATAGTCCTTGTGTTATGTTTATATTAGAGTTATGATCCCACCCTTTCGGGTCCTCTTTAACTCAAATGTAACATGTTTGATCCTTAAAGCGGATTTACGTTACAAAAAATAAAAGAAAACATAAGAAATCAATTTTTCCCTCTATATCTAAAAAGAAAAAAATATCCAGCACAATTAAAAATAAAAACAAACAAAATCAACCCTTCGCGCTCCCCTCTCTGTCTGCTCGTTATTGTCTTTATTTTTCAGCCATCTCTAATCCGCTCCTTTAATACTCCCCACTCCGATCTGCCTGCCTGCACAATTGGCTAATGCTTTACACCTACCCATTAGAGATGACACCTCAAATAAGATGATAACATCCCATCCGACACACTGATGAAAACCTTAAACTGGAAGTAATCATCGTTGACACCCCAACAAAAGGACCGACACAACCGTTTATTTTTAGGAGCAAATACTATTATAAACCAATATACTTTTTGTTTTTTCTCATATAAGTCACTCAATAATTTTTCCTGTTAAAAATTAGCATACTTTTTGTTTTTTCCTTACAAAAATCTCTTAATAATCTTTTAAGCATTAAAGTCTTTATAATTTAAATTTGAGCAAAATCATGGTTCTTTCTAAAATAACTTGAAATCGGTACATTCCTTTTTTTTTTTCTAAAATACACATACAAAATTTATAACTATTTATACTCGTATGTCATATATTCCTTTGTTTTCTAATCTTGATCCATATTGTCACATGATTTACTTTTACAATGAATATAACTTATTTAATGATATATGTTTTACGAACTCAGCTTTAGAATTAGAATTATGGACATGTATTTAAAGAGTCGTCGATGAACGATATTATACTTACTCTATGACTTGCACGTGTTTAAATTGTTGTTTTTAATTTTTGAAGTAATTATAAGTGTAGTGAGGAAAATAACATATGCAAGTAAAACAACGCAATGCATCGATTTCAAATTCTTTAAGAAAACCTTACAATTTTGTTCAAATTTAACGTACGAAGAGACTTTAATGTTTTATAAACTGTTAGAGTGATTTTGTAAGAAAAAATATATGTTGGTTTTTTATTGTATTTGCATTATTTTTATTCCCACCATTTATTTTTGTCTTTATTATTTTGTTTTTTATAAGTTTAGATAAGATAAGATAACATAGATTAGATGGTTGGCAATGCAAGAGGAAGCACACATCGACTCAAGTTGGAGCACTGGAGACACACTGTTGACGGGAGGAGGCCGGGTAGAGGCGGACCGGAAATAAATTACGAGAAGAGAATTAGACATACTATGCTAGAGTTACAATCTAAGAACATGGTCAATGAGGTGTTCGTGAAAAAGTAATATTAAGGTTAAAAAGGTCTAGTTGTCTTATCGTGTGTTAGGAGGCTTAGATTTTTTCCTTCTAATAGCCCTCACATATTATTACTTGTCTGTTTATTATCATTGTTTGTTTATCGTCAACTAATGTATATTGTTGCTCATTATGTGCCCCTTTATGTTTATTGTATATTAAATGCATATGGATCGTTGTATATTATTGTTATCGTATGTTTCTTGTTGTCTAGTGTATATTGATTGATCAATGTATACTATTTGATTGCTTATTGACATTGTGTGCTTTTCGTTGATCATTGTACATTGTTGAGCATGGTGTGCTTATGGTGGTCTGTTATATGTTGATTCCCTCTGCTTATGGATGACTTATCGGAAGATTTGATTCAATTGTGTGCTTTGGAGCCGGCGAATTTTTTTTAGAAGCAGACTTTTTATCCCTTGTGATAACAAGATAGATATAATGTGAATTTGTCAACATCTCTTTCTTCTCAGACGTTAACAATAACTTTGCTATAGATGTGGTTTACTGGCTTTCCTTACCTCCTCAACAAACTGCTAAACCCTATCATATTTTTTGATTGTCAATGTTAAATATTAGTTTTGCAATGTTTTTATGTTCTGACCATTGAATAATATTCTAAATATTTTAATCGCCATGGCTTTATACTCTGGAGTCTGGAGTATTTTTATCATACACCAACAGAATAGGTATAAAGAAACCAAATATGAAATTTGAATGATCCCCTATAAAGTTTTTATAGTCAATGTTTCGTGAACGATGATAATATTCTTATATGTAATCATTGTCTTTATATTTAATAAATGAATATAGTACTAAATCAAACAGCAACGAAGAAAAACAGTGATGGAACTTTAAACCTTTAAATCCAACTAATAATACCTTCTGGAAACTTTCTAGAATCGAAAGTATGAGTTGTTGATGTGATCATATACAAGAAAATATACATACATCTACGTGATAAATTATATACGTGCACATATATGGTTTATCTTGAATTTCTTATTCTTGTTGTCGTGTAGTTCTTTAATTGGTCTTGTAACATGATTTGACTTAAAAACGTATTTTTCATAAGGGTACGAATATAATGTTAGAATGGTAACAAATAAGGTGTCATATCACTTCATGTAAAAGAACGAATTTCCCATTCATCAACCACATGCCAAAGCATCTAGGGTGCCTCTTTATTTTGAATCACAAACCTAATCATCAATAACTCACGCACGTGGCTCCACTACTCAATTGCTAAATTTAGAAACCTAAGTTTTTTGTTTATTACTATATTAAAATCATTAGATAGATCGTTTGTTGGGTTTCATTTATTTTCATGTCGGAAATGCTAGACCAGTTATTATAAGCATATTAGTTGTAATTTCACTAACGTGTCCGAGTTTAATTAATTCCTAAAATACACGTCCAATGTAGAAAACTTGAAATCAAACCTGGATAATCTGAGAGTCGTGAAGATTACTTTCAGATCGAATTATTCGGTGGTTACCCGAATAAATCAATCGGATACAACTCAGACGATATCAAAAAATCGTATGTTGTGTTGAGTGAATTTTCTTGAACCAGAAGAAGAATAAGAATTCGAGAATGAACATATGACCAACCACTTCATCTCATTCGGTTTTAGAGGGAAAAAAGGGAAAAACTGCCTTTTGCAGTTTCATCAAATTTATTTTTATTTTAAATAACCATTAAAATTACGTATTTTCCACTCGAATTTCACATGTGAAATTCTGGAAAATCGATTCGAAATGCAAATTTTAATGAAGTTATTTTTACTAAAATAAAAAATTTCCAAGCTGACCTGACAGCTCGACCCCAACCAGGGGCTCTGCCTCTTGGACCTCGCCAGGGGCTGCCGCCCCTTGGACCCCGCTACCAGGGGCGCTGCCCCCGGACCCCCCCCCCCCTTGGACCCTGCTTAGGGGTTTCGCCCCTAAAAAGGTTTTCATTATTGAAGATCATAATACACTCAAACAAGCGTGCACTCCGCACCTCCTAACTTGTTTGATGGATATTATGATCACATTAGTCATTAGTCAATCCAATTACACTAAATTATCTAACATCCAAATCATATATGATTTACAATATTTAATTATGTCATATAGCTCTCTTACATATTCTAGTTGTATGCTAAAATGCATGTACTCATCTACTTCATGTTTGTTAGGATTTTATGTTATTTCTGTTTTATTTGTTGGTGATATTTCCTTTTTTAAACTCCATTTCTAAAGTTTATATAACTTATTGAATGCTATCTTTAAAATAATTTACGAAATTGTTTGTTTAAGTTGGGATATTTACTACATAAACAAATAATAAAAACATAATGCAAACTTATATGTAAAATAGACATATCTCTAAACATAACAACCTCGCAAGCTAATAGGTCTGAGACAGCACCTCTGGTAGCCGGATCCATAAGACGATAACCCCTGGCTCGGATCGAATAGTGATTTTGTGGAATGGAGTGGTGGTGGATCACCACCCACGCCCATAACAATCCGTTATAAAACCATGTTCGAAATATTAAGACATAATTGATAGCGGACCTCTACCAATCTCCATGACGGTCAGTGATGAACCTAGCGAAACAACCTTTATGGTGTTGACACATGTTCTATTACGAATCATCGAGTTTTGAAACTTGTCTGATGACCCATCCCTCCTAATCGTCCGTTGCCCATATCCTAACTGTCTGCTAGCAGCTGACATGGATAAAGTCAAGCAAAGGTTGAAGTGTGGATGTTGACTCCCTGACATAGGGTCGGTACCAGATCACTACCGGTCCCAATAATGGTTTGTTATGGGTTTAAATCCAACCTATAAATGGAAACCTGATCCCAGCCATTTCTTAAATCACAAATTCGTTCTACTACTTGAAACTCAACATTTCAAGCCTTTCATGTAGGGGTGTCGGTGGCACCTCGACATATGTTACATTACAAGATTTTTGAATTATGGTGTTATTAGTGGCCCAAATGATGCCAACGACATTGGTGGCGTAGCTAGGAACCCAACTCCTACTTTTCATATGAAATTTCCCTAGAGCTTCCCATTCACTGGTAACAAGTCATGTAACTACATTCCTAGTCTAGCTATGCTTGTTTGATGCTTACAAGGTGTCGTAATGTCTTCACTTTTTCGTTTCTTGTGCTCTCAACTTCTGTTTTGCACACCGAAACTTCCAAAACTTTAGTATTCTTCACGTTACTACAACACAAAAACATTTCAAAGTAAATCTATTCCTCGTGGATAACAACAAAAAACATAGATATAGAATCTTATAACTTGAGAATTAACAATCAGATCATTATCATGTAATAAAACTCATCATTTAATAATACATCATAATATAAAAATATAATTTAAGTTAATTTAAAGTAATTTAGAAGTATAAGTAGGGTCGATTTACCGTTAAAAGACATAATTTGATACAAAGGAATAATGTGTCATATCCACATTTTAATAAAGGAAGTAAAAAAGAGGAAATTGCATATATCTTTAAACTTATAAAATTATATATTTTTAACATGTTTGATGAATTGCATATGTTATTATATATTATTATATTTGTTTTAAGAATATATAAATTTTGAAATTTAAATAGGGATGTATGCAATTTTTTAAAAACAAATACAAAATTTTTGCAAACAGTAAAATATTTGGCTAGATAGATATATGAAATTCGATGTTGTCAGTGTCGTTGGTAATTGAAGCACTGCAGAGTCTTTTATGAAGATATAAAAAAGAGATTGGGTTTAGAGTCCAGTCTCTTCACTTGGTTTCTTTTAGGGTTAGGTTTTGCATGTCTATGCTATTGATCATTTCTACTCAAAATCTCACTGGAGTCTGATAATTTAGTACTACTGCAGATATATATGTTTTCTTGTAATTATAATCTTTCTCACAACATGTAGTTTCTAAATAATAGATGCATGTCTTATTAATTTATATTAACCTTTAATGGTAGTCATTTGAAATTAAACAGAAACTTTAAATAGAGTAAAAGTATGCTATCAATTAAATTTTGATGGTTAATGAAATATTCTAATGGTAAAATAGTGTATTCGTTTGTTTAATCTTGCAGAGATAATGCAAAAGTATAAACATTAATCTAATCTACTTCTAATAATACATTTTTGGCATCCAACATTAACAATCGAAGTTAACCCTACTCATTGTCATTATTGATTACACTCCTTTTGGTTCCAAAATATATAGATTGCGTATTATCATTGTTAAACCTCTATTATTGTTAGAATATAACTTTGTAATTCACATGTATGTTATTTGATCTTAGTTGGGTTATTTAAAACTTTTAGCATCTTTAAATTCAAGAGAGAACCAACTCTTGTAGTGGAACCATGCGTATCATCATATATACTAAGAGTAAAGATAAAAATAACAAGTAAATTAATAATAAAAAAGAAAAGAATAGGTTATGAGATCGTATGTTTTGTGTTATAAACATATACGGACAGAGTCCGTACGCGAATAATTAAGTGGGGTCTAGGTTTGGGTCCATCACAACAACCAAAGGTATGTACACGATAGGAGAACCAGAAACGTCACTTCCTTTGCATGCAATTGCAAATCATATATACTAATAATAGCTAATGAGGTTTAAACAAGGATTATTAGATAAAAAAGAAAGAGAAATTACAAAAATAAACATTTGATCGAACTAAGTTATCATTATAATCATTAAAAAATAAATTTACAAAAAAAAAAACAACTAGTAAAAACGAGTCACGTGTTTATTTCTCGTCACATGGGCGAGGAAAATCCATAATCCATTCCTGAAAAGATGACTGTACGAGGGATTTACATAATCCCTCGCTGACGTGTTGGAATTTTAGTGGTTCCTCGCTAACATGTCCCATTCCTCGCCCATAATCACCAAAATACCACTACTCACTTAGAATTTTTATTTTTATTTTTTTAATACAATTTTAAAAAAAGTATTTACCAAAAATAAAAAAGTTGTTAGTTTTATTAAAAAAATCATTTATTGTTTTTTAAACACTTAACAAACTTATCAATAAGTTTTCCTAACAACTTATCAAATGTTTATTTTGATAATTTTACCAAAATGAAATCATATGTATAACATTAATTAAATTGCTACTAATAATGAACATAAGGTGATATATATATATATATATAATATATATATCTGTGTGTGTGTGTGTTTAAAATTAAACAGAAAGACATTCTTTTTGTTGGCTGATCTATGAGGTTAAATCTTTCAAGTATAAACATAAAAGTGAAAGTTGTTTATATATAGATCGCTAAAAATATCACTCTAACACTAATAGATTATAGATACAATTATACAAAGGTTATGTTGACAATTAGTGTTTAATAAAGAGACGGTAGCTATATGGAGGTGTTGAAGTTAAATAGGAGGGGGTTGAGTTGGATTGGATAGGGAAAAAAGTTGTTTTGGTAAATTGCTTTACGTCATGTCTATAAAATGTGACAGCAGTGATGGTTTTTCTTTCTTCTTTTTTTTTCATCATGAGAGAGAGAAGGCTATTATTATAAGGAAGCATCAAAGTACCAGTAGCATCTTAAATCTGCCTTTCTGTTCAAGTTTTTATATGGAAAATTTTATTTGAACATTTTAATATTTTAAATTAATATCCGGATATTTTATACATCGTGTATGGGTCCATACGTCGCGTATAGACTGATATCCGGATATTTTATACATCGTGTATGGGTCCATACGTCGCGTATAGACTGGAATGTTGGGGACAGTCATCATTCCCTATACGCCGCGTATGAGTTCATACGCGGCGTAATACGCGGCGTATAGGGTATTCCCTGACAAAACCATGACAGAGGCGTGTCAGAGCTTTGTCGGGGTTGCTATACGCCGCGTATAGTACCATACGACGCGTATAGCACCATACGCCGCGTATAGATTCCCAATTTTTTTTGACATTTGCTGAGAAGCATGCCGAACCTATATGCCGCGTACGTACCCATACGGCGTATATGTTACGATGTTTTTTTATATATAATTGTTTATAAAAATTTTGCATAGAAGTTATGGTGTCGACTATATTTTGCACGTTAAGCTTGAGATTTTGCGTATAACTTATGTTTTGTAACATATAATCGACAATTTTAATCTTAATTAACCAATACAACATATAAGACAAACATTAAATGATATATAAATAACGAAGTTTTTTAAATACATAACAAAATAAAAGTACAATTAATAATATAAAAAACTACGGTGAATCTGGGTAATGTCGAGGCGATGGCAAATCTGGAGGATCAATGCCAGCAGCACGGGCTCGTACAATCTCAAGCTAAACGTGCCAATCCATAAGATCCTTAACTTGATCGAGCGGACGATCATGTTCCCGTAAACTCGTAGTAATCTCCTGCATAAATGTCTCCATACGTGCAGGCAGCCTCACATCTCTATAAATATGTCGAGGGAACTGTGGCTGAGGTGGCGGCTAATGTGTGTTGACCTGCTGAACAGGTGCCGGCTTGTAAGGCCCCATTCCCGTGCACCTCACAGTTGGTTATTCATCGCACATAAAACATTTTAAAACGTACATTTATTTTGCAGCGAAATTTAAAACTTTCATTTATAAACTAAAAACATGTCATTTCATTAATTTACAACATTCGTTTTCATCTCAAAATACAATGACATATCAAAATATGGATGCCGGCCTCAAAACGCTCCTAATAGCTTATGCATCCATGCCTGCAACTCCTCAGCATCAACAAAATACCTGCCAACTATCATGCATACAAAAGTTAACGATGCTGAGTGAGTTCTACTTTTTATAATAAAATACTTTATTTCCTTTAAAAAACTATCTTTACATTCATTCGTGGTCATACAACACACGTACACTCAATCTATGTTCTTTATTCGTTTCGTTCTTTCATACTCCATTGTTTCATTCTTTTATTTACTTTCGTATTCATATTATCGCTCATACTTCTCAATATCTTTTACTTTCTTTTCTCTTACTTCCTTTTTGTACTTTACGTCCGTCAGTTGTCATACATCATATATTTATACTGATAATAATTATTGTTATTATCTTCATCATCATTCGTTTATTCATTCATTTCTTCGCTCATTACTCTTCATTACACGAATCTTGTTTCATGCAATATCCCCGACTCATGCTCGAACGCTGATGCTGTGCCGGGGCCTGTACACAACCCCCGACTCATGTCCGAAGACTGACACAGCACCGGGATACCTCGTCTCATGCAATACCCCCGACTCATTTTCGAAGACTGATACTGTGCCGGGGCCTGATAAACAAACCCCCGACTCATGTCCGAAGACTGACACAGCACCGGGATACCTCGTCTCATGCAATACCCCCGACTCATGTTCGAAGACTGATACTGTGCCGGGGCCTGATAAACAAACCCCCGACTCATGTCCGAAGACTGACACAGTACCGGAGTACGCGACACGGATCTCATCATCCGTTTTGTCTCATGCAATACCCCCAACTCATGTCCAAAGACTGATACTGTTACCTGATAACAAACCCCCGACTCATGTCCGAAGACTAACGCAGTACCGGAGTACGCGACACGAATCTCATCATCCGTTTTGTCTCATGCAATACCCCCGACTCATGTCCAAAGACTGATACTGTGTCGGGGCCTGATAAACAAACCCCCGACTCATGTCCGAAGACTGACACAGTACCGGAGTACGCGACATGGATCTCATCATCCGTTTTGCCTCATGCAATACCCCCGACTCATGTCCGAAGACTGATATTGTGCCGGGGCCTGATAAACAAACCCCCAACTCATGTCCGAAGACTGACACAGTACCGGGGTACGCGACACAGATCTCATCATCCGTCACTTTCATGTTCACCATTTGTTATCTCATGTGTTCATTTCGTACTCTATCGTATTCATTCATTTCGTACTTTATCGTTATCTTTCACTTCGTTACATAATACTTTATGTTCGTTAATTTATTCATTCATATATCACACCACGTAAAGTCATACATAATGTATTATAAAACATAATACGTACGTTTTGAAAACTCTTTGACGAAGAAAGATAACACATCACTCACACATATACACATCATAATTTCATCACATCACCATGCACATATCAAGCATAAGTCATCACATCATAACAAGGCCTATCTCCCTATTTTACCCCTTAAAACCACTTAGAAAATCCTAAGTCCAAAATGGGTGCATGGGACATTTTAGGCGCATGAGCATAAAATTCTAAGTGTAAAACAGTCTGGGCGCATGGGCACTATTTGGGCGTTTCTACCCTGTTCAAGCGCTTTGCCACTATGCAGGCGCATGGACACTTAGTCGTTTTGGCAACTTGGGTGCATGGGCACTATTTGGGTGTTTCTGCCCTGTATAGGCGCCTTGCCACTATTTGGGCGTCTGAGCTTACACTTAGATTATTAACACTTAGGCGCATGGGGTTTGGGCAGTTAGGCATACTTAGGCATTGGCCGTGGGCGCATGGGAACACTATTTAGACGCATGGCCCACTCTTGGGCGCATGGCCAACACTTAGACGCATGGCCAACATGCTGGGCGCATGGGCCACTGTTCATGCGCATCAGAACATTCTGAAATGTTTTCTATGCTACTAACATCACCCGATTATCATTCTAATAATACACAATCACATATCTAACACACTAAGGGCACCTAAGCATGCTAAACATCAACACTAACCCATAAACCAACTCTAAAACATACATTCACAGAACATCATCGAACAATAGGCTGAAACTCACGGTTTTACTTGAAAACATTTTCTTGGTATGCATAATAGCCCTAAACCAGTTGAAAATCAATAAAAGAGGGGTTCTAGAAACTCACCTTGAAGCAGGTCTTCGTGCTAGTCACTTCTACCAGCAAATTAAACTCAAAGTTCTTGAAAACAACTTTAAATCATCAAGAATCTCGGTCAAGAGGTTGTGAATTCGGTTTAAACCAAACAAACATCAAGCAAACTTACCTTTTACAGCTTCTTCATTCATTTCTCTCTCTAAAACCGAGAGTTTTCTTCTTCTTCCTCTAAAAGTAAAAGCAGTTTTCTGCTTTTAATATGGGCGGCCATACCCATTTATAATATAAAATATTAGAATTTTGTACTTTGTACACTTTATCCCCCTCCACTTGTGCTCATTATCTATTCTTTCTATTTACTTTTCTTTTCCTTTCGTTTAAATAAAAAATTCAGGGTGTTACACGGCTGCCAGTTCTCACCAGGTCGAAGAGAGAATCGTATGCCATCCGGAAACTTGCATATAATATGCATGCCGAATAACGTACGACGATCTAATCTCTTCGGCTTGGTCGAAGGAGATACGTCAGCAACATGGCGAGGAAGATATCCAAGACAACGTGCAATCATCGTAATGTATGCGCCACCATACACCGCTCCTCGCTCCTGGCGATGATAATACAAAGCGTAATACTCTGCCAAACATCTCGCTAGGTTGCACCTGGTCCCCGTAAGCAAACAATATAAGTGAAATAAGTCGGGAATGCGATGCAAGTAACAAGTGAGAGGATCTCTAATGCTAGTGACCATGCCCTTAGTCCTCTGAAACGGACCTCTGGCAATCTGAGGTCACCAATCTCTCAATCGGGTATTCTCAATCTCAGTAATTACCTCGGTAAATAGAGAGGTAACAGTCTCCGCTCAAAATAAAGTCCCGAGAAAATGACAACCTACTCAATCGACATCTGATGTGAGCGTCCACATAGCATAAATGAAATCTCAGAACGCAGATCATCCTCCTCCATCTTATTAGGACGAATATAAATAAAGGTGGATAAAAACTCCACCTGGTAAAAATGTAAGAACGCGAGCTCAAATTAACGACTCCATGGCGTATTATCTTCAATAATACCAGCAAGTATATCGTAAGCAATGGTGTTTTCCCAACTTTCTTTTCACTTCTTATCTTATATTGAGCGTTGTATATGTCTCTGGTTATGGATGCATTCTTTGGATTTTGCTTTTTTAAAGTTGATAAGATGTGTAGAGATTAATGAAAAGGTTGATGCAACCTAAATATCTTTAGTCTTTCCTGCATGCTGCACAAGTGCACTGAAGTAGAATGCTTCGGAAGTTTCACATGTGCAACAGAAATACTCTAAGTGTGAAATCTTCCGAAGCCAAGACCAACATCTTCCGAAGCCAAAGATGAAGTCTTCTGAAGCCTCAGAGACAAAGTCTTCCGAAGCTTCAAGTTCATGAAGACAGATTTCTTCCGAAGACTTTTAGTAACATGCTTTATCTGATGTACTATTCCATAAAGCTGGACACCTTTTCGCTGTAACTCTGCAAGTCACCAACTAACATGGTTTGGTGAAAAGGCCCATGCTTTTGGTAACTGTACATTGAGGTCTTGAGTCTGTAACTTTCTACTTTATGTACTTTATCCTTTCTGTAATAGATAAGGATGTGAGCTATGGCATGTCATAGTCACAAGTCAAAAGGCAATCTGTCTTTTGACTCTACAATTGATTTTGTGTGTGGTCTAGTCAATTGTATCCAGCTGGCTTTCAAATAATAGCCGGCTGTAGGATGTTGTATAAGTATCTCATGTTCTTGTATCTTTCGAATATGCTTTGTAACACTTGTAATAGAACATAGAGAAGGCAATATATTGCATTCTTGAAAACCAAACACTTGTGTTCTTTGTGTTCTTTGTCTCCTGCATTACTTGTGTTCTTAGTGTCACCACTTGGTTAATCCAGTTTACTGTTTGATCTAAGTTTAGTTTATCTCCTCTTTGTGTTGTTGTGTTGTAACTTATACCCTTCAACGGTCCTGCATTGGTATCAGAGCGTTCTAGACTCTTGATATAAGATCTCACCATCTTAAGATCCCTCACACACACAAATACTAAACTTTTCAAATGGCAGCCATTTCCAAAACTGATATGAAAACTGGAACCATGAACAAGTCCCCACTGATCACTCTTGATGAGTTTGATACCTGGTGTTTAAGAATAGAAGGTTTCATCAGGTCTCTTGATTCAAGAATGTGGGAGTCTATTGAGAATGGACCTTTCATACCCAGCACACCTTCTGCTACTGGTGCTGGTATGATCCCCAAAGATGTGGCTAACTACTCTGATGAAGATAGGAAGAGAGTAGAGATAGACAGAAAAGCCATGACAGCTCTTCAAACTACCCTTCCAAACTCTGTGTACAGAGGTTTCAAGAAGTGCAAAACAGCCAAGCAGCTGTGGGATGCACTGAAACTGATGTATGAGGGTTCTTCTAAAGACAAGGAGAATAAGAAGGATCTCCTGAAGCAGCAGTTTGAAAACTTCACCTTCAAAACAGGTGAGACCATGACTCAGCAGTACTTCAGGTATGTTGAGATTATGGATACCCTTGTGGATGGAGGAGTCTCTTGAAAACAGAGACATTGTAAGGAAGTTCATGTCCTCACTTCCTAGGCAATGGACACACTACTATGTGGTGATCAAGAGAACTGAAAATCTCAAAACTCTTACTCTGACAGAGTTATATGGGATTCTCAGTGGCTACCAGATGGAGATGAACATGCAAGGTTCATCTGGAAACTCCAACAATCAGATGGGTTCAGCCCTACATGTGGTTGAAAGGGATATCATAGAACCCAAACATCATCTCTTATGCTACCATGACAACTCACCAAAGGGTCCTTTCATCACCTTCCCAGAGACACCAAAGGAGAACTACACTCAAGGAAGCCCATTCCAAGAGACAAGCTCTTCTCAAGCTTTTGTGTCTTCTGATGAAAGCTATGGCAACTCTCTTTTCACTCTTAAAGACCTGGATTGTATCCATCCAGATGATCTGGAATATATGGAAATAGTCCAACAGATGTCTCTTCTCACTCACAGAGCCAAGAAGTTTTACAAGAGGACTGGAAGGAAGTTTCCAAGAAATGCAACCAGTGAAAAGTTTGGACTGGACAAAGGCAAAGTCAAGTGTTACACTATAACTTGATGGGCCACTTTGCCAGAGAGTGTAAGGCACCTAGAACAAATGGTGGCCAAACACAATCCAGACCAAACTACACTGACAAAGCTCTCCATAATGAGAAGTCAAAGCAGCAAGCTGCTGTTGCGGTTGAAGAAGGAGGCTTTGACTGGAGCTTCAGGTGGAAGATGCTTCTCCAAACCAAGCACTGATGGCAGATCATGATGAAGCCAAAGTATTGGAACATCTCTGTACTCCTGAATGTATTGATAAAGTTAACAGGTACAGGTCCTATAACTTGGAACGGAGATTTGATGTTGAGTCCTTAAACATTTTAAAATCTGATTTTAGAAAGTCTGAAAATGATTATAAGCTGAAAATAGAGGACTTAGAGAAAACCATTTCAGTTCTAAAACATGAACACACAGATTTTAGGACTCAAATTAAAGATCTCATAACCAAGTTAACTGAGTGCCAGGCTGAGCTTGTGATCAGCAAAGCCAGGGCAGAAAAGAGTGTTCTTGAAGAGGAGACCTTCAAGAACATGATATCCTCATCCCTGCACAACAAAGTGTGCTATCAAAACAGGCAGGGACTGGGATCAAATGAGATAGCTCCTCCACACACAATCTTGTCAGTAAGATCTCCTAGGTGTGGAACTTGTGAAGATGAGCTTCATCTTATAGATCCAATGAGTGAGGAGGATGAAGAAGAGATAGCGAAGAATCCCTCTACAAAGAGTGAAGAGGAGGATTCCAAGAAGGGCCATTATCCTTCTGAGGAGAAAGTGAAAACTATGATGACCAAGTCCATGAGAAAGAAATTGATCAGAAAGAGCAAAAGAAAGGCAAGGAAGGCTCAAGAGATCAAGACTACTTTTGACTCTAAGCTGAAACAAGTTTTTATTTCTGCAGGGTTTAAAGTGGTAGGGACTGAAGACATCAACCAAAACTCCTCTGCTAAGAGTTCTGGTTCTTGTTCAACTCATCTCAGTAGCAAGAAGAAGACTGATCTGCTGTGTACCACTTCTGCACAGCCTGGACCATCAAACTCCAAGCACAGTCCTCAGCCCAAAAGGACTGTCTCAGCACTGCAAAGATGAAGGTGGAGAAGGGAAGTGACCAAAGATAGTCTTACTCTCAAGAAAAGGCTCTTGTGAAGAAGAAGATGAATTGTGTTATGTGTGACAGCACCACTCACATTGCTAAGGATTGTCCCTTCAATCCTAAAGGTACTGTCCATATGGCCAAAACAAAGGCTTCAAAGAGTTCTAAGAAGATTCAAGCTTCGGAAGGAAACATGTTTCCTTCGGAAGTTCCAAATCTAACAAGAAGGGAAGTGGAAAATTCTCTTCGGAAGAATATTTGGTCTCGGAAGAAAGGAGTTCTTCCGAAGCACTGAAGTTTGCTGCAGTGTCTGCAGAATCTTTCGAACGTTCAGTCATCAAACCTTCTAAAGTTCCAAAAGCTTCTAAAGCTTTGAAGGTCAAGTCCAAGACTCCAAAGATGGTGTGGATGTCTAAGAAAGACCAAGTGACTGAGATTTCTCCATCAACAACAGCTCAAGATCCTCTTAGTACAACCATAGGATCCATTACTGTTGAATTACCTTCTGCAAATGAGCCCAAGACAAGCAAGGCTTGGGTTTCTAGATGTAACTAATCATTCTCTTTGTGCAGGGACAGCTGAAGACAGACAAAAATGTCTGGATCATAGACAGTGGTTGCTCCAGGCACATGACAGGCAATAGGTCACTACTCCAGAACTTTGAAAGGATTGATGGAGGACCAGTTGCTTTTGGAGGAGATGAAGGCGGTTACATTTCTGGAAGGGGCAAGGTCACAAATGGTAAGCTCAGCATAGAAAAGGTAAACTTTGTAAAGGAGCTTAGATACAATCTTCTGAATGTATCTTAATTTTGTGATCAGAGTCATAACATGCTCTTTACTGAGTATGAGTGCATTGTTCTTAAGCCTGGTGTGGTCATTCCTTATGAGCATATCCTGCTTAGAGCTTCCAGAAAGGAAACATGTACAAGATGGATTTGCAAGAAACCTCTCCCTCTGGAGAAGTTTCGTGCTTTCTGTCTAAAGCCAACAGTGATGAGTCTTTCCTATGGCATAAAAGAATGTGCCATGTAAACTTTAAGAACATGAATAAACTAATTAAGCATGATCTGGTAACTGAATGCCAAAGAAAAGGTTTACAAGTGATGACCACTGTGTTGCATGCCTGAAAGGGAAGCAACATAAGGTATCTCACAAGCCTAAGGAAAAGAACTCCATCACTACACCCCTACACTTGTTACATATGGATCTCTTTGGCCCTACCAGTGTAATGAGTTTAGGAAGGACCTTATACTGTCTAGTGATCACAGATGACTTTACAAGATTCACTGGGGTTTTCTTCCTTAGAACTAATGATGAGACTCCTAAGATTCTGAAGAATTTCATCTTAAAGATTGAGAATCAATCTGATCACAAGGTCAAGATCATAAGATGTGATCAAGGAACCGAATTTAAGAACCATATCCTTGATACATTCTATGATGAAAAGGGTATTACAAGATAATTTAGTGCTCCCAGGACTCCTCAGCAAAATGGTGTTGCTGAGAGGAGAAACAGGACACTGGATGAAGCTGCAATAACCATACTGTCTGACTCTAAAGTACTCATCACCTTCTGGGCAGAGGCAGTCAACACTGCCTGCTATGTGTAAAACAGAGTTTTAGTAGTTAAGACTCATGGCAAAACTCCTTATGAACTTTGGCACAAGAGGAGACCTTTCATTGGTTTTCTCAGGTCATTTGGATGTCCTTGCACCATCTTGAATACCAAAGATCAAATTGCCAAGTTTGCTGAGAAATCAGATGATGGACACTTTATTGGATACTCTTCCCAAGCTAAGGCTTATAGAGTGTACAATCTCAGAACCAGAATTGTTGAGGAGTCAGCCAATGTGACTTTCAATGAACACACACCTTGTGTTACTGGTTCTGGTCCGGATTGGTTGTTTGATCTTGATTTGGTTACCAACTGTTTTAACAAATCTTGTGAGAATGTTTCAGGATCTACGGAAAATTTAAATATAGATGATCCTGATCCAAGATTTGAGCTAGGAAGATCTTCAAGACATATATCTTCAGCTCCAGTTGGAACCACTTCTGCAAATGAGGTTTCTGTCAGCCCAACAATGAAAAATTCAGCTGATACATCTGGTATGCCTTCAAATTCCAGCTCAGAGGCTCTACAACCAGATAATAATACCTCAACTGTGGAAGACAACAATGGTGATGGTGAGAGTGACTAAGAATTTTTTGATGCCACTAACCACACCATAGATGAGAACATCAATGATGTCACACACTGCTTGGATCAAGTTTCACTTGAAAAGTGTGCTGATGTGATGGAGAATCATCTATGCCGATTCTAAATTTCTCAAATTTAGATCTTTCTCAACAACTTGCTATGATCCCTCAGCTTAGGATCCACAAGTCTCACCCTACCAAAAACATCATTGGAGATGTTGTCTCAGGGGTACAGACAAGAGGACAAACCCATGAAGCAAATGTTTGTCTTCACTCTTGTTTTCTATCCCTGATAGAGTCAAAGAAAGTTGATAAAGCTCTAAAGGATGGAAGTTGGGTTGAAGCTATGCAACAAAAGATACTTCAATTCAAAAGGCAGAAAGTTGGAACCTTTGTCCTCTTCCTTCTGGGAAGACTATCATTGGAACCAAATGGGTGTTTAGGAAATAAGAAAGATGATAGAGGCATCATCATCAAGAACAAATCTAGACTGGTTGTTCAAGGAGACACACAAGAAGAAGGGATTGACTACACTGATGTCTTTGCTCCAGTGGCAAGATTAGAAGCTATTAGGATATTCCTAGCATTGCTGCATCCAAGAACTTCAAGGTCTTTCAACTTGATGTGAAGTGTGCCTTTTTGTATGGAGTGATAGATGAAGAGGTTTATGTCAAACAGCCACCTGGTTTTGTAGATCTTGATCATCCTGATTATGTCTACAAGCTTGACAAAGCTCTTTATGGGCTCTGCATCAGGCACCCAGGAAGTGGTATGAGACACTGCCTGAGTATCTTTGTAAACATGGATATAGGAGGGGTACTATAGATGGAACTCTCTTCATCAAAAGACAAGGAAAAGACATATTGCTAGTTCAAGTATATGTGGATGACATCATCTTTGGTTCAACTAATCCAAAGCTCTGCAAAGACTTTGAGAAGCTGATGAAAGACAGATTTGAAATGAGTGCCATGGGGGAACTTAATTTCTTTCTGAGAATTCAAGTGAAGCAAGTTGAAGATGACATCTTCATAAGTCAGTCAAAGTATGTTCAGGACATACTCAAGAGGTTTAATATGACTGACTGTAAGATTGCTAAGACACCCATAGCCAGATCCCACTCTCTTGGTCCTGATCTTGAGGGGGAGTGTGTAGATGAGCATTTATATAGGGCTATGATTGGGTCTCTTATGTATCTTACTGCTAACAGGCCTGATATCATGTTTGCTACATGTATTTGTGCAAGATATCAAGCCAACCCTAAGATGTCTCACCTTATCACCGTCAAGAGAATTCTAAGATACCTCAAAGGTGCATTAACACTTGGACTATGGTATCCCAAGAATTCTGACTTCAATCTGTATGCCTATACAATAGTGATTATGGTGGTGTTGCAACATGACTGCAAAGTCTACATCTGGGGGATGTCAATTTCTTGGTGGAAGGGTTGTCTCATGGCAATGCAAGAAACAATCATGTGTCTCTGCATCAACTGCTGAAGCTGAATACATTGCTGCTGCAAGCTGCTGTGCTCAAGTACTTTGGATTCAGAATCAAATGCTAGACTATGGGTTAAACTTCAAGGAGACTCCCATTCACATAGAAAACAACAGTGCTATCTCAATCACAAAGAACCCTATGCAGCACTCAAGGACAAAGCACATCAATATCAGGTATCATTTAATAAGAGATAACTATGAAAAGAGATTAATTAAACTAGTCAAAGTTCACAGAGATAAAAATATACTGATCTGTTTACAAAGGCTTTTGATGAACAGAGATTTAAATATCTTATATCATCTATTGGGATGATCAACCTTGAGTAGATCTTTGTTAAAACTAATTCTTATTATTTTTTTAAAATTTATGTGTGTCTTAAGTTGTCTAGTTCATCACTTTCATAAGCTCATGTTTTCTTTGGATGAAAATTTCTTTTTGAAGATTTTCCTTAGATTTTTTAAAATTTCTGATACTTCGGAAGTTATGCCTTAACTTCGGAAGTAAATCAAGCCTTCAAAATAAATAACCGTGTGAGAAATTTACCTTTGGAAGAGTTTTCAAATCTATCTTCCGAAGCTTAAATACTTGTCTCAGACACTTATTCATTTTCAAGGACCATTTACTTCCGAAGCAAAATTAACTCTCGGAAGCTTTGTTAGTTTCTACACAAAGCACTAAGTTTAATTTTTCTTCCGAAGCAAAATTTTCAAACCTCTCAGGAAATTCTTCCGAAGTCATTTTAGCTTCGGAAGCATTTTTAATTAAAACTTCCGAAGATAATTAACCTTCAGAAGCTTTTTGTTTTCCAAGAAAACTACTTTTTGAGCAAAAAGTAAACTACTTTTTTAGAGGTGGGACCGACATCCGGATTTAAAAGTTTATCCTCTTTCATTAAACTTTATCTTGAATCCTTCTCACATATAAACCCAACGGTGTCCCCCCTCTTTCTATCATCTGTTCTTCCTCCAAATCTAAAACCCCAAATTTCTCTCTGGAATTTCTTTCTTTCTTCTTTCTTCGTCCTAAGCTACTTCAAAATGGCCAACCTTGCTCATAGAAATGATCCCAACTTTACCATGCAGCTACACAGACAACACAATCAAGTTGCTTCGTTACGCTCTGAGAAAGATCCTCATTTCTCATAGGTTTGCCGTTTCTTATCTATGTCCAACTACTTCACCTCCCTAACCATTAATCCTCCACTCTATGAGGATTAGATGCTTGAATTCTAGAAGACCTGCCAAGAGGTCATTATGGATGGGGAGAAGGCACTGTCTGCCACAGTGCAGGGGAGAACATTCTTCATCACTTTGGCCATCATCAACCAACATCTTCAGCTGGATGATGAAGAAGGTGAGGTGTTTTTTCCCAAAGGAAGCTGTCAATCATTCCTTTGAGCAGATAGGGTATGAGGGAGATTTCTCTGTAAAGACCTTCAGTAAAGGGAGATGAGTATAATGAATCTCTCTTCTTTCCCTCTACTCAAAGAGAGATGAGTACTCCTGAGTCTCCTACATCTATCACACATTAGTCACCTACAACTGAGGTGGACACTTCTAAACCTGTTTAGGATGTCCATATGGAAGAGGCTCTCACTTCTGAAAGTGATTACATCATTAAGACCTCAACCATGGCAACTCAGCCCACTGACATCTCAACTGAGACTGCCAGTGAGCAGAGGAAATCCAGTAGCCAAGAACTTAGAACTGGTCATGAGAGAAAGGACTTTGGTCCAATCTTCTCCACCCCCAGTGATTCTTCTGATGAAGATGAGGGGGATCTGAGACTAAAAGTGCAAAAACTGTCTAAAACATGCACTTACCTAGTCTCAAAGGTCAGTCACCTTGAATCTCAGGTGACTACCTTACAAAACAGGATCAATGATCAGCAACTTGAGATTTCTTATCTAAAGGAAAAACTAGCTGGGAGACCCTTAAGGAGAGCTCAACCAGGAACACAAGAACTTGTGGATGTGATTGACCTATCCTCCAGCTCACCTATGCAAGTAGGTGATGGTACCAAAAAGGGGGAGAAAGTCACTACAGCCACAGAACCTAGGAGTTTCTCTGAGAGAATGGACATTGAGGACTCACCATCTTCACTTGTAACTGTGCATTCTCAGCAACCTCCTCTAGTTCACATTGATGTGGACTACACAGACTCCTTCATACAGAGTCTGTTTGAGGATGGGATACCAAGGGCTATATCACCTTCACCATCCTTCAATCACATCATTGGGTGGATGTATGACAACAACAGGAAGGCCCTCATCATCATAAGAGTTCAAGGACAGCAAGAAGTCTTCAATTTTCAGAACTTGGACTACTATGAAGGTCTGGATCTAGTCAACATGCCACTTGTCAACCCAAGCCAATCAAGACAAGCTGACAGACTGGCTAAAAGAATCCAAGACAGGATCATTGCAGAGTTCAACCTAAGAAGGAGACTAAGGCAATCAGGCAATGTCATCGGTCAACTGGATGTTAAGGCAGACCCTAAGATTAGCTTCATAGGGGAAACCTTGACTGAAGGCCCAGTGACAGAACCTGAGAGTCCTGTCTCATCATCTCCAACTGCTGCAGAGATCCATATTCCTTCTGAGACACCTGCTGGTGAAGGTTCTTCTCAACCTCTCTCTGGCCTGAGCTCAGATGCTGCAACGAGCAATGAAGGCCAAAGCTCTCTCCACCCTGAGTCACAAAGGTCTGTGAGTGACAAAGGGAAAAGAAAGATGACATCTGAGGAGATTGAGGAGGAAGAGAGTGAGAGGAAAAGGAGGCTAAGGGGAGAAAGTTCCTCTACTGAGTCTCTAAGACTCATGGAGTCTGCAATCAGGGCTACCCTAGACCAGATACTCAGAATGATGAGTTTAGGGCAGTTAGGATTAACTATCTACAGACTAGGAACTATGACATAGATAGTGTCATTTCTCTCCTCTTGGATGAATTGAATGAGCTGGTTGATCTAGAAAGGTCAAGAGAGAAGAAGGAGGCAGAAGATGCAAAACTCCTAGTACAAGTCAAAGAAGAGAGAAGAAGAAAAAGACTGTACAAAGGTATGTCTACCCTCTCACCAGTTCAAGAAAGTCCTAAACAAGAATATGTTGTTCAACAAGAACCTCAGGTAGATAAGGAAGAAGGCAGAATCAAGATGATTAACTACCTGAGTGCCACAAGCCTCTATCAGGCAAATGCACTCCTTCTCTTACCTTATGACTATATTGAGTTTGAGTACTTAAAAAACTTGAGCTTGAGTTAGTCAAGGAAAGAAAGACAACAAAGAAGAAGCTGAGGGAAGAAGCTGCAAAATCAAGAGCCATCATCCAAAAGAGCATGAAGAAGTCTGCTGATAGGCAGAGGATGATGAGCTTCTTGAAGCTGTATGGATTCTCCGGAAGGAGACTTGGACCCATGTCTCTATCCACTATGGATGAGCATATCAGGGTAATCAAGCAGAAGATTAAGAATGGAGAGCTCACTGACTTACACTCCACTCCAAGTCAGGCCCCACCTGAAGTGGAGGTTAAGGTTGAACAACCAGACACAACACAACCCGGACCTCCTGCTAATGCTCAGCAAGCTTCATCTTTTGATCTACAGCAGGGTCAACCTCCCTCTCCATCTGAACCGGAGAGAGAGGAAGTCCCAACTGAGAAAGACAGTGAAGATCAATCTGGTGCTGCAGGCCAGTCTTCTCAGTTAAAATTTGGAAAGAGAAAGAAGAGGATGGCTTCTAAACCAAAGTCTAAAAAGAAGAAGAAGCCTGCATCCTCTTCTGAACCTCAGGATGAATCAGAACAACCTAAGGATGTGCAACCAGAGGATGCTCAATCAACTCCAACTTCAGTAGCTCCTCTAGCATCAGGAAGACCCATCTTGTCTTGGACATACACCACAAATCCAGAAAGATGGCATGTTATTAGAGATCAAGGCATTGAACACATTTATACATGGCAAGATATGTTTCAGTTGCCTCTGCATGACCTCTTTGACATGAGAAGACACTTTGACAGCCTGAAGGATCCTGATCATCTTATGAAGAAAGGAATGGTGATCATCCTAATGAGGACTGTTAATATCTGAAGTTTTCTAAGTGTTTTGGTAGTATCAGCCTAGGGAAGTTTGTAGAGATTAATGAAGAGGCTGATGCAACCTAAACATCTTTAGTCTTTCTTGAATGCTGCACAAGTGCATTGAAGTAGAATGCTTTGGAAGTTTCACATGTGCAACATAAATACTCTATGTGTGAAATCTTCCGAAGCCAAGACCAACATCTTCCAAAGCCAAAGATGAAGTCTTCCGAAGCCTTGGAGACAAAGTCTTCTGAAGCTTCAAGTTCATGAAGACAGATTTCTTCCGAAGACTATTAGTAACATGCTTTATCTGATGTACTGTACCATAAAGCTGGACACCTTTCCGCTACAACTCTGCAAGTCACCAACTAACATGGTTTGGTGAAAAGGTCCATGCTTTTTGTAACTGTACATTGAGGTCTTGAGTCTGTAACTTTCTACTTTATGTACTTTATCCTTTTTGTAATAGATAAGGATGTGAGCTATGGCATGTTATAGTCACAAGTCAAAAGACAATCTGACTTTTGACTCTACAATTGATTTTGTGTGTGTCTAGTCAATTGTATCTAGCTGGCTTTCAAAGAATAGCCAGCTGTAGGATGTTGTATAAGTATCTCATGTTCTTGTATCTTTTGAATATGCTTTGTAACACTTGTAATAGAACATAGAGAAGGCAATATACTGCATTCTTGAACACCAAACACTTGTGTTCTTTGTGTTCTTTGTCTCCTGCATTACTTGTGTTCTTAGTGTCACCACTTGGTTAATCCAGTTTACTATTTGATCTAAGTTTAGTTTATCTCCTCTTTGTGTTGTTGTGTTGTAACTTATACCCTTCAACGGTCCTGCAAGATGCTACAAGGCTCCATGTAACTTGATTCTTGACAAAACTCGGACTCATCATCGGGAACATAAGATTAGTTTAAATCTGGCAATTGTGTTTCGTAAGTAGATTGAACATACGAATCATCTTGATTACTGTCTGCCACGTACGAAACGTTTGAATATTCACCAAACAAATAGTTACCATCCCAAAATGACATAACGAATGAATAAAAAACTATGATATTTTCCGAGAAAACTTACGTTTGTGAATTTCACAATTTAGAAAGATATCGAATACGTTTTTATATAATAGAAAACGAATCTTGTGTCATTTCGAATCCAATTGTACCTATACGTGGCGTATGGACCTATATGCCACATATAGGTGGTTAGTTGAAACCTATACACGGCGTGTGGACCCATACGCCACGTATAGAAAATGAATCTTGGGTCATTTCAAGTTCAAACGTGCTATACGTTCGTGGCAAGCCTGTACGTGGCGTATTGCACTATACGACAAATGTGATTTTTTTAAAAGAAAATAAAGTTTTGTGGTTCAACTATTTCTTCAAAATAATTTTTGACTTAAACTATAAATCTTATTTCTTTTATGTACATACTTACGTACACATAAATGTCTTGATTACTTAATAATCATTTCAACTAACTCGGGTTCCACGATACTAGTCGGTTATGATAAAAAATCTTGAAAATTATTTAAGTTTATCGTAGCCGACTAGCATTGATGGAACCCGAGTTAGTTGAAACAATTTTTAAGTATCCAATTCCAATATATGTATATATGTATGTAAATACTTAATTAAATAAGAATCGAATGTTTACCTAGTAATTACGTGACAAAAGAAAATGTTGAATCACATAACACTAATTTCCTCCGATAAGATTAAACGTTATGATTACTATCAATTACTGAAAGTATCAAACATTTCCTCCGAAACAAACGAATAAATTTTGAATACGAGCGCATTCGTTTGATATCCGGTGTGTTTATATATTAACGAAAGGAATCTTAAGTTGTGTTAAAATAATTTGAAATCAAAGCTATACGCCTTGTATAGTGCCATACGCCGCCTATAGGCTTTTTAGACAACAAATCTGAAGAAGTCAAATGAGTCATTTAGCATGCCTATACGCCGCGTATGGACTCATATGCTGCGTATAGCCCTGGGTCGTATGGTTGTGGGGTGTAGGTCCACCGACACCTATACGACACGTATGGTTCCATACGCACCGTGTAGGTGTTGGTGGACCTACACCCCACACCCATACGACCCAGGTTATATACAGCATATGGGTCCATACGCGGCGTATAGGCACACTGAATGACTGATTTATCTTCGTCAGTTTTGTAGTCTGAAAATTCTATACTTGGCGTATGGCTCTATACGAGGTGTATAACCTCCACGACAACTTCTAATGTGACGTGTAATGTTCATTTATGGGTGGAACTATACCCCGCGTATGGACCCATACGCAGTGTATAAATGGGTGTTGATTTATAGAAGGGGTGTCCCTATATTAGGACCCTTTTATATTGGGTCATAACATATTTTGTTCAAGTTATATGTGATGTTTATTGTTTTCCATTTCCAAACCAGCTACTTGCTAGTCTTAAGAGCATTCACAACCCGTTCTCTAGAATAATATGAGTGTAGTCCTTATATTATATGATATGGTTATAAGTAGTTGTGAGTAAATGATATGAGAAATTTACTGTTCAATCTGTATTTTTAAAAATCATTGTTCAAACCCCTATAATATTTTTAATATATTTTAAGTGGTTGCGAGTGAAGGAAAGAGAAAAAGTAATAATAAAGTAGAAAAAGAGAGAAAAAGTAATGATTTATAGTATAGTTATATAAATAAAGATGAAGAATGAGTTGTGAATGCTCTAATATTAGTTATTATCGTCACCTTATACATCACGTATAGCTTTTTTCATAACAGACTGTTGATTGACACAATGACAAATTAGTCATACGCTCAATCTATACATCATGTATAACACTTTAAGTGTCGTATAATTGACGTCTATACGATACATATAATACTATACGTGCGCGTGGCTCATACGACAATACAGACTATATGTGGGAGTTGGGATCCTATACATGGCGTATACGACTATACCCCACATATATTTTTGATTTTAAAGCAAAGTTTTTCATTTGAATTGTTTGACACAACATAAGATTCCCTCAAAACTCATCATATATAACTAACGATCGATCAGTGATCGTTAATACCTCAAGTGTTTTACATTCTATTCGCTCAAGTATATTTGTTCGATTTCTTTTAACTCAAATGTATTACTTAGTGATTTCAATTTGGTTTTGGACAACTATTTTTTTGGTGATTATTCAAATGTTTCATGCATGGTAGAAAGCAATCAGAATGAGTCTATCATTCAATCTTTTCACGAGACAGGGCTGCCATGTTTAATTTGAACCAAGAAAAAAATACTTTTTTCACTTATTCGTCGATAGTTTTTATTAAATTTTAAGCATATTGTTGTTTTACGAATATCTTATTAATAGTGCACCTTCTTACATGCAACAAAACCACTAGCAGTTCATTTGTGGTGGAAAACCTTCTTAGCTTTAACAAAGCAATTAGGAGTTTGTCTTTGGTGGTCAATCTTCCTACTTGCAACAAAGGTTTTAAGAAATCTTTCTAGTGACGAACGATTTAACATGAAACTAGTGTTGAAAACTAACCAATTATGACATTTCTTAAGTTATGTCTTCTTAGGTTTATATAATTTTAACTATACCATTGTTTTAGGATTTTATATATCTTGATGAGTTTATTAGTAAAGAACGTGACAATGGTTACGTCATAGTCCCCCAACCATCTAAGAAGAAAGGTGACCGGGTCATGAAGGTATGACTTATATGTGATTATGGTGGCAAACACAATATACAACCACCGTTAGACGGTTTAGGAGCAATAACTAGAATGTTCTTCTAAACTGATAGGGATATATGACAATAAGCGTTGTGATTGGAAGTAAGGATAATGAATGATGTACATAACCATGATTCTGCTCAACGTCAGGATGAGCACCCACTTAAACGAATGTTTTATAAGATGGAATGCAATTTGGTGGAGTAGCTCACACAATATTAAAAGTTATAAACTTTTTTGAAAACATAAAAATATAGCTAACTTTTTTCATCTGATCTTAGGGTTAAAAGAGTCTATTTTATCATCTATTTTATCCATATGTTCTATATCTACTATATTAAAAACAACACATTTGTGGTTATTTCTAAAGTATATGCCTCTCACTACTGTCACCATCATAATCGCCACTCTAGCTATGTGTGATGCCAGGTCCAACAAAAGAAAGAAGAGCTAGGGAGATGAAGGATATGAACTTGTATCCTACGTTTTTAGTGGTCTATATTTAAACCAATATTCTCACTCTTGACGAATCTAAAATCACTTACTCGTCATGGATGAAACATTTTAAACTTCATGCTATTGCTTATAAGGTTTTGTATCACATGTTTGGCACAAAAAAACATGTTGAAACTAGGAGGGTAATGACCAATGGAAAGAAATTGACATCTTAGTGTGGTAATGGATCTATACTACTTTATCAGACGCACTCTTGGTACGAGTCTTGGAAACAATGCCATAGCATGTGTTGTTCGGATAAAAACCCATAAAATATTTTTGATTCATAATTATTCAAAAAGTGGTTTGTCACACCCACAAAATTCACATGCGAGGTTTTACCACGAGACGAGTCAACAAATTAGGATCCCGGTCATTTGTTACTCAGAACGAAACTATATGCAACTTTTAAAACAATTCAGAGTTAGAAACATTAAAACATTTGCGGAAGCATTTTGTAAATAATTCAAACACAAAGTACTAAACGTAAAATGTGTAAAACACGCGCCCAAACCAAAGTATGTAAGTATGCAATAAGACAAGAGTAGATAAATGTTTGTTCTAAATATGCAAGACCCGTGCGTGCTCCTACGACGGCTGCGAGTAACGACCTAAGAAAAACATACTAAAAGTGTCAACACGATGGTTGGAGAGTTCAAGAGTTTGTAACCATCATAAACAGTAGCGTTAGTAAAATATAAACAAGTGCATTGAAATAGATAGTTAGTCTAATTTAATTCATTAGTAAAGTATAATAGTGATTTCGCGATCGAAGCTGACTATGTTTGTCTATTTACCTCCCGCTACGACCAACTATTAGTCGTTTAGGACAATATTGCACACACTTGACTTTCGGTCGTACGAGTGGGGCTTGTCAGACCCAGTAGTACTACCTAAGATTTCTTACTAGATTCCTTAACTAATGATCCGAAAGTTTGAGGACTTTCTATGGTATAGCACACTATGTCTTACTAAACACATGTTATAATAATAAAGTGTGTTTAAACAAAGTATGCTTTCTCCCCTAAATAGAGAAGTAAGTGGAAGTAGAGCATTGAACTCACCTGGTACTTCAATATAGAATAATGCAAGCTATGAAGGAATGAAAAGACAACCCATCAAAGGTTACCTATAACATGTGAGTTTGTAAGTACGTAAGACTAGAATGACTCAACAAACCCTAAGTGCTCAATACACAGGTTGACCAGAGTGATATAATAAACAATAAAACATTTTGAACTAGTTGACCCATTGATGACATGTCAAGTTATATTCTTTTTGACCAAGTATGGTAATTCATAAATCATCATACCATCACAGGCTACAATACAAGTTATTTACATAAACCGCATTACAACCCTTAGGTCTCATCATGCTCTTCATGCTAACTTAGGTTATCATACAACGCACACAAACCAATTCATCATACAAAACATGTCATAATTAGGTTCCTCTACAATTTACACATTGGGTTTAGTCACACACACGTGCCATGTGAAGCCACTCACGGCTACCACCCTAAACACTGCCAATCTTACAAAGTAGTGTCTCAGATTCACACACGTGTATGATACCCATCATCATATACCCAAATGCAATTCATATAATCTAGTAACCAATTTTATAATGTCCAATTACTATATTGCATCACAACTCATAACTTGTACATAATGCCATACTTGCACATTTTCCAAATACACCTAAATTTTCCCATAGATTCATCAACTAACCAAATGACCCAATTATCATAATCTAACATATTAGACATAATAAATGATCACTCTAGCATGCTCCTAACATCCTAATCATGATCAAATCACAAAAACATATGTTTCATATAAATAAAGTTTCCCTTTCAGGGAAGTAATATCCAAAATATATATTTTCATCAACTTCAATCCCAAATTCATCAATAAAATCCCTAATCTAGTTCATAGCAATCATAACAACCCATCTAACATACACCAATCTTCAAATATGAATTTCCATAAAAAAAGTTTCTACTTTAGACAATGTATAAACTATATGATCAAGCCGTGGATTTTTTGCATAATCATCATAACCCAACATTCATACAACATAACTAACAACATATCATCATTAAACAATTATCAATTTCAACTTTTCTTCACCAATTTCGAACTAGGATTCATCAAGAATAAAAAACCATGAAAAACTAATCAAAATCTAATCTTTAATCACGTAGAAATCAAGAATGGCACTTGCTAACATATTGGAATACTTGAAACCAAACCAAAATCGAATGGATTGAGTGTTTTTGATAAAAAAATCATGAGGATGAGAGGGGAGGGGGGCTTCAGCCGATTTGGAAGGTTTGGAGGCTAGGGTTTTCTTAATTTTGTTAATATTAAATTTTTGTGATAATTATAAAATAAACCCTCTTAGATCACCTTTTATAAAAACTAATCTTTTTAATATTTTTTAAATGGTTTTTAACTACAACACATATATTATTAACCAACAATAATAATCATATATTTCAATTAGCAACAAAACACATGAATCAAATATCACATGTTGTCATGTTATAAAGTAAAATTTACAAATAATATTTAAAATTCATGAATCACATAACCATAAATTAATAATCAAAATTATTAATTAGATTATTGTCTGTTTATCATATATAATTGTTATTAAGTCACCAATGTTTAACGACAAAATTATAATTGGTTTATAAACTGGTTTAAAAGTTAAAAACCGGTTAAACCGTAAGAAAAACCAGTTTAGGTAAAAAAACCAGTTTCAAACCGGTCCGAACCGGTTTGATAGGTTTGAGTTTTCGGTGTGCCAAACAGGTTTGTAACCCGAACCGGTTTGAAGAAAAACCGGTTTGCCCCCACTACAAAAAAACCGGTTTGGTTTTGAACCCGAACCGGTTTGGCCAAAAAAACCAGTTTGAACACTTCTACCTCACATTGAATCAATGTAAACCAACTAGCCTTATGTGAATTTCTCTTGTAAAACATTTTTATTGGAATGACACATCTTTAGAAATTTACGGTTTAGGCAATACCATTCACAAACTACCCAACCAAAATTATCAACTCAATATTATTTTATACACACTCGATATTATTAAAAGGTATTTTCATTTGTAAGTACACAATCGATAATAACACTTCATTAAGCTTTTCGTTTTGATTATTCTGTGAAGAACCTCAAAAGTGGAGCTCTGCTATCACGTCACAATAGCACCATGGATTTATACCCATTCACTCTACCAACATATTCATTTGTTTTTGTCTCCTAAATTGATCAATAGCATATCTGACTCGCCCCCCCTTGAACCACCCCTTGACCCACCCCTTGAACTAGCTTGGGCCCTCATTCAACGCCCGCTCCAACTATGGGAGACTACTAGAGATATAGTTTGCTTACCAAGTCAAAAATTAATACCACCGAAGAAAAATGAGGAGGGATCCACCCCCAACCCCTATTAAGCGTCACCCCTGCCACTCTTAATGCTTATAATAAATGTTAGGGTGGGAGGGGTGTTCATACCATATCATATCAGATACCCACCAATCACATTTTACTATGTCACACCACACGACACCACACTATTTGGAGGGATGGTGCTCACGCCGTGTTTTTTTGGGGGTGGCGGGGAAGCCTAATGGCTCTTTGTAGCATTCTGAAATAGAGAAGAAGCACCGGCGTGGTGATGCCGTGAAACGACCAAGTGGGGCAGCATGGGGGACCGGTAGTGGTGTTGCCGCACGGCGCCGGACCTCGCCATGGGCTCACAATGTTGGGGCCCCCACCCTTACTAAGCATTTCCAAGAAATGCATGACTCACCTCATACGCCTCATGTAATTGTTAAACTTCACTCTATGTTCGTTTACGCAAGTAATTGTCTGCTGTAGAGCTTATAAGTGACACCCTTAGAAAAATTATACATAATTTCAAAAGCAGTTTTCACGTCTTAAAATATTAATATATAGCATAATGATTATGTAGTTTCTATGATTCCGGACCCACGTAAATTTGCTTAGCTCTAGTAAATATGTAAAAAGATAAACTAAAATATGTTATATTTAAATGAAAAATTACTTTGACTATTAAACTACACTAGAAAATTTTTATTTTTAATCAAAAGTTTTGTACCCGTAAGATCCTAACTACACTTGTGGGTTGTGACTTGTGACTACTTAATAACTACACGCTTTAAGGGAGGGAGACAAATGACAATACGTTGAAAAAGAAGAGAGAATAATAAGCAGTAAATGAGGGACAAACAGCTATCATGCAGTGAGTCTGAGTCACAACAAAAACAAACACAAACATGCAAAAGCAAAACACTTGAGATTTCCTTCAATTCCAACCCTTCATCATCAATCACTTGCTACTTCAAGAAATACATGAGATGATACATATTTTCATCGGACACTTTCGAACAACAATTAATATATGTTGTCATCGATGAAATGTGCTGGAATGTTTTAAAACAATCATGAAATCATATATAATCAATATCAAATAGTTATCAGTAAAATGATGAATTTAAATGTATATAAATACAATGATATCTTAGCCTAGCGATCAAGATGTATTAACAACTAACCATTAACTTGTTAAAAATGTATATAAATGAAAAGTTAAAAATCCTTATAGTTTTATAAAGATTATAAGAAAAAAAGTTGAACAGAAAGAGGTAACATGATACAACATATTCTCTCTTGCTTGGAAGAGAGGATTGATTGGCAGTGATGACAGAGTGGCAGTGCAAGAAAAGGGGGGGAGAGTTTTTCATCGGGAAGATGAACTCATTTCCTTTCACACAAAAGAAAAACCACTGTCACTACTTACTATTTAACCTCTCTTGTTTTTACTTTTTAAATCCTTCATATTTTTCAGAATAATGGAACTTAATATATGTGGTACTTATAGAAAACACAATAGAGAAAATTACTAAATAATCATTTTTCTGTCTCCCTTATACATTTATAGTTATACATTAGTTATATAGATATCGTAGAAAAAGAATAAATTTAATATAACCTGAGATATGTGACTTCTTAGCTATGTATGTACATTTAGTATGGTACCATGTATCACCTTACTATTAAGAAAACATGCAACTTCAGCGCATGTCATGGATTATTTTGGGTATCTATATCGTTTGACACTTTTATGCTCTGTCTATTGTTCATACTTATTTTAATTAATATTTTTAACTTCAACATGTTCAAACGCAATATGAGACTATTGTAATGGGCGTTGTGAAGATAAAATGATTCTTATGCACTGTTATCTTTTAAAATTATGTTTGAAATTGTTCGTTTAAATTATAACCATTCAATTAATCAAGTTGTTAAAAAAATTACAATTGAATAGCTTAGTCATATATTTAGTCAATATAATGATTACACACAAAGGTAAATGAAGATAATATTTGATCATCGACTTTTACTTTGAACAGTGGTAATTGAATGAAATCAAATGCTAATCGATGATTGTTATATAGATTTTACTTTGCGTGTTAGAGGATATGATATATATTGTTGTCCATAAGAACTTGACTGGCTCAACATCTTAGTCCAATCTTAAGTCAATATACTTATAAGTACACCTATTTGATACATCATTTTAATCTTCTAACTGAATGTTGTTGTTAATCAAACATCTAACATCTAACATCTTCGTGTTATGTTAAGTTAAGAATAGTTACATTGTATTATGACCTTAAGACTATATATGTGTTTTAGTTAGGTTTTTTTGTTGAACATTGATCTTTGAGTCTAATAACAAGTTTTGTTTAAGTTAAAAAGTTTGGTTTTAAATAAAGTTAGGCTTTCGGTTTTCTTGCACGTGAACTTATTAAGGATGATAAGTAATTTGTTATAGATGAATTAATAGGATTGCAACTGAACAAGTTTTATAAGTTTGATTCTTTTTTATTACGTTAACTAAAAGTTGAAGTCTTGAGAATTAGGTTTCAGCAAACCCTATTTTAAACATATCAATTGTTAATCTTGCAATATTAGAAACACGGAAGTGATTATTTTCTTTATATTTAATAAATTTATTTCAAAGTTAATTGTCTTTTGCACTCATGTTATTGAATTCTTCAAAAGTTGGAATCTTTACCATAAAGTTTGTATTGTTAAGTTAATTAAGTTTGAATTGTTAAACACTTTTCATTAATTCTATGCGAAGATGACCATACTTTCTTTTACGCAATAAAGATAGCTCAGACTAGTTAATTAATTTGTTTTTAATCGAGTTTGGACAACTAGATCACATGTGGTAAATCCATGGAATTAACAACATAAATTCTTGGACAATTTTTGTTGGAAGGTAAAGTTTTGCATAATAAAGATGGGAGTTAAAGTTGTGCATATTAAAGAAGTATTATGTTTGTTTTTTAGGGGCGGTTTGCTAGTCTTTTAATGATGATTAAGAGATTATCTATTAATGGTTAATAGTATTTTAAGGATTAAGAGGTAGCAGTATTGCTGCATGGTTAAAAGATACGATTTAACCTATTAATAATTCAATATTAGGGTTATATTTTAACTATTAAAACATAATATTTTAATAATTATTAATAGGTAGCCTCGATCATTAAAAGTTTACCAAACATAAATGACATACTGTGTTTGTGTATTATTATAACTTTTGGTATTTTAATTAGGGTCTAATCTAGTTGTACACCAATTGAGCAATACGTTGTCATATAAAGATAATGATAAACCCAGTGATCGAGTCGGTGTCTAATATTGCAAAAAGTTTAGGCGAGTTGGCAAGTTGATTTGTAGTACCTTAACTTGTCCTGATGTATTTTTTTTCAGAAAAGAGTTTAAATGTGGTAAAGGAATTTATGTAGATTTTTGTAAGGCAAAGTATAAGTCAACTAAAAGGTATATAATTGTTTTCTTTTTTAAAATTTTAGGGAGATAATATTATTTCGTAGAAAAGTTATAACAATATATTATATCAAAGTCTACAAGAGAGGATGGGTATAAAGCCATCTATGTCGCAAGTTATAACATAATATGGATTTTGAATGATTTTAGAGAGTAATGTACTGTTTGTTTTTTCTGTAGGAAAAGGTCTGCAGTCTGCGGACCATATCTGCAGACATCTGCAACAAAAGAGGTGGACTAAACGTCTACAGTCTGCAAAAAAAAAACTGTTTGTTTTTTTAACATCTGCAAAATACTGAAATATTCTGTAATTAAAGCAAACTTAAAAAAATACTTTAACATTAATATATAAATAAAAGTCATACAAATACATTATAAACCACCTAATTTCTATTTAATTGAAAGTTTTCCGAATTACAATAGTAACCAAACTACAATAAATAGAAAGTCAAACATTATTTAAGCAAAATTTCTCCTTATTTCAAAGATAATATCACAACACGACCACATATCATCTTCTTCGATTCCGATCGTCCCACCACTATCCCTATTCATCATCTCAATTATCATCTCCACAAATTTTGTATTAGAACTAAAGACAAAATAAACACAACAACCATATACAATCACACAACAAAAAAAACCCACATATAACTACACCATTGTTGTCTTCAATTTATAAACATTTCAGTAGTAATTATGATAAAAGGAGCTACATAATGATTATTAAACTTCAAAGTTTTCAAATTATGTGTTTCTAGATTGCCAAATTGGAATTAACTCAAATTGATTGGAAATATTATCTAAACGAGTTTCAAACTCCAATTCCGAATCTAAATTGGATCCAACTCAAATCAGTTTTAACCTAGATTACACGTGCTCTCTACAATTGCTCAAATTTGAATCCACAATCAACAATATAAACAAACTAAATTCCTCTAATGAGTGAAGATGCTGATATATAAGAGGCGAGTACATAAATCTGCTGTAATGAACCATATGTGAAGATACAGAACAATCACTTTTCACAGAGTCCTCACTCACACATTCATTCTTTGTTTATTTCACGTTTATTCTATTACCATAGCTCTAGCCCGAGCACACGCTACCTGAGTTCGTTAGCTCACCTAAAACCACTTGCTTCTTCGTAGTCATTTGTTTGAAGATGTGGCGATTGGCATCACCGACGGTGGCAAAGGTGGTGACCGGAAATGATCGCTTTCTTGATGCACGATTGATGATGTTGAACAATTTTCATCGGTTTCCATTGAAGTTGCAAGTGAAGAAATGAAATAAGGGTTTCATTGAAGAAGATGAAGATTAAGTGGAGAGGTGTTGTTCGCGGTGGGGGGCAGCGTGGAGGTGCTATTTGCGGTAGAGACTAGCGGCGCGACGGTGACGACGGTAGATTTTTGGTCGGTGGTGAGAGGAGAGGTGGAGAAGGGTTGCACACAAATGAAGGTGGTTTCAGGTTGGGGGAGCTAAAGGAGAAATGAGAAGAGGTTGAGAAGTGTTGAGAAGTGGTAAGACCACATCTTCTCCACGCAGACGTGAGGAAGACATTTTTTAATGAAACGTCTTTCAAAAATCAAATAGTCTGCGCACTCAAAACCTCTTCTCGTAACTGCATGCACACAGATGAAGAGAAGAGATGGGGAAGAGCTTTGTAAAAAAAACAAACACTACCTAAAAGTTCAAATTTACGAGTAGACTTAGGGGTTGTTTGGCAACTTCTGAATGATTAAGTGCTGAACAAATAAGAGGTCTAAACAATTAATTGTTGAATCATTAAAAGGTCTGAACCATTAAGAGTTAGCATATCGTTTAACTATTTAAATACAAATGTCTGACCAATTTAGATTAGAGTTTTAACCATTCAGTATTAGACTTCTTAACCATTCAGTACTAGTATAATGCTTAACCATTCAGAGACAAATATCTGAACCATTCGAACATTTGCTCACGAAACAAACAGTCTGAACCATTAAATGCTAAACCATTCATACATTTGAACCATTAAGAGGCTGATTACGAGACTGCCAAACAGTCTCTTATTCAGTTATAATACAAGTGTTGTGTCAATAGGAGGTAATTATTAACCCTGCTTTTTAATATAGTACTAAAAATTTTAAAATTAACTTACATTTTATAAGAGAAAGCTGATTTATAAAATTAATTAGACAAAACAAAAGTTGAATCTACAAACAAAATGCGTGTTTTTACTATGGACATTGGTGCAGAATGCCACAGGTTTTTTGTGTGAGAAACTGGAGGTAATAAACATGTTTGCTAACTTGAATTGGTGGGGTGGGTTAAACATTAGTTTGAATATCATGGTATAGTATTCTTTTTCATTATTTTTACCATCAAAAATATTTTGAACTTATTATATAAAGCTGGAAGCCCACGTATCAGTTTGTTGTCTGCATGAGTTTTTGGGACTATGTATGTGTCATTACTATGTCATTTAGAGTTTGTTTCAGTTATGACTTGAAGAACAAGTCCATATGTTACCGAGTCTTTTGCTTATTTCAGTTAGTTGGAGTCGTGTCTTGGATTGTAGGTCCACGTTTGATGTCAGTTATTTCTTTTGGAGTCTTGTAGGCTATATATAGCCAATTGTTTTATTTCAGTAATCATCAGAAAATTGCAGCATATTGTTTGTGATAGCTTTCAAAGTGGTATCAGAGCGAATTTCGAGAGAGAAAGATTGAGATAGATGGCAAACGAGAACTCCAACTTTCAAGTGCCTAGTGTCCCAAAGTTTGATGGTGACTACGAACACTGGAGTTTGCTGATGAAGACATTGCTGAAGTCAAAAGAATATTGGGTTGTGATCGAGCTTGGCTATGAAGAACCTAGTGAAGGGGCACAACTCACAACTGCACAATAGACTCACCTGGAAGCAATGCGTCTCAAAGATCTAAAAGCTCAGAACTATCTGTTCCAATCCATTGACAAACAGATAGTGAAGACTATGACCCACAAGGAGACGGCCAAACAGATCTGGGAAGCTATGAAGAGCAAATACCAGGGAAATATGAGAGTGAAGAAAGCGCAGTTACAAAGGTTGAGAAGAGAGTTCGAAACCTTGGAGATGAAGGAGGGAGAAAGTGTCAATGAGTATCTTGGTCGAGTAATGACTACAAGCAATGAAATGAAGAACTATGGGGAAGATATGAACGATGTTAAGGTGGTAGAGAAGATTCTCAGGTCACTCACAGAAAGATTCAACTACGTTGTGTGCATCATTGAAGAATCCAAATATACCGACAAGATGACGGTTGATGAACTACAGAGCTCGTTGCTGGTCCATGAACAAAAGTTCTCCCAGAAAACTAATGATGAACAAGTTTTGAAGACGGAGACCGATGTGATTGGTCGAGGTCGTGGACGAGGGAGAGGTTCACCAACAAGAGGATGGGGTCGAGGACGTGGAAGGTCAAGACCTGACTTTGACAAGTCAGCCATTGAATGTTACAGGTGCCATCAATTTGGGCATTTCTCTTATGAATGCAACCGAGACGAAAAACTAGTGAACTTTGCAGAATTTGACGAAGGAGAGAATTTGCTTCTTATGACAAATGCATCCTTAAGGAACCATACAAGAAAGGAATATGGTTTTTGGATTCGGCATGCTTGAACCATATGACAGGAGCCAAAGAATGGTTCATAAACCTGGATGAGAACTTCAAACACACGGTCAAGCTCGGGAATGATCTTCGTTTGTCAGACAAGGGCATTGGAGATGTACGGTTGGAGATTGATGGGATTACTCTGATCATCACACGGGTGTACTTTGTTCCAGAGCTCACATCAAATCTTATGAGCATAGGACAAATGCAAGAAAAGGATCTAACCGTGGTGATAAAACAAGGTGTTTGCAAAATTCATCATCCCCAACGAGGTGTTATCATCACATCAAATATGACTAGAATCGAATGTTTCTGGTATATGCAACTGTGAAGTCAATGGTTCATAGGTGTCTCAAGGTTAATAATGAAGCAAATGATCAACTCTGGCATAGACGACTTGGACACATGAACAACAAATCTTTAAGAACAATGGAGTATAGAAAGATGGTGATGGGATTGCCAAAGACAGCTGAGGCAACTAAAGAATGTGAAGTATGTAATCTGGGGAAGCAGATAAGGGAGAACATTCCAAAGAAGAGTTTGTGGAGAGCAACAAACAGCTGCAGTTGATTCATGCTGATCTGTGTGGACCGATAAGTTCAGCAACACCAAATGGAAAAAGGTACATCTTGGTTTTAATTAATGTTTTCTCGAGAAAAGGTTGGGTTTATTTCTTATCTAAGAAAAGGGAAGCACTTGATGTTTTTAAACGTTTTAAAACGAGAATGAAAAAGAAATAGATTTTAAGATTAAATGTCTAAGAAGTGACCGAGGTGGAGAGTTCACTTCAAAGGAATTTTGTGATTTTTGTGATAATGCTGGAATCAAAAGACAACTGACCACAACTTATACTCCGCAACAAAACAGTGTTGCGGAGAGACGCAACAGAACATTAATGAACACAGTTAGATGCCTTCTGATTGAGAAGAGGATGCCCAAGTACTTTTGGCAGAAGCAGCAAACTGGGCATGTTATATAATTAATAGGTGTGCTACAACTTCTCTTGAAGAGAAGGTCCCTGAAGAGGCATGGTCAGGTAAAAAACCAAATGTTGGCTACTTCAATATTTTTGGGTGTATTAGTTATGTGCTTATTCCAAGTCAATTAAGAACAAAACTAGAAGACATAAGTCATAAATGCATTTTTTTAGGAATAAGCACAGAGTCCAAGGCTTACAAAATGTATGATCCAATAAGAAAAAGGGTTGTGATAAGCAAAGATGTACGATTTGAAGAAAGTGAAAGCTGGAATTGAGGAAATGAGGAAGATGATAGCAGTGAATTAATTGTCCCTGATGCTGACTATTCAGATGATGAGGTACTAGGTAGTCCCCATAACAATGTGGCCCCACATGAGTCACATGGTGATGGGACCACTCATGAAGAAGCCCTCAATGACACAGTTCCTGTTGAAGCACATGTCTCACCTCAAAGTACAAACAACTCAACAAATGGTACAAGTGAGGGCCATATATCAAATAATACACCCTATCAAGCAGAATTGAGTGAGTCAGCTACTACTGTAAGAAGAACAAGATCAGCTCCAAGATGGTTGAATGATTACACGAGTGGGGAAGGCATCTCGGAACACGAATGTGATTATGCTTTATATATCAGCTCTGCTGATCCAACAAATTACAATGAAGCAGTCAAAGAAACAAAGTGGGTTGAGGCAATGAAAAGTGAAATGAAGTCTATAGAGAAGAACTTGACTTGGGAACTTGTCGATCCTCCTCACGGGATAAAGCCGATAGGAGTGAAATGGTTGTTCAAAACTAAGGTGAATGAGAAAGGGGAGGTTGATAAATACAATGCCCGGCTTGTTGTAAAAGGGTATGCTCAGAAAAAAGGGTTGGACTACAACGAGATTTTTGCACCTGTAGCTCGGTGGGACACGGTTCGATGTGTTCTAGCACTTGCTGCTCAAAGAGGTTGGGTTATATATCAACTCGACGTAAAAAGTGCTTTCTTAAATGGAGATTTGCAGGAGACAATATATATCGAGCAGCCACAAGGATTTGTCAAAAAGGGTGAGGAAGATAAGGTGTGCAAATTAAAGAAGGCTCTTTACGGGTTAAAGCAGGCCCCACGGGCGTGGTTTAAAAGAATTGAAAGTTATTTCTTAAGGGAAGGATTCAAGAAGAGTCACTATGATCACACTTTGTTTATCAAGAAGACTACAAAAGGAACCGTGATTGTTAGTCTTTATGTGGACGACCTGATTTACACAGGAAATGACAAAGCCATGTGTGACAGATTTAAACTTTCTATGATACAGGAGTTTGAGATAACGGACCTTGGGAAGATGAAATTCTTCCTGGGTATAGAAGTGAATCAAAAGAAAAATAGGATAAGTATGAGTCAGAAGAAGTATGCAAAAGAAATTTTGGAAAGATTCGACATGTGGGAAGCAAACGGTGTGAAAAACCCAATTGTTCCAGGCACGATCATAACAAAGGCAGGGGGTGGCAAGAAGGTGAACGAAACAGAGTATAAAAGTTTGGTAGGCAGCCTTATGTATTTGACTGTGACGAGACCAGATCTCATGTATGCCGTATGTTTCATTTCCAGATTCATGTCAGATCCCAAGGAGGAACATCTACAATTGGCTAAACGAATACTAAGGTATGTTAAAGAAACTTCTGGGTGTGGGTTATTGTATGAACGGAACATTGGTAGCAAGTTGCAAGTGTATACGGATAGCGATTATGCTAGAGATTTAGAGGACAGGAAATGCACGTCTGGATACACGTGTATTATGAGTAACGCAACCATTTGTTGGAGCTCCCGGAAGCAAGAAATTGACACCCTCTCGTCGACAGAAGCCGAGTATGTTGCTGCCATCTTGTGTGCTTGTCACGTCATGTGGTTAAAGGGATTGTTGGCAGATTTGAGTGGTGAAGAGACTGGTACTGTGGAAATTCAGTGTGACAACAGCTCAACAATCAAATTAGCAAAGAATCCAGTAATGCATAGACGCACAAAGCACATTGATGTACGTTATCACTATTTGAGAGAGCTAGTCAATGAAGGTGAAATACATCTGGTTTTTTGCCCCACTCAGAACCAGATTGCAGATGTCATGACAAAACCCGTAAAGCTGGATGTGTTTGAGAAGATGCGAAGGATGATGGGTGTTCGTGACTTGGAAGAACTAAACTGAAGGGTAAACCCGACTTCAGTTTAGGGGAAGGATTGAAATGGGTTTGTGTTTGTTGGGTCCTATTCAATAATGGGCTTCCAGCCCACGTATCAGTTTGATGTCTGCATGAGTTTTTGGGACTATGTATGTGTCAGTACTATGTCATTTAGAGTTTGTTTCAGTTATGACTTGAAGAACAAGTCCATATGTTACCGAGTCTTTTGCTTATTTCAGTTAGTTGGAGTCGTGTCCTGGATTGTAGGTCCACGTTTGATGTCAGTTATTTCTTTTGGAGTCTTGTAGGCTATATATAGCCAATTGTTTTATTTCAGTAATCATCAGAAAATTGCAGCATATTGTTTGTGATACCTTTCATTATAGGCTTAACGACATTCATGATATTATTTACAAAGGTTCATGATGTCCTGTCGATCAGTTGTGTTATCACTCAACCAGACATGCGTTTGTATTTGATGTCTGTGTAGTGAATTAGTGGTCTGAGAAAAATATAAAAAAGTTTTTATTATTTATCTTAAACAATATATTTGAAAAATAGTCTCTACCGTATTAGCATTAACTGATTCGACATGCATATGTATTTGATGTGTGTTTAGCATAAAATTGATTTTGAAAATTGAAAATAGTTAACAAACTTAGAGGATTCACATCCGGTTCCTTAAAACTATATAAATGTATTCCTTGTATAATATGAAATGATTGTTAGTGGTTGTGAAGAGAAGAAAGAAAACATGTTATTGCTTATTTGTATATTTGAGTAAATATTATTCAATCCTTATAAATTTTTTAATATTTTTTAAATCAGTTGTGAGTAAATAAAATAGAAAAACTAATAATAAAAGTATAAAAAATATTATTTAACTGAAATAAAAAATAGTTATTTTTGAAATAATTAAAAAAAATAAGAATAAAAAACGAAATGTAAATACTATTGGTTACACGTAACATAAGATCTTGATTTCAAGTAAATATGATTTGATTACATTTTCATGTAATTTACTGTTTATATTACACGTTTTATCTACTTTTTAGAACATCAATAGTTGGCCTTATGTTTATATAGGATTTGCAGTAAAAAGTGTTAATAACACACCTTTTGTAAGCTTAAAACTCGGGAGAACCCTCTCTGTCCCTCTCTCTCTTAATATGTATATATAAATATATGCAGTATATACACATACATACATACATACATACATACATGCACATCGTTATCTTTACAAACAGTAAGTTTAGTTCCAACAAAAAGTTGCAGATAGAGATAGAAGAGAGAGAGAGAGAGAGAGAGAGAGAGAGAGAGAGAGAGAGAGAGAGGGATGGAGTGTGGTGGAGCTGGAGAGGGTACTTCATCATGTTTGATGAGTTTTGGAGACACCAACAACATAAATAGCAGCAGTAATACCATTAATAACAACAGCAACAACATTGGATCACTGTGTCTTCCTCCACCTGCAGCTGCAGCTGCTGCATATAACACCACCACCAACAATAACCTGATTTTCTCCGATCATCATCATCATCATCAGCATCATAGCAACTGTGGGATTTCTGCTTCTGCTATGATGCTTGAAGAGAACAACAACAACCCCATTAATATCAACGACGGAGTAGGGTTAGGGTTCATGAATCCCTCTTCTTCTGTTAAAGCAAAGATCATGTCTCATCCTCATTACCCTCGTCTTTTATCAGCTTATCTCAACTGTCAAAAGGTTTCTCTCTCTCTATCATATGTATAGACACAGATCTATATATCTACTTATGTATAACTCACAAAATTAATTAATGAAAGTGGGTATCTTTAGATTTCTGCATTTAGTGCATGAAGAACCAAGTGAATCAAGAATTCAAATCTTGTGTAGGGGTTTGCGTGTTTGATCTATTGCTTCATTTAGTAGTGTATAGTAGTAGAAGAAACCCAGAAGTGGGATATCTAGATTTGTGTGTTTCTGTGTGTGACATCATTTATTATAGTCATTTCTTCATTTGGCTAGCTAAATACAATCTCTTGAACCAAAGGCCTTCTGCTCTAGTGATATGTATGCCTGAGATCTTTTAGTTGTCAGTTTAAACCTACTCAGGAGGGTTTTCTACAATATTGGGTTTTCTCCTTGACGATATTTCAAGTGAGTCAGACCTGGAGCGTCAAAATAACCGACGGTTGACATCATATCTTTGGGATAGTTTCAAACACCGTTTGAAAAAAAGAAAATATGATCTTTTGAAGAGAGAATAAATTTGCAGGAAACCATATGTTGCAAGTTTTCTACTTGTTGTAACTTGTATTTCATCTTAAAGATCGTGTCTTTGTGTGTAATTATTTGGAAATGAAGAATTATATATATTTTTAACTTGTCTTAAATAAAATACAGATAGGAGCACCACCTGAAGTTGTGGAAAGACTAGAGGAAGCTTGCCGAGCTTCGGTGGTGGCAGCGATGTCCGGTCGCTCCGCCTCCGGTGGTACTAGCGATGGCGGCAGCGGTGGCGATGGTGGAATGAATATGGCGATGATCACTGGACAAGATCCAGCACTTGATCAATTCATGGAAGCATACTGTGAAATGCTCATTAAATATGAACATGAACTCTCAAAACCCTTTAAAGAAGCCATGGTTTTCCTCTCAAGAATTGAATCCCAGTTTAAAGCCATCTCCATTTCTACAAATTCAGATTCTGGTGCATCATCTCTCTATTGATCTTCCTTCTTTATTTTAATTAGCCTTTTTTATTTAATAAAAAAGATTAAGAATTTTAGACTCTTGATTTCTTGATTAGGTTGTAAAATAAAATATGCATTTATATGTTACATATTTTAATCATCTAAAGCTTATTCTTTGATACCAATCACCAAAAAGAATACTATTTATATTAATATATCATATAAAATATTATAACTTTGTTTTCAAATTTGGTGTAAGCACATTTTCCAAGATTTGACAAACAGTTTACCTACAGTTGTATATCATAATTCTTGTGAAAGTTTCTTTTCTCCGAAAGTTCAAACATATTCTTATGTATAAATATGAAAAACTAATTTGACATATGAGGGCTCATCTATGATCTATTTAATGACCCTATGGTGCTACGTTTGATCCATATCATGTGTAATGTAAACATTAATTTGTAGCTAGGGTGAGGACACTAGCTAGCTTAATTATGTGTGTATGGACTCTAATTATGATGAAACTTTCACTCCATCTTGGAAGCTTTGCACTGTTTTACTATTGAAACAGACTGCATGTATAATTTTCCAGTTTTTTTTTTGCCTCCTGGAATGTAGATATATACACAAGTACACTTATGTATCTTTTCTTGGCAAATTACCAATTTTTTACCCCTTGAAATTTTTAGTTACAATCAACATATGTAAGGTTACATTTTGGCATATCCACCCTAAAAGGGGAAAATCTGTATTTGTTTTTCCTTCTGAGTGCTTTGATTCAACTATTTTGGTCAGTGTGTAGAAAGTAAAAAAAGGGTTTGGTGATGAGTTAACACAAATCAATCTCATATTTTATGACTGTTTGTCTATTAGGACCAACTAAACATTCATTTGATATCAACGTGGTTAATTAACCATTCTTTATAGATTCATTGTCAGTATGCTATTAATTTAGTATTTAAAAGAAACTAAATCATTTTGACTAGAGAATACTTTCATGGCTGCATGTTGTTTGATCATTCATCTTATAACTTGATGTAATAACAGCTGGTGGTGAAGGAGGTATGGACAAAAATGGCTCATCCGAAGAAGAGGTGGATGTAAATACCAATCTCATAGATCCTCAAGCTGAAGATCGAGAATTGAAGGGTCAGCTGTTGCGCAAGTATAGCGGTTATTTGGGCAGTCTCAAGCAAGAGTTCATGAAAAAGAGAAAGAAAGGTAAGTTACCGAAAGAAGCTCGTCAACAGCTGCTCGAATGGTGGACTAGGCATTACAAATGGCCATACCCTTCGGTAATTAAGCTTTTTCATTTTGTTAGTTCCATCTGCACACATTTCTTTCATCGTGTGCTGATCATGTGGTGGTTGCACAGGAGGCTCAAAAGCTGGCACTTGCCGAATCCACAGGACTTGACCAAAAACAGATAAACAACTGGTTCATAAACCAAAGGAAACGACATTGGAAGCCTTCTGAAGACATGCAGTTTGTGGTAATGGACGCTGCTCATCCTCACTATTTCATGGAGAACATGAACGTGCTTGGGAACCCTTATCCCATGGACGTTTCACTTCTCTAGGTTTAGTAAAAATATAAACACATCCAATGTGTCCAGATGAATGGACACGACTGAAATTGATGAGGGATTTAGAAGTCTGTCAACTGTTAAGATTGTAATGCAGCTTGTTAGCTATCATGTTTCCGTCTGTCCTTAGAGCATGAACAATTCTAGACTTTGTTATATTAAGCCATGTTTACTGCTTGAAGTAATATACTTCATGTCTATCTTCCTTACTTGAATACTAAATAAGCTATTGAAATAATCAACAGCCAGAGGGCAATGATCAATGATTAAGAACGATATGATAAATTGATAATTAAACAATACTGACAATCTTATTGATGAATCAAAACGAATTATACAGTCTTATTCGTTGATACTTACAAAGACGATTAAGAAGTTATAACAACTAAGAACACAACTACTTATAGAGGATAATCAAATCAAGCAAGATTATCTCTAGTGGGGATAAAATACTCCTAAACAGAAAAGTCACATTTAGGCCTCTGCACTTCTAGGAACATCATGAATTAGCTTTATACTTCACAATCAGAGTTGAATTCTGCAACCATTGAAGTTATCCAACGATTAACCAATTCTGAGCAGCTCTAAACACTTCAAAAAACTTATTACCATGAAGAGCTTTTGTGAGCATATCAGCAACATTATCTTCAGTGCTAACATCTAAAACTTTTACCTCCTTTGAGTTAACATCTCAAATAAAATGAAGTTTAAGATTGATGTGGTTAATCTTTTCATGATAAGCATTGTTCTTAGAAGGCTTAGAAGCTTCTTGATTATCACAAAGGACCATTGTGTCATCAACATGAACATCCAACTCAGCAGCACAACCTTTTAGCTAGAAAGCTTCCTTTACGGTTTCTAGATTTGCTAAGTACCTGTTGACCACACTCAACCCATAACCAATATCATGCTGAGTAAACAAGCACCATAAGATACATTAAAACTCCCCACAACATTTGCATATGACACCCTTTGCATGTAAGCCAATTCCATATCATATTTAGTACAAGCTTAAGCATACAACTAAAAATGATCGATGTACTATTAGAGTACTCCACACCAAAATTTGCTAACACCTTATGTATATAAGAGCATTGAGTGAAACTGGTCCGACTCTTATCTCTGATTCTGGTAATCTTCATACCTAAATTTTTCTTTGCCTCTCCAAGTTCCTTCACCTTAAATTCATCAATCAGTAGATGCTTAGTAGCTTTGATTTCATAAGGGTGAGCATATCATCCACATTAATTAACAAGTACACATAGTTTCAAGAGCTATATCCTTTCACATATATACAAGAGTCATAAATGCTTCTTAAAAATCATGAGACACCATAAATCCACCAAATCTTCTATACCATTGTTTGGGTGATTGTCTTAACTCATACATTGACTTCTTCAACAAATACACTTTTTTCTCATTCCCTCTTTCCATAAAACCTTGGTGTATATATCTACTCATCCAAATTACCATGTAAATTTTTTTTTACATATAATTGCTCTAGTTCTATATCTATAACAATGGGTTAAGGTATGATGAATCTAACAAATAAATGTTTGACAATCACAGAATTTTGTTTTCAATAACCTATTCATGCCTTTTGGATGAAGCCCTTAACTACTAGCCTAGCTTTGAAGTTTGAACCTAAGCTTCTTAAATCCTAGAACATCTTCTTTAAGCTTATATATCCACTTGTAGGGTACCGCCTTTTGGCCCTCAAGCTAGTCAATCAAGATCCTAAATAATTACAAGTGATTTCACTCTTTTAATTCTCAAAAGCCTAATCTTTTACAAAACACATACCCAAACTCTCCTTAAATAGTCATCAATCAAAGAACTCGCTCCTTCTAAAGATTGGGTTTTTGCAGGACCTCACATATTAGAATGATTATAATTAAGAATTTTTTGAGTTATGTGATTACCTTTTAGCAAACTTTAAACTATATGCTTTGCCCATTATACAATGACCAAAAACTCTTATTTCTAAATAAAAACAATGAAACAAAAGCAAGTCACTTCTCTCTCACACATAAAACTCTATCTCTTTCTTAAACTAATAACACCTCCACATGATTGGAAATCCTAAAAGACCCATTCTCCACACAACTGCTTAACTAACTAAGCTCCACCACAATCGCTTGTTACTCACACTCAGATATCACCCATAATTTTCGTCAGAAACGTTATAGGTTGCAACCACCATTGTTGGATCACCACCATGTTAGATCTCCTTGTCGGTATATGTTTCTCTCTAGACCATTGTCGTTGGGACACCACCATCATTGTCACTAGACTACATCGAGTTTTTTTTCTCTCTCTCTAAGTTTCATTTTCTAACTCACAAATTAGGGTTAGGATTTGAGTGGGCTTTTTAGGAAGGAGATAATAAGGTAGGTTCTTTGTATTTTTTTCAATTATAGATCTAGGATTCATGATGATTGCTATGAGGGAAGAAAACAATGATGTGTGGATCTAGGATATCAAATGTAAAAAGATGATGATGATGATGATGTTTGATAATGAATGTTGGCATAAAATGGTGATGTACATGATATAAAGGAGAGGATAGGCTTTATTTTTGTTTAGTATTATAACATATTTAGTTATTTGTTAGATGAATATTTTGATTATTTCCAAAAACTAATAGAAAATTTTAACAATCATCAATGTCGAGACTATCAGTGTGTATTACATGTAGAGTTTAGGACTTGATAAGTACTTTATTTAAAGTAAGGATAATAAATGAATTCAAAACATAACTCAGAGTCTATCTGTGTAACTTTCATTATTACTAACGATTTACAACATCTAAATAATAACTTCGTCAACCATAATTTCCCATGTGTCTAAGAGATTGTATATTATAATATAGTTGATGATTTGAACAATGATTTGTAATATTTTTTGCGTGTGGTACAACCTTCTAATGCATATACATGTTTTGTTGCTTTATGTACAACCATTTGATGCTACATCTCTCTTTTCCCCTTTAAATAGAGTTTTATGTGATTTATTTGTTATTTAATTCTTGGTTTTGTTGTCGGGAAAGGGCAATAGGTGGTAGCATGTCGTCATTGTTGCCGGTCATCGGCCCTTTTAAATAGGATTTTAGTTCCTGCTAATGGTTGATTATGTTTTGTGCAAGCTTATGATGCACGAGCAGGTTTTGTGTCGTTGCATTTGAACCTCTAATGTTGTGTTTTTCTAGATCCCGGTGGTGGTGTGATATCGACTTTATGTTGATTATGTTGGGTTATTTCTATTTCCGTTGTGGGTTTCGTTATTTAGGCTTCCGCATCATCTCTACCAACCGCCTTTGGGTGGTGGTGGTGTGTTTCCACCATTGTCGGTTGGCCTTCAGGTTGATGATGAGCTTAGGCTCACTTGAGACACCTATTGTAACTTGACTCCTTTGTTGTACTAGCGCGTTATGATGATGATAACATTTGTTGTCATTTGTGTTGTAAAATCAATCAAAGAAAGAACAAAACTAAAACACAAATCCACTACTGAAATGATTTGTTTGGTATTGAATATTAAGAAATATTTAATTCTATGAAAATATGAGAATTAAGCATGCTATTCTAAACAACAACTGATCCTTATATACATGAATTAGTCTTAACAACTTTAGCAAAGTATTTACACTTCACCCCCTCCATGTTTAGAAAACATATCTTCCGAAGTTAAAAAAACATCCGAAGCTTAAAACCTCTTTCTTCCGATGAGTAAACATTACTTCTTTCGAAGCATTATTATATCTCTATAATCAACTCTAACTCTCCACAATCTTCACCTTTAGAGTATGCATCATAGAAAACCAATAATAATGTTACTAATACCAAGTTTTGTAACACAAAACTCAAATTTAAAACCTAACACCACCTTTGTAAAAATATTTGCTAGATTCTCGTCTGTCCCAACTTGCTTTACAAGAACTTCTTTATTGCTAATCACTTCCCGAATAAAATGTAATCTAATATGAATATGCTTTCTCCTTTCATGAAAAACATTGTTCTTAGCAAGTTGTACAACACCTTGATTGTCACAGAACACCATTGTATCAGACAATCTCATCCCTAACTCAACAACAAGTCTTTGTAACCACAATGACTCTTTTATAGCTTTAGTTAGTGCCATATACTTCGCTTCAGTTGTAGACAATGCAACCACATGCTGCATTGAGCTTTCCATCTTACCACATTACCTATTAATCTGAACACATAACCAGTGATGGACCTTCTCTTGTCAAAATCTTTTGTAAAGTCAGAATCAACATAACCTTCAACTCTATCTTGACCTTTACCTTTTTCAGACCAAAAACTAATCCCCAATCTTTAGTATATTGAAGATATCTAAGGATCCATTTAGCAGCATCCTAATGAACTTTCTCAGGTGATGAAATAAACCTACTAACCAAGCTTACAACATAGGCCAAATCAGGCCTTGCGCATACCATTAGATACATAAGAATTCTCACTACATTAGCATATGGAACCTTCTCCATATATGTTAACTCATCTTCAGTACAAGGATTGTCTTCCATGGACAACTTGAAATGAGCTCTAATAGGAGTTTTAACAGCTTTGCACTCATGCATACCATAAAGCTTTAAGAATTTATTTTTGTAAGAAGTCTGTGACAACGTCAACTATCTAGAACTCCTATCTCTGTTAATCTCCATTCCTAAAATCTTCCAAGCATTACCCAGTTCTTTCATTTCAAACTCCATCATGAGTAACTTCTTTGTAGCTTCAAATCTGATCTTGCATCTTGCATGCTATCAGCATATCATCTACATAAAACAACAAATACAGAAAATTCCCACTAGAGCACCTCATATGATAAATACAACTATCATAAGCACTCCTAGTAAGACCATGAGTCACTACAAACTCATCAAACCATTTGTACCACTGCTGTGACATCCGTCACCTTAAGGTCCGTCGACCGACATAAATAACATGGAAATATTTAATTAATCTTCCTTTTCTTCATGAACTCCTGCTTTACGGAATCATGTCTGCTTATTTTTCCCTTGTGCCTGTACTTCCTTCGAGAACGTGTGTTAAGCATAAACTTTTATAAATTTCATCACCATTACCACCAATATATCATTTTTAATTTCGACCATTGTCATTAATAAAACCATTTTAGGCTATCAAATGCCATTAAACACGCTTTTAACCGTAATATAACGAACATTTTAAGATCGTAATCAACCGAAACAAATTTTCGGGAAACTCGAGGGTTAAGTGCACGGACTAAACTTGTAATTTTGCAAACTTGGGCTGGGTATATAAGCCCCATTTCCAGCCATTTATCCTCATCTTCATCTTCTTCACCTTCAACCTTTTCTCCACTTTTTCTCTCGATCTAGCACCAAAAATCGTCACGTTATCGCGTTTTCACTACCAAATATTGGTATCATCGTGTGTACGCGTTCCTAGCAGGTAGACAACCTTGTTCAACCCGTTTTTGGTTCGGTTTTACTGCTGCGATTTCTAGGGTTTCGGGTGCTCGGGTTCATCCGAGCACATGAGGTCGAGTGGGTGCGGGTGAGGTCTTTCTGCTTGTGTTTCATGTTTGTGTATGTTAGTAGAGTGTTTCTGGAAGTCCTCGTGGTATAAAACCCGCGTTAGAGCAGCTCGGGGGCTGCTCAGCCCGACCACAGTCGCGATTCTGCAGTTCGGGCGACTGGGTCTGTCATGCGATTGAGCCGTGCGACTGAGTGAGTGCGTGCGACTGAATCATGCGTCTAAGTCAATCCTGCGACTGAGTTGTGCGACTAGGCATGTCGTGCGACTGAGTCGTGCGACTGGGTGTTTGTATGCGATTGAGTCATGCGTGCGAATGAGTGTATACGATTGAGTCCTGCGTATGAATGATTGTGTGCGATTGAGTCAGGTGACCGACTGAGTGTATGCGATTGTGCGTGTTTCGCACGATTGGAGTCCAATCGCACGAATGAAGGTTCAATCGCACGAAAGTAGCTAATTCGTACGATTGAGGGTTGATTCGTGCGCATGGTACGACTGAGTCCAATCGCACGAATGAAGGTTCAATCGCACGAAAGTAGCTAATTCGCACGATTGAAGGTTGATTCGTACGAATGGAACGTGGGTCGAGCGTCTGGTCCCGTCGTGTGTCTGATGATGCGTGTGTCCGCTTGTGTGTGTGCTACCCACGACCGAACCGATACAACCCGAACCGACCAAACATTACTATACGCTTTATACATGTCATTAATGCTTGACCATAACTGTCAATAGGTGTTTGACCGATCATTGCATTCAACTGTTGGAAATCTCGACCTTTCATACTTACCACTTAACAAGTGAGTTTCGTGGTCCCTTTTTATGCTTATACTACTTTACAAACATTTACAAACATGGGGAAAAGTATGCTCGCCCGTTTTCCATGCTGTACAACATACATAAAATTTTCATACAAGGAATCAACGTGATACTGTGTTGCAAGTACTTATCTGATACATGCTTGGGTCTGCTGTGTGGTTCTATCTTTGCAACTATTTACTTCCAGTTTGGGAACCGACGGTTAGGTATTAGTAGTACTACTGGGTTGACACCCCCACCCTCGTGTTGGTATACTAGTTAGTACCAACAATAGCCAGGTACGGGTCTTGGGTGAATATACGCCGACAATTTCTTTGTGTACGTCACGAGGTTTGGTTGCAAAGCTCATGACATGTGATTTTACTTGTGTATATAACTGTATTCACGGTATTCCATATCATTCACTTTATACAGCATCACTTACATTTATATTACTTAAACCTGCGAGCTCACCAACATTTGTTGACCATTTTGAGCATATCTTTTCAGGTGATCAAGCTAGTTGAGGTTCTAGGTGTGCTGCCTTAGTGGAGACCCTAGGATGCATTTTTGGACTAATCATGTTTGACAAACAGTTACTTTGAACAATGATGAACTGTGTAAACAATTACAATCTTTTGAAACTTGTTCCCGGGTTGTGGGAATTTACATTACAATTTCATCTTTATGTGATTATGTGAATCGTTTATCCTGTTATGCATATGGCTATGTTGTCGTGAACATTGACTATACATGACACAAGTCCCCTGTTGTCGGGTGTCGTCATGACACGCTCGTCATCATTTTATTATTGCATCTCTATCGCTTACCATGTGTTATGACGATTCCCGTCTCGTCGCACCCCGTGTTTCCGCTCTTAGCGGGGGTGTGACAGACTGGTATCAGAGCCATTGGTTATAGAGAATTAGGCAATACACTTGACCTAGACTATAACCTAGGAACCTTCATGTAGATTGCATGCCAGGGTTGTGTGCATTTGTATCTCATACGTGTCCTCATTACTTGTTCGTTATCTATCTATTTCGTGATCTTTCCACCCTATGAGAGAGCCTTGTGCTCACTCTTTTATGGGATGCTCCTATTAGATCTTCCGTTCCCTCTGCGCGCCAAGTATCATAACAAATTCGGGTATTGAGACCCGAAGAGATCTTCACGGATCATATACTGCGCTTGACCTTGGATACTGAGACCGACCCAAGGAGGCTATGTCTGAGTCCTTTAAGGATGCGAGATAGGCAACCTCCACAGACTATATGTGATTACATGCTTGGGCTCTCAGTTGACCTGATGGATTATTATGGATATGATGTAAAGGAAAGTCGGATGTCATGTAACCGGATCGGGCATCATTCTCGGTACATCGTGGGTGTGGTGGGAACACTGCGGGGAACCCTATATATAAACATCACCGGTATACCGAGAATATGCTTGAAATGGGCTGCATGGTGATCTTGACCGACCGGAACATGAACATTGGAACTTGATAAACGGAATACTCGTGTATCTTATGGTGACTAAAGCTTATATGTGTTACCTCTTTTATGAATAGAACATGCCGCCTCGAAGATCTACTCACAGTAATAGTAGCGGAATTGAAGCCCCAAGGGGCAGAGGCAGAGGCAGGGGAAGAACCCCAAGAACAAGTGATGCTCCAACCAGTAACAATCAAGGAACAGGGAACACTGATATGGCAGCCCTGATCGCTCAACAGCTGGCCGCACTAATTCCGACAATCGTGGCCCAAGTGAGTGATGCTCTTCAGAATCCTCACCCCCACGGGGACGGAGGCAATGAAAATGAGGATAACGGTAACCCGACTGGGAATGAAAGCAATCAGGAGACCGGAAATGGTGGTACAACCGGTAACGAAGCTGTAATTGTTAATGAGACCGGGGTTGTGAATACTAGACGGGGATGTTCGTACAAGGAATTCGTGGCTTGTAAACCACGAGAGTTTGATGGCAAAGGTGGAGCCATAGCTCTGACCAGATGGCTTGAAAAGATGGAGGTCGTGATCGACATCAGCGAATGCCTCGACAGCCAAAGAATTAAGTACGCCACTTGCTCACTACAGGGCAAAGCACTGACATGGTGGAACACTCCGATTCAGGCTTGGGGAAGAGAATCCGCGATGCAAATGTCGTGGGATGAGTTCAAGGCCCTAATCACCGAGGAGTACTGTCCTCTCAATGAGATGCAAAAACTTGAGCATGAGTTCTGGAATCATGCCATGGTGGGGGCTGGGCACGCAGCTTACACCGACCGTTTTCATGAGTTAGCAAGGTTGGTTCCACATCTAGTCACCCCAGAATCAAAAAGGATAGAGAGGTACATTTGGGGACTTGCGCCTCAAATCCGGGCAATGGTAACCGCTACCGCTCCTCCTACTATTCAGAGCGCGATTCTAAAGGCTGGCGCTTTGACTGACGAAATGGTGAGAACGGGAGTTTTGGGTAGAGGAGCAGAAAAGAGAAAGGATTTTGGGGAAACGAGCCGGTCGAGTGCCGGGAAGTTTGACAAAAGAGCCAAGACAACCAGAAACTTTGTGGCAGTGACGCGGGGCAGGCGAGAGTATGTGGGTCCGCACCCCAAATGTGACAAGTGCAATTATCATCATCCCCCAGGAACGCAGTGCCGGGTGTGCGCGAATTGTAGACGCCCGGGGCATCTTGCAAGAGACTGCAGAACAGCGCCGAATATGGTTGCACCGGTCAACGCGGTTAACCCCGTCGGGAATGCAAGGGCTTGTTATGAGTGTGGAAGCCTTGATCACTACCGAAACATGTGCCCCAGGCTGAATCGGGCATCGGGTCAACAAGGAAACAACCAGCAGCAAGTGATGGCCATAGCTGGAAATCAAGGCCCGACCAATCAGGGGAATACAGCTCGGGGACGTGCATTCGTCATGGAGCCAACGATGCTCGCCAGGACCCGAATGTTGTCACAGGTACGCACTTACTCAATAATCACTTTACATCTATATTGTTTGATACTGGAGCAGACAATAGCTTTATATCTTCTGAGTTTGTGCAATTGCTTGATTTGAGCACTAGTAGGCTACAAACTAGCTACTCTGTAGAAATGGCCAACGGTAGGATTGTTCAGGCCGATGAATTATTAGAGTACTCAGAATTCAAGGAGAAAGACCGGGGAGAAACTTAAAGCTTATTCCTGCATGAAAGCACGCCGGAGTTACGAAAACAGTGCTACTCTTTTCTGGCTCATGTGGTGGAAAAGAAAGAGGAGGAACAGGAATTGACAAATATCCCTACAGTGCGGGATTACCCAGATGTATTCCCAGATGACTTGTCTGGTTTGCCTCCTCCACGACAGGTGGAATTTCGTATTGATTTGGTTCCTAGAGCTACACCGGTAGCAAAGACACCGTATCGGTTGGCACCGTCGAAATGCAAGAGTTATCTAGCCAGTTACAGGAACTACTGGAGAAGGGTTTTATTCGGCCGAGTCACTCGCCTTGGGGAGCACCAGTGTTATTTGTCAAGAAGAAGGATGGGTCGTTCCGTATGTGCATCGACTACCATGAGTTGAACAAATAACTGTGAAGAATCGGTATCCTCTCCCCAGGATCGACGACCTGTTTGATCAGTTACAAGGAGCTTCGTATTTTTCCAAGATCGACCTTCGGTCTGGATATCACCAACTAAGAGTTTTCGAGGAGGACATACCGAAGACAACATTTAGAACTCGTTATGGGCACTATGAGTTCTTGGTCATGCCGTTTGGATTGACTAACGCACCAGCTGTGTTCATGGACTTGATGAATCGAGTGTGCAAACCTTACTTGGATAAGTTTGTAATCGTATTCATCGACGACATACTTATCTACTCTCGATCGAAGGAGGACCATGAAGAACACCTTCGGGCAATACTGGAACTGTTAAGAGAAGAGAAACTTTTCGCCAAGTTCTCGAAGTGTGAATTCTGGCTGCGAGAGGTGAAGTTTTTGGGTCATGTGGTTAACAAAGACGGGATTCATGTAGATCCGGCAAGATCGAAGCGGTAAAGAAATGGGATACACCCCAGACATCTTCAGAGATACGACAGTTCTTAGGATTAGCCGGATACTATCGTCGTTTCATTGCGAACTTTTCAAAGATCGCTCAACCGTTGACGTTGCTAACTCAAAAAGACAAGAAGTTTGATTGGGGAGATGCGCAAAGACGGGCGTTCCAAACGCTGAAAGATAAGTTGTGCAATGCACCGATATTGTCCCTCCCGGACGGAACTGATGATTTTGTGGTGTACTGTGATGCTTCGCATCAAGGGTTGGGATGTGTACTAATGCAGAAAGATAAGGTGATCGCCTACGCTTCGCGACAACTTAAAGTGCACGAGAAGAACTACACGACTCATGATCTTGAGTTGGGTGCGGTAGTATTCGCACTTAAGATATGGAGGCATTACCTGTATGGAACCAAATGCATCGTATACACAGATCATAAAAGCCTTCAACATATTCTGGATCAGAAGGAACTCAATATACGACAACGACGTTGGGTAGAGCTTCTTAGTGACTACGATTGTGAAATCCGGTATCATCCGGGGAAAGCTAACGTGGTGGCTGATGCTCTAAGCCGCAAAGAACGCGTGAAACCACTACGTGCTCGAGCTTTGGGATTGACCATTCAAACAAATTTGAAAGCTCAGATCCAAATTGCACAAAGTGAAGCGTTGAAAGAAGAAAACCTTGCGGGAGAAGAATTCCGAGGGTTGGATAAACAACTGATGTGCAAGGACGATGGCGTACAGTACTTCGTGGACCGGATATGGGTACCCAAGTGGGGAGGTGTACGTACCTTGGTCATGGATGAAGCACATAAGACACGATATTCTATTCATCCTGGCGCAGACAAGATGTACCACGATCTCAAAGATCTGTACTGGTGGCCAGGCCTGAAGAAAGATATTGCCACGTACATCAGTAGATGCTTGACATGCTCGAAAGTTAAAGCTGAACATCAGAAACCATCGGGATTATTACAGCAACCTGAAATTCCCGAGTGGAAATGGGAGAATATAGCCATGGATTTCATTACCAAACTCCCTAAAACGAGCAATGGGCATGACTCGATATGGGTCGTAGTGGATCGAATGACGAAATCAGCACACTTCTTGCCAATCCGAGAAGACTACAAAATGGACAAGTTGGCGAGATTGTACATTAAAGAGGTCGTGACAAGACACGGAGTGCCGGTGTTAATCATCTCCGACCGTGACGGCCGATTCACTTCACGATTTTGGCAAACACTCCAGAAAGCAATGGGCACTCGATTAGACATAAGTACCGCCTATCACCCTCAAACAGATGGCCAAAGTGAACGAACCATACAAACGTTAGAAGACATGCTAAGAGCGTGTGTAATAGATTTTGGTGGTAGTTGGGATACTCATTTGCTATTGATTGAATTCTCATACAATAACAGCTACCACACCAGCATTGGGTGTGCTCCGTTCGAAGCGTTGTACGGTAGGAAGTGTAGATCACCCGTTTGTTGGGCCGAGATTGGTGAAAGTCAGCTAACAGGCCTAGAGATCATCCAGGAAACAACCGACAAGATCTTCCAAATCAAAGATAGACTGAAAGCCGCTAGAGATCGCCAAAAGAGCTACGCTGATAATCGTCGAAAGCCTCTAGAATTCAACGTTGGGGACTGAGTGTTACTCAAGGTCTCTCCTTGGAAAGGAGTTGTTCGGTTTGGAAAGAAAGGGAAGTTAGCCCCGAGATACGTGGGACCATTCGAGATTACAGAAAGAATTGGTCCAGTGGCTTACCGATTAAGGTTACCACAAGAACTCAACGGTGTGCATGATACCTTCCATGTGTCAAACCTCAAGAAGTGTTTGGCTGACGAATCACTTCACATACCCATTGACGATATCAAAATCGACGAAAAGCTTCATTTTATTGAGGAACCCATTGAGGTCATGGATCGTAAAGTCAAACAGTTGAAGCGCAGTAGAATACCAATTGTTCGCGTAAGGTGGAATTCGAAACGATGGCCAGAGTTTACATGGGAACGGGAAGATCAAATGAAACTCAAATACCCACGCTTATTCGTGGATGACACTCTTGGACCTAACTCCAGCTGAATTTCGGAACGAAACTCTCTCAACTGGGGGATACTGTGACATCCGTCACCTTAAGGTCCGTCGAACGACATAAATAACATTGAAATATTTTAATTAATCTTCCTTTTCTTCATGAACTCCTGCTTTACGGAATCATGTCTGCTTATTTTTCCCTTGTGCCTGTACTTCCTTCGAGAACGTGTGTTAAGCATAAACTTTTATAAATTTCATCACCATTACCACCAAATATATCATTTTTAATTTCGACCATTGTCATTAATAAAACCATTTTAGGCTATCAAATGCCATTAAACACGCTTTTAACCGTAATATAACGAACATTTAAGATCGTAATCAACCGAAACAAATTTTCGGGAAACTCGAGGGTTAAGTGCAGGGACTAAACTTGTAATTTTGCAAACTTGGGCTGGGTATATAAGCCCCATTTCCAGCCATTTATCCTCATCTTCATCTTCTTCACCTTCAACCTTTTCTCCACTTTTTCTCTCGATCTAGCACCAAAAATCGTCACGATTGTCGCGTTTTCACTACCAAATATTGGGTATCAACGTGTGTACGCGTTCCTAGCAGGTAGACAACCTTGTTCAACCCGTTTTTGGTTCGGTTTTACTGCTGCGATTTCTAGGGTTTCGGGTGCTCGGGTTCATCCGAGCACATGAGGTCGAGTGGGTGCGGGTGAGGTCTTTCTGCTTGTGTTTCATGTTTGTGTATGTTAGTGGAGTGTTTCTGGAAGTCCTCATGGTATAAAACCCGCGTTAGAGCAGCTCGGGGGCTGCTCAGCCCGACCACAGTCGCGATTCTGCAGTTCGGGCGACTGGGTCTGTCATGCGATTGAGCCGTGCGACTGAGTGAGTCGTGCGACTGAATCATGCGTCTAAGTCAATCGTGCGACTGATTTGTGCGACTAGGCATGTCGTGCGACTGAGTCGTGCGACTGGGTGTTTGTATGCGATTGAGTCATGCGTGCGAATGAGTGTATACGATTGAGTCCTGCGTATGAATGATTGTGTGCGATTGAGTCAGGTGACCGACTGAGTGTATGCGATTGTGCGTGTTTCGCACGACTGGAGTCCAATCGCACGAATGAAGGTTCAATTGCACGAAAGTAGCTAATTCGTACGATTGAGGGTTGATTCGTGCGCATGGAGGTTGGGTCGTGCGAATGGGTGTGTTGTGTGGTACGACTGAGTCCAATCGCACGAATGAAGGTTCAATCGCACGAAAGTAGCTAATTCGCACGATTGAAGGTTGATTCGTACGAATGGAACGTGGGTCGAGCGTCTGGTCTCGTCGTGTGTCTGATGATGCGTGTGTCCGCTTGTGTGTGTGCTACCCACGACCGAACCGATACAACCCGAACCGACCAAACATTACTATACGCTTTATACATGTCATTAATGCTTGACCATAGCTGTCAATAGGTGTTTGACCGATCATTGCATTCAACTGTTGGAAATCTCGACCTTTCATACTTACCACTTAACAAGTGAGTTTCGTGGCCCCTTTTTATACTTATACTACTTTACAAACATTTACAAACATGGGGGAAAAGTATGCTCGCCCGTTTTCCATGCTGTACAACATACATAAAATTTTCATACAAGGAATCAACGTAATACTGTGTTGCAAGTACTTATCTGATACATGCTTGAGTCTGTTGTGTGGTTCTATCTTTGCAACTATTTAATTCCAGTTTGGGAACCGACGGTTAGGTATTGGTAGTACTACTGGGTTGACACCCCCACCCTCGTGTTGGTATACTAGTTAGTACCAACAATAGCCAGGTACGGGTCTTGGGTGAATATACGCCGACAATTTCTTTGTGTACGTCGCTAGGTTTGGTTGCAAAGCTCATGACATGTGATTTTACTTGTGTATATAACTGTATTCACGGTATTCCATATCATTCACTTTATACAGCATCACTTACATTTATTACTTAAACCTGTGAGCTCACCAACAATTTGTTGACCATTTTGAGCATATCTTTTCAGGTGATCAAGCTAGTTGAGGTTCTAGGTGTGCTGCCTTAGTGGAGACCCTAGGATGCATTTTTGGACTAATCATGTTTGACAAACAGTTACTTTGAACAATGATGAACTGTGTAAACAATTACAATCTTTTGAAACTTGTTCCCGGGTTGTGGGAATTTACATTACAATTTCATCTTTATGTGATTATGTGAATTGTTTATCCTGTCATGCATATGGCTATGTTGTCGTGAACATTGACTATACACGACACAAGTCCCCTTGTTGTCGGGTGTCGTCATGACACGCTCGTCATCATTTTATTATTGCATCTCTATCGCTTACCATGTGTTATGACGATTCCCGTCTCGTCGCAACCCCGTGTTTCCGCTCTTAGCGGGGGTGTGACAACTGCCATGGTGATTACTTCAGACCATATAACGACCTCTAACAAACACATGTTATTCTCCTTGCCTTTAATCTTAAAACCCATAGGTTATTTCATATATATCTTTTCATTTAAGAACCCATGCAAGAAAGCTATTTTAACATCTAGTTGTTCCAACTATAGATCAAAAGCAGTTGTGACAGACAAAAATATACGAATAGAAGTATGCTTTACCACTGGTGAAAATATCTCATTATAGTCATTACATTCCCTCTGAGTAGATCCTTTAGCTACCAACCTAGCTTTGAACCTAGGACCCTCAGTACCATACACACCATCCTTGACTTTATACAACCACTTACAAGCTACCAACTTCTGATCTATTGGCTTATCAACCAATTACCATATTTTATTCTTCTCTAGGTAATTCATCTCTTCAACCATAGCATCATACCACTTGTCACTTTCATATGATGACATAGCCTCAACAAAACTTAAAGGCTTAAAGATACTCCTCTCTTCAATAGTTCTGAAGACAACAACTGACATATCATGATCCTGTCTATATCTGATAGGAGCCACAACCTTTCTTCTAGGTCTATATTTGGCAATGATATGAGTAATATGAGGCTCTAGATCCACCTCACCTTCACTGTTTTCGCTTGACCCGACAACCTTGTCTGAATCATCCTCACACTCCACCTCAATCTCAACTTTCTCTGGAGACTGAGTATGGATGTTTACACCTACCACATCTATATACAACAAGCCTTCTTGGAATTCTACATCCCTTTTTACAATTACACAAGGCCCTTTTCCTTCTAACCTCCATATTTTATAACCCTTGACACCCTTAGTACCTTAAAAGAACACTCTTTTGAGACCTTGCATCAAGTTTATCCTGACTAACATGAAAGTAGACCACTGACTCAATCACCCTTAAATGGCTACAGTCAGGTTTTACTCTTGTCTATATCTCCATAGGAGTCTTCATCCCTAAAGCTCTAGATGGTGAGTTGTTAATCAGATAAGCTGTAAAGGTAACTAATTCTCCCCAAAAACCTTTTAGAAACCCAACATTAATCCTCATGCATCTAAGTCTTTCCAACAAAGTTTCGTTCATTCTCTTAGCCAACTCATTTTGTTGAGGAGTACTGGGTACAGTAAGATGTCTGGCTATCCCATGAGTTCTACAAAACTCATTGAACTCACTATTATACAATTCTAACCCATTATCAGTTCTTAACATCTTGACCTTCCTCTCACTTTGAGTTTCTACTAGTCTTCCACTCTACAAACTTCTTAAAAGCTTCATTCTTATGCTTAAGAACATATACCCAAACTCTCCATGAGTAATCATCTATGATAGACAATAAATAACTAATTCCACCTAGAGTACTAGTCCTGGCAGGTCCCCATAGGTCAGAATGGACATAGTTTAACACACTAGTAGAGATGTGTTTACCAGCCTTGAACTGAATCCTCTTACTTTTACCCAAAACACATGTCTCACAAAATCCTATATCATTAACCTTAAACTCACTAATGATGCATTGTTTCCATAATTCAATGAGACTTTGTTTACTAAGATGACCAAATCTCTTATGCCACACTAAAGAGTTATCATTCTTAGTAAGTGCTACATATGCACTTCCATGTACTGCAGATCCCTCTAATCTATATGTATTGTTACTCATCCTACTACCAGTCAACAATACCAAGGAACCTTTAACAATTCTAGCCTTACTATTTTTCAACCCAATATAATAGCTTGATTTCTCAACAGTCCCTAGTGACAACAAACTCCTTTTCAAACTAGGGATATACCTGATATCATTAATATCAACCTTAGTGTCATTATGCAGCTTAAATGTGATAGTACCTGAACCAAGAATTTTACAAGGCCGATCATCCTTAAGCTTTACTTCACCAAGATCTTCCATTTTTAACTCTTTAAAAAACTCTTTTACAGGAGTCATATGAAAAGAACACCTTGATTCAAGCTTCCATTCACCCATGTCTTCATCACAAGACACATCCAGAACATCCGAGCTACCATAGCCATCTAAAGATCCTTTCGATACATGACTATTTTGCCCCTTTATTAGGCTTGACTCAGTTCTCTTCTTCCTCCTCTCTAAATAGTCTTTCTTGAGATATTTTTCTGAATTGCACATATAGCACCTTCGTTTGGTTTTTGATCTTGATCTAGCTTGACTATTTCCTTTTGAGAACCTTTGTTCTACTCTCCCACGCACAAACAGTCCATCACTTGAATCTTCTTGTACATCGCTCCTCTTTTTCAGTTCCTTTGAATTAATGACTGCAAGAACCTCTTCCATTGATAATGACTCATGATCATACATCAATGTATCAATAAAATGTTCATAGGACTTTAGGAACGAAGTCAAGAAGATGATGGCTTGATCTTCATCTTCCAATTTGTGTCAATGTTTTCAAGATCCAAGATAAGTTTATTAAACTCATTTGTGTGATCTTCCAAAGTCTTGTTTTCCGCCATGTGGAATGTATACAGGCGTTTCTTCAGGTATAGTCGATTTGCCAGCGACTTTTTCATGTACAGACTTTCAAGCTTTGCCCAAATTCTAGCAACCGAGTCTTCCTTCGACACCTCTCGATCTCCCAAGGACAAAATTATTGCACTCTGCTCCTTCTCCATAATCTCACGCTTCTCTTTCTCTGTCAAATCCGCCGGTAAATTTTCCTGCCCTACGAGTGCTCCAACCAAACCCTGGTGCACAAGCAACGCTCGCATCTTGACTCGCCATAACCCGAAATCATTCTTTCCGTTGAACTTTTCAAGACTGAACTTCGTGGACACCAATTCTGATTCTTCAATTTTCCTTCAGATCACAGTCGTAATCACCTTCTTCCTTCAATTGAGCCGAACCTGGCTCTGATACCAATTGTTGTAAAACCGATCAAAGAAAGATCAAAATTGAAACATAAATCCACTTCTGAAATGATTAGTTTGTTATTGAATATTAAGAAATATTGAATTCTATGAAATATATGAGAATTAAGCATGCTATTCTAAACAACAACTGATCCTTATACACACGAATCAGTCCTAATAACTTTAACAAACTATTTACACTTTACCCCCTTCATGTTTAAAAAACATATTTTCCGAAAGTAAACTTTGCTTCCGAAGTTAAGGAAACTTCCGAAGCTTAAAACCTCCTTCTTCCGAAGAGTAAACATTACTTCTTCCAAAGCATTATTATATCTCTATGATCAACTCTAACTTTTTACAATTTAAACTTTGTTGGTTATGGTTTTGATGATGGCCTTGCATTCATCTGAGCCTACATTTTGGTTTAGTTTTTGTTGTGTGAGCATGTTGGTCTAATACTCTATATGAAGGTGGTGGTGATGCTCATACATTTAATTTATTTAAGCCTCAATCATTCAATCCTATTATGTCCTTGGACATTGTTAAACGTGTTTGGAAATTAATAAATAGTGTTGATAGGTGATGACGAGTAAAACGTGTTTGGTGTTGTCGTTGTTTTTGCAAGGAGATGATATGTTTGAGGTCATAGTGAGTTGTCTTTTCTGAGCTTTCCAAAATAGAGTTTTGTCCCCTATAAACATTCATGCTATTGAGGTTGTGATGTGTTCATGATTTGTTAATGAGAATGAACCACCGTTAGTTTGAGATCTGGGTGCTTGTATAATTTGCAAAAAAAAAAAAAAAAAAAAATTGGATAGTGAAATGTTTGTTGCGTTTGGTACAAACTTATGATGCACATACATGCATGGGCGAAGTTTATTGACAATAATGGGCGAAGATCCCCCACTATATACATGTTTTTTTTATTATCACTATCTTGCATAAACATCATGATCATTGTTTTTTTTTTAATTCGAATGATGACCCGATACAAAATTAAAAATTCTTACTACCTTTCGAGTTCAACGGAATAATAGGTTCTAGTCTCGTTTTCATAATAATGTACATACGTACTATTGATGTAAAAATTGTGTCAATATTTTTTTAAACATGTTACGACTTATTTTTTGGTCAAACAAGAGAATTTCTTTTAATAAATTAAACATTATCATGTTATAAATAGTCAATATTCTAATATTCTAGTATACAAGTTTTCCGTTAATTTCACGAGGAAATATAGAAAATTATCTTTTTATTAAGATATACAACTAATTAAAAGAAAGTTTTAATTAATCTTCAATTAATAACTCATACTTTTATTCCTTCACAAGAAACATGAACACAGATCACGTTTTTAATCATCAAAATAGAAACAAAAATCACCAACAAATGCAACGGTTACACCAAAAAACAAGCTGATTAATAAGCTTTTTTTTCACACTAAAAACGCGTTTTGTTAAACATTTATTTCTATATCAATATCACCATCATCAAGAATCCAAATATCTTAGTTTCCATGGCGATTGATCTGCAACTTGTTTTTGTACTTGTATTAATCTGCACCATTTGCTTTGGAGAAGAACGAGATATATACATGGTCATGGTGAAAGGTGATCCACCCGTTGCGTTTTTACAACATGATTATTCTGCCTCCGCTCAAAAGCTTCATCCTGCAGATACGTATGATTCTTGTATATATGAAACTTTGTGGATATAAATCTTAATTTCTGTACGTAAGTGTTGTGTTTAATCAGTGAGTTAATTTATAACTTACATAGAGAATATATTTCCACTTGTTTTTTTTAGGATGTATAACCAATTAGAAACTATAATATTTTCTTGTCTAGCTCGACTAGTTGTACTGTTATTTCGATACTACTTATTTTCGCATTACAAAATGAATTGATATTAGATAAATGTGCGCATTTAATTATAATTTTATTTGAACAAAATATATAATCATTGTATGCGACTTATGTCTTGAAAATTGGACTAATAGTTTGTACTGTTTTTTAGTTCATCGGGTTGGTCCAATCTAAAAATCGGTTCATAATTAGCATAATTTGTTTTTCGATTATTTTAATTTAGGTTTCATTAGTTTTATTTAGTTAATTATCTCAACACTGGTTGATTTATTTGTGTCTGGTTTATTGTAACAAATCTTGACAACACACTGGCAATTCCTAGTATATTTACAACCATATCAATTTGATAACCGGCTAAAACCTTCAATTTTATTTATTTTTATAATGTGTATTATGATCAAGATCCAAGTCTGTTTTCAATTGATGATTTATAAAAAATATTGTTACTAGTTGATAATTAATAAAACAAAAAAAGAAAATCAGTATTTCACCATAGTGGAAAAAATATTTAGGCAAAAAATCATAAAATTTAATAATCATGATTATAAAAGTAAACATAATTAAATAGTGAAAAGTAATAACCAAACATATATAGTAAAGATAATAAGAATAACAACATAATTATAATTATGGGTGTTGAAGAACAACAATAGATGGTTTTCATATTCCAAAAACAATCATATGAACATTTATCAAGTTTTCTTTGGTTGTTTTTAATAGGATTTTTTTAATGTTCTAAAGATTTGATGTTTTTTGACATATTAGCTTACTAGACATGGTTGTTTTTAATGCTTTCTATTGATGATGCTTTAATAAATAATAAATAATACCAAAACAAATTTATGGGTGTTGAAGTAGAAAATATAAAAAAGGACATATATATTAACGAATAAACAAAATAAAAGTATTAACAAAACAAGTTTTGTGTGTTGAAGAAGCAAATTTAATGTTGAAAATCCATAAATTTTGTGTAATTATACATATAGTTAAGATCTAACTAAAAAATTCCAACAATAATAACACAACAGATTTATAAGTTTGATGATCATCGTTTATAAATATTCTAGCTATCTCCGTCCCTGATTATATTGATTTTGGCAGTGAAATATTAAAGATTCGTCATGCAAAGCACTTAGAAGAATCCCATGATCAACTTCTGCAAAGCACTTTAGAAGAAGGTGCTTACAGCAAGCTCTATAGCTTCAACCACATTGTCAATGGCTTTTCTGTCCATACTACTCCTACTCAGGCCAATAAGTTGAAAAATGCACCTGGAGTTAAGCTCATCGAGAGAGATAGAGGAGCTAAAATGATGACAAACCATAGCCCCAAGCTGTTAGGGTTACCACAAGGTGTTTGGCATGCACAAAGAGGAGATTACAAGACCAACGCAGGCGAAGGGATCGTGATCGGTTTTGTTGACACGGGTATCAATCCGATTCACCCGAGCTTTGCATATGACCCCAGGGATGGTAACCACACAAGGTTGTTTTCGGGTGTTTGTCAAGAGGGGCCTATGTTTCCGAGGGGTTCGTGTAACGGGAAGATCATTTCGGCTCGGTTCTTTGCAGCTGGGGCAATAGCAAGAGGCCGCCTTAATGCTTCGGTTGACATCTTGTCTCCCTATGATGCAGTTGGACATGGAAGGTAACTTGCATTAATGCCACCTTTCACAATATCAGTTGATAAAAAGTTGTTTTGTTTTTGTTTCATAAGTAATATATATTTTTCATAAGATCTGACTACAAGTGTACAATGCTTCTTTTTTCAGTCATGTAGCATCAACTGCTGCTGGAAACCATGGAGTCCCGGTTGTTGTCAATGCTTTCAACTATGGAAGAGCCAGTGGGATGGCGCCACGTGCACGGTAAAAAGCCAAAATGATGTACCTTGTGCTACTCTCATTGTACGTTTGACTTATATCTATGAGATCATTTTGACTCAGAATTGCTGTTTACAAAGCCATATACCCAAGTGTAGGAACTTCAACAGATGTTCTTGCAGCAATTGATCAAGTAAGAACCAAAGATGGAGTGTAAGACCCACCCTTAATCACACTCACTTGTGCTAATTGACCAAAAAATTGTATACTTGCAGGCAATAAAAGATGGAGTTGATATCTTAACACTTTCCATAGGCCCAGATGAACCATCAAACAAAAAATTCACCATGTTAAGCATGTTTGACATCTTTATGTTGTTTGCGCGCAAGGCCGGTGTTTTAGTGGTTCAAGCAGCCGGGAACCGCGGTCCAGCCCCATACACAACCGCTTCATACAGCCCGTGGGCTGTAGGCGTGGCTGCCTGCAACACCGACCGAACCTACCCTGGTTCCCTTGTCCTCGGAAATGGTCAGAAAATCGATGGCATCGGCCTATCTGCACCAACCTTACTACAACATAAGTTGGTTTTCGCTAAAGATGCTATTATACCAAATGGTGATTTCCCAAAAACTCCTGCATACATAGAAGAATGTCAGCACCCTGAGGCGCTAAACCCTGTTGTTGTACAACACAGCATTGTTATATGCATGTTTTCAGCAGGGTTCGTCAACTGGTCTTCATCCATACCTGATATCGTCAACACCGCTCGTGCCCTCGGGTTTGCAGGCTTCGTGTTCGTTGCTAATCCCGCTTATGGTGACTTCTTAGCGGACTCTTATCCGTTCTCTATCCCGGGGATAATAATACCAAAAGTTAGTGATGCACAGGTTATTATAGACTACTACGAGAAACATACAAAAAGAAATGATAAAGGGGTTGTAACGGGGTACTGCGGGCGAGCAGCGATAGGAGAAGGAAGGGTTGCTAGTTATAAGGAGAGAGGTCCGATCGTCAGCAGGTTTTCTTCGAGAGGACCCAACTTCATCGATGTGAAAAAGAACCCATTGGACTTGCTGAAGCCGGATATACTAGCACCTGGTGACAATATTTGGGCAGCTTGGAGCCCAATGAGCGTTACGCGTACAATGCTGTCGGGTAACAGTTTTACTGAATTACTGTTAAAGACCATAGGTGGTTGTTGGTATAGCCCCAAATTCACCTACAGATGTGTTATTTTACCGGTAGAACTCTCACTTTTAATTAGACACAAAACTTACAAAAAAACCAACTCCTACAAATAAGTGTAGCACTATTCCACTACTTTGATCTAAGTCACTATTTGAGTTATTAAAACTGAAACATAAACTGCTATTTGACATCATAAACAATGAACAGTTGAGATAAACCAACCAAATTCTATAGAGTGCGTGCAGGTGTGGTGATTATCGTTTTGCAACCGTTTTGTGAAAAAAGAAAGTGAATTTAAAGAGTTGGCGGTCGCAAATTTGTCGCTACCCAAACAATCTTGGTAGCGAAAAGCGCTTTGCTACTGAAATTATGGTCACGATACTAGTAATGAAATATTGGTTAATAATGAAATTTTCAGGTTATCACTTTGGATTGGTATCAGGTACAAGTATGGCGGCACCCCATATTGCTGGAATCGCAGCATTGATCAAGCAACGGAATCCTTCTTGGTCCCCATCAATGATATCTTCCGCAATGGCAACCACAGCAACTGCATACGATAATCGTGGGGAACCCATAATGGCCCAAGGACAGGAAATCTACAACTTGCATCCATCTACGCCTTTCGATCATGGGGCTGGTCTCGTTAGTCCCACCCAAGCTATTGATCCAGGGCTCGTTTTTACGTCAGGTGATTTTTTAATTAAATACCTGACCACATATTCATTATAACTGTAGACTACAACTAACATGATTACAAAACAGGATTCGAGGACTACATGAGTTTCCTGTGCTCGTTACCAAACACCGATCAAGATATGATCAAGACCGCACTTGGTGAACCATGTACACACTCCTTTCACGCACCGTCGGATCTAAACACCCCTTCACTGACCATTTCAGCACTCAGGGGGTCACGGTTAGTAAAGAGGACTGTCAAGAGCGTTGCCAACAAGGTGGAGACGTACGTGTGCGCGGTGGTGCTGCCTACCGGGGTGTTTGTGGAGGTGAAACCACCATGGTTCACCATAGTTCCACAAGGCACCCAAGATTTGGAAGTGGTGCTTAATGTTACACAAGTAAAAGATTCATTTAGCCATGGTGAGATTGTGTTAACAGGAAGTTTGAGACACATTGTGAGAATACCCCTTTCTGTATTACCTGTCTCGATGTCATAACTGTATTAACGGGACTTTGAAACAATAATAAGTGGCGACTTGATGTATACAAAAACTTATTTTATTGAATATTAAATCACAAAAGAGCACAAATTATTCATTAATATTTTCCTTTCATATATATAAAATAAAGTTCAAATTGCCCGTGACTAAAGAATCAAACAAAATGTTTATGTTATTTTTACTTTATCTATGTAAAGTTCTCTTCATGAGAATAGTCCTCTCACAAGTCACATGCACTACAAATTATTCAGGATTGTTCCTTTTTAAATTATATTAATTTATTTATCATAAGATTTAATTATACCAAAAGGGAAATACAATAGAACCCATGGTAAAGCATGAGAAAAACTATTTAATAAAGTCAATTTAGTAAAGTCTAGAAAAATGATGATATTGTAGTTGAATATTATTTAATAGAAGATGCAGGAGCACTAGAAAATGATCCAACCCAAAAACTGAGAAATAAAATGACACCATACAATCACTTAATAAATATTTTTCATAAACAGTTAATAAACACTAAAAATGATTTATGATGCCACAAATATCTTGGAAGATACATTAAAAATTAACAAAGTAGAATTGAAAATAACAGAGGAAAGTCAAAGTCTTTTCTCTCATACAAATATATAAAATCTCATCAGTATATATATTTACCTTAACTTGAATTTCAAGTGACCAGATTTTGATGGAAAATGAATAAGAATACATACTCCAGATCTATTCATTTAATTCATCATCATCATCATCATCAAAGTTGAGTCTTTGACCTTGCATTAATATATGCGAAAACTGCAAGGTTTTGTCATTTTAATTCGGATGTATTAGTATGACATCTCATACGCCTCGTGATCTGGGGTTTTATATATAAACCCCGAGTCATCACTGGGTCGCCTCTTGACCACACTAGCCCTTTGCATAAGCCGAACCAATGCTTGCACAACTTCGGACATGGGAGGCCGGAACTCTGGTTCAGGCTGCAAGTGTACAACACCAAAACATCATGCTCTTTTCTTATTTATTTAAAATTAGAATTGTAACAAGCAACAACTGAATTTTGACAAGTTTACCTGAACACAAAGGGCAATGATGTCAGCAAAGCGAGACAAAGATTTGGCAGGATACATGCCATTCAACGCAGGATCGACCATTTTGGCCAAGGAGTCAATGTCATGGAGTTGAGGGGTGGCCCATCTTACAAGTGATTGTTCAGCTCGCGCTCTTGAACTGCATACATATCAGCAAAAGTATACGCAAGAAATTAATGTCAAATAAACATTGAAAAAAAAGTATAATTGAGCTTAACGTATCATTGATTGAGGGTTTACCTATCCAGTGGCTTCCTACCAGTCAACAGCTCCAACATCACCACTCCAAAGCTATAAACATCACTTTTTACAGTGTATATGCCAGACAACGCGAATTCAGGGGCGCTATAACCAAATGAGCCAACTAGTTGTGTTGCCACCTGTACAAATATGAACAAACTTATTATTCAAACACCCATAGTATAAACTCAACTAAAGATACATAAGCCACATTCATCAAATTTTACCTCTCGCTCTGTGTTGGGTGTAAGAGCGGCTAGACCACAGTCTGATAAATGAGGATTCAACTCTTCATCAAGTAAAATATTTGCTGACTTTAAGTTTCTATGTACAACAGAAGGTAGGCAAACTTCATGCAAGTACCTGCCGCAAGTAAAAGGGGGCTTCTGAGAAAGCCAGAACAATGGAAGGTTATTGAATAAATTCATATATGGTGACATACTCTAGAGCTCGAGCAGTCCCAAGTGCGACCCTAACACGCGCATTCCATGTCAAGGTTTTGCTGCTATCTTCAGCAAAATGCAGCAAATCTTGCAAGCTTCCATTCGCAATGTAATCATAAATCAAAAGACGTTGTCCATGCTCTATGCAGTATCCAGCTAATGGAACTATGTTTGGGTGCCTTAAGCGCGACATATTTGAGACAACTTCCACAAAATCATCTTCTTCTTGCAGTGATAATGCTGCATTATCTATCTTCTTAACCGCCATCATCTAGGACAAAACAAGTCTATTAGCACAGAATTCACAAATTCTTTTTGGCAATAAACGAAAGTGAGTGTACCTTTCCATTGGGGAAGTCTGCTTTATAAACACGACCAAGGAACCTTCGCCAATTATATTATCTTGAGAGAAACTGTTTGTTGCTGTTTGAAGAGCTGCAACCGTATATGAACTAGTGGTTATGGGGGATTTCACTCTCTTTATAGATCCACTTTTCACGCTCTCAGATGTTGAGATCTCAGTTGGTAGGGGCTTCAAATCAACTATGCTGGCTGTGGGTTTTACCCTCTGTTCTTGCATTTCTGCATTAACTGCACAATACATGAAAAATACATTATTGGGTGGTTCAGGGTTGGAAATATAAAGAACAACATTTCAAAGGGTCTCATTCGATATAGCAAACATATGAAAAATATGTTATAACTTACTTGCCAATAATATAATCAAAACATGGTAAAACAAGCATCTATGCCCTTTGTGTTTATACGACCAGGATACATATGCCTTTTTCATTAATACGCATGTGTGCATAAATTTTAGAATTAGATGAGCCAAACCTTTCTCGCCGATGATAGGAGGGTTTACTGTGGAACTTCTAGTGGTGTTTCCCGTCTTTTTCCTTTTTAAAAAGCAGTAAAGAAGCACAATAACTGTAAAGAGTATCACAAATGCCGAACCCAAACTTATGCCTAAAATAGCTCCAGTGCTCAACTTCTTTCCAGTGCTAGTATTTGATGACGGCTCATCAGACCCTGCATGAGTACGTGATGGCGGAGAACGGTTGCGGTTATTGTGAGATCTAGCAGGAGGGGTGGTGTATGGTGGTGGAGGTGGAGCAGGGCCATTATCAAATGAATTCCCACCATATCTGTTACATTTAATGAATCAGAATAAATAGGATAATATAGGCACTCTAAAAAATGTCACATATTAGCTTACATGAAAGCAGGAACAGAAAGAAGCTCCTTTGGTATCCACCCACTGAAACGGTTGTTTGCTACATTGCTGTGACAAAGACAAAGGCATAAGATAGCCGTCGCATATCGAGATAACAAAATATGAGAATTTGAGCTTACATGTCATTTAAAGGCAGACCAGCTAGGGAATTTAAAGAACCTGTAAATTGATTGTTCTGCACATGACTGCCAATGCAAAAGCATAATTATGGTTCTAAACAAATTGAAACGATAGTTAGCGATGACTAGTACTAAGAGACCTACAATGTAGAAATGCTTGACAGTGAACTGATGGAATTTGGTAGATCTCCTGAGAAGTTGTTATACGAGAGATCCCTGCATCAATATGTAGCATGTAAGAGCAGTGGTAAAGTTACGCTTAATACAAGTATGTAAGTTTAGATATATAAGTTATGCTTGTATAACAAAGAAAAGTTTTGAGCTTCAAACTTACAAAGTAGTGAGACTAGTAAGATTATTGAATATATCTCCCATATTCTGAGCAAGCATATTGTGACTAAGATTGCTGGAAGCCAAAAACATATACAGATTACGCGGTTTTTAAACAGCAAGACAAATGAGTGTCACTTTATCAGGGTATGGCTCTTACATGTAATTCAGATTATGCATCAAAGAAATGGAGTATGGAATATTTCCACTTAAATTGTTGTTTGCAAGTTTTCTGCAAGGTTGAAAATGCATATTAGCGTCAAAAAGATGGAATAACAAAAGAAGAAAATGGAGAGGGTTAAAATAAACGAGAAAGATCCACTAAGATCAAATATTACAGGCTTGTAAGATTTGGCGGTAGCTGATATGGAAATGCGTCATGAATGTTGTTCCCACTTAAGTCTCTACAACAGACCCAAAAAGACAAATCAGTAATTCATAATATGATAATCTTGTGGATTAATTTTGGTGAAGTTAGAGATGCAATTCTCACAATGTTTTCAGTGACGTGAGGCCCGACAGCATGTATCCCAATGTCCCATCAATCCCTAAATCAGGAAGTTGACTGTCGAGGCAAAAACAATGAATCCGATTAACTTTCACAAATGATAAGAACTACAATTACACCTGAAAGCAGAGTATGCTAACAATGGGATGCAACTAAGCAGAAAAAATTACAATGTATAATTTGATCACCAAAAGAAACTAGTGAACTCACATAGAAACAACAGCGGAGCCCTCACAGGTAACCCCTCTCCATGACTCGCCACATGGGTCACCATTACTAGTTTTCCAATTTGTTAGCTGTGCAGCATTGTTTAAAGAAGTGTACAAAACCTGTAGTGCTTGAACTGCAACCAAACAAAAACTCTTATCAATACCCTACACAAACCAGCACAAGTGAACCCCATTTCACCATTTTGAAACATACTGATGAAACAATTGTATGCACTATAGACACTAAACTTAAATTTAGCAAACAAACATACAACACAAGATTATATTTCTTTCAATCAGAGGTCCAAAACCAAAACCAAAAGCTTCATTTTTTAACAACATAGAATCCTAAAAACCAATCTCTGATTTACAAAATGCATCATCTATTCCATAAAAAGACAGGGAACCCATTTTCCCATCCAGGATCAAACAAACTGTAAGCCCAACTTCACAATTGATTCGAGTATTGTAAGATTCTCATGGAAATCACACAGAAAGACAGAACTTGTGAATGCCCAAAACTATAAAAGAAAGAACTTTAACTTAGAATCAACAGAAACCCTGGTGAAACACAATCTAACACATCCAGCATTCCAACACATAAAATAAACTCAAAAAGCATTAAAACACACAAGAAAAGATCAAGATTCAGTGTTACCATCATTTGGATCGGTGGTGCTGTGAACAGAAGACAATGAAACGAAGATCACTGCAAGAAAGTTGAGTAAGAGAAGGGGATCGCAGCGAATTGGGCCCATTTTGGGATGATTTAAGCAGAGATCAAAGAAGAGTTTGACCTAAAAGATGACATGCAGTGACAGAGGGGATGTGATGAAGAAGAAGAAGAAGAAGATGTGGTGGGTTTTTGTTTTTCATTAGAGTAAGAGATTCGAAGCTTGAGAGCAGAGTAATGAAGAGAGAGAATCAAGTAGGAAGAAGAACACACAGGGAAGGTGTCGGCGAACAACTCAAAAGTATTATAATATTTTGCATATTATATGTTTGAGTTATTAATAATTGAATTTAGAATAATAATAATAATAATAATAATAATAATAATAATAATAATAATAATAATAATAATAATAATAATAATAATATAATAATAATAATAATAATAATAATAATAATAATAATAATAAGAGTGAAATGTTTATAGATCCAAGTCAATGAAGTCAACTTGTGGTATGACTCTTGATGGAAAATAAAATTATGGATTACAATCTTGTTTTACAAGATACTGTTTATACAATTTATTGAATGTAGAAAAATGTACCTTCGTTTTCATTCTATTTTTATCATTTTGTTTAGGTAAAATTCATTAAATACTTATTACACTAGATTTTTTTTTAAAATGTTATTTTGATTAATTCATTCTTAGAATTGTCTTCATCCAACATATTCGTCCATGTCTCTTAAACAGAGTCGCATGAATTTTCATTTAAAGAATATGATTTGTCTACATGTTTAAATAAAGCTAATCGAACGTATGTAAAGTTCGAGCGAGTCTATTTAAAGTTCGACCGAACCTATATTAAGTTCGACCGAACATGTTTACGAATAAGTTTACGAATAAGTTTAATCAAACTTGAACACGGTTGAATATCTATATTAATTGAATGACCCTATTTATGTTCTAACAAACATATTAAAATTTTGACCAACATGGTTAAAAAGACATTTTAAGAATTTTTCAAAAGGTGCAAATGTTTAGTAATGTGATTTATTTATATAAAAATTGTGTTTCATGAAGAATTCAAGCTTAATCTTATAATTTATTCAAACATTATGGTATTCCAACAAAACAAAAAGGATATAATTCGAAAAAGTAGTATTAGTTGTAAATATTATGTTTTTAATCATGCATTAGTAAATAGTTTGGAATTTGTTGGGAATTTAAATTTCTTGCATTAAATACACAGTGAGAGTAAGTAAAAAATTACGGGGAATCTCCACCAATAAAGTTGGTTTAAATTCTGTATATGAATCCATCTTTCCAGGTGGCTTTTTTACTGTCTATCCAACATTATCAAATTACATCCATGTGGTTCATTAAACCGTTTCTTCTAACTCAAAAGTTTTGAAAATTACCATTAGCAATCTTTTCTTGAGTAAATTTAAGTAATGGAAAATAATTGTTTTTGTTACGCTCTACTTCCCTAAATACTAGTATTCTTTGAGTTAGATTAAAGATTTCACTCTATTAACTCTATCCTACAAGTGTTTAATTTAATAAAACAATTTACAGTTGATGGCTTTTCATGTTGTGGTGAATTAAGGAATAGTGATATAAGTTAATGTTTATTTATTTAACTCAGTTGTAATGAATAAACAAACGAGTAAAACATGTTTTGGGTCAGTGGGATCAAGTCACCCAAAATACAATTAGTAGTTTACATTTGTGTAGAAAAACAAAATTCAAATATAATTGTTATATGTCTGACATAAGTAGTAAATTCAGAACATCTTTAAGTTGTACATCAAAAACACTTGTTGTACGGGAGAAGATAGTTGCTACTAATCTACCATAGTATAGTGGGGCTATCATAGCAAAACATAGATGATTTGATGTGATTTAGGATTTAAACATAGAAAGACCTTTTAATCTGAAAATGTTATCTTGATTGATTACGACTCCTTTAATATAATGATAGAAAACAAAATTATGAGTCACATGACTCTCATTCCCCCATAAATTAGTTTAAGTTCCACACTAGCTTTAAGGTTATTTTTATTAGTTATAAAAATAAAAATACATGCTTGTTTTTTATAAATTTTATAAAAAAAATCCTTACTAACTCAGACTTAACGAAATGTTTATGTATTTGTAGTGTTTTTAATGATTCTCAAATCATATAAAATATTAAATTAAACTAGAACTTGGTTAGTGTCTTGATGTCATTGTACCATTATTTTCCTACAAAGAATTTTTATTCTAACATATTTTACTTGCTAAAATTCATAGTCAAATATCGTTTGTTGTTTATATTTTGCTATATTATTATAACTATAGTCGAACAATACGATTACCTGAACTAACGGATTTAAAAACCTTAGTATTCGTCAGGTTGAGTTAATGATTTATTTTGCTTTATATTTTAATTGATTGTCATCGCCTATATAGAATGATAAGAATGTTTTATATAAAGAACTCGTCAGCTCCCTCTAAAAATGTTTATGTATTACCACCAGATAAAATGGTTCTTAGCAAAGTAATATAGCATAAAAAAGACATGCTAAAACTAGATCACTAATTAATAATTTGAGAAGCAAGAAGAAGAAACCATATGGGTGTAAAGTGTCACTTCTTTACTATATAATGACTAATGTGAAATTTCCAAAACCCAGGAGTAGTGTTATATACAGTGGATGATTAGCTCATATAATGACCAAAGTACCCATCTCAATTTGCAAGTATTACACCCATTACCTTGTCTTTTGCCATCTAAAGAAGTAAAGAAGCACCGACAGCGAGGGTACTTTAGTAAAATTAATAAGAGGACATTTTGGGTAAAATAGTGACGGGAGGCAACTGAGCCAATAATAATGACCGCAAATTTCTTTCAAAAAAGGCACCTTTTTCAAGCATTTGACTTGGAGTTTTCTGTTTAGGAAGACACCTTTTAGCATGGGGAAATTCATGAAAGTGATGTTTTTATAATTCATTTAATTCTTCATGTGTAACATTATAATATGAATGTATGAATGAGAATTGAATATGATGTTGTTTCGTTATGTCATGAGTGGGGTTGATTCTTAGTCATAAGAGGTGAGTGTTACGATCAAAAGGTTGTGGTCTTTAATTTTATCCACGAAAAGTTATTTGTAGGAAAATTATTGGTGTAGCTATTAAAAAAAAAAGTTTGCTTCATATTAGTTCTTTAACTACTACAAAAACAAATATCTCTTACGAAATGTTGTTATGGAAAAATTATGTAGCAAAATGATACGGATTAACTACGGGTTTGCTACGGATAAATGTTGTTATGTTTTGTCTTCAAATAAACCATAGCTAAATGTGTTTATAGCAATCAGTAAGAAATTTCATAGCAAAAGTTTTAGAATAAATATATTAAAAATGATTTAGTTAAATTCGTAGCTAATTCAAGAGATAAATGTTAAAAAAGAATAATTAAAAGTAGTTTAGCAACATTCGTAGCAAAATGTATAGCAACACTAAGGAATTAACTTTAAAAATATAATTTAATAACGTAGTAAATTTCATAAAAAGTAAAAAATATATAAGATTGAATATTATGATAAAAATATCGTCAAAAGAATCCATAGTAAAATCCGTAGCAAAACTTAAATCTAGGAATATAATACATGATAAATATTAATATCCATAGCAAAGTCCTTAGCAAAATTAAGAAAACAGATATATAGAATAGTTGAAAATAAATTATTTAAAATTTATAAAGAAAGCTATATTAGAATCAAGAAATAAGTTTTTGAAAACTAAATAAGTCACACAATATAAACCTTTGTAAAAATTCTTATGAAATCAAGAGATATATGTCACACCCCAACCTTGACGGCGGAAACGTCGAGAAGTGAGAGTTAAGATCATTCACAGCCACATAACGCTATTAATAACCCAAATTTATATTAAACATAAATTCCAATTGTGCTAATACAATCATAAGTCTCAAAGAAATAGAAACATAACATAAAAGGTAACAAGTCATTTTATTTCACTTATTTATCTAGGTCCATTCCTAGATGTGTATGCTTCAATGTGTAGAAATCAAGTTTGAGTATTTCCTGAAACATGTTAAAAATAAAAGGTCAACAATAATGTTGGTGAGATTTCCATAGTTTGAAATACATAAGTATATAAAAGATAGCAATTCATGTTGTAAGTTAGAGAACAAAGTAACTAGGGATGTAAGACAGAATGCACAATCAAATCTCGACAAAGTTTTACAAGTCTCAAATGATTAAAAGTATATACGATTAGCTAAGTGTACTTGGATCAACCAAGCAGGCTTGTCTGGCCCATAGATCTATGACTTTGCTAGGCTAGCAATAGTTAATGATTGTACATATATTCGACATTGCATGGTAGCTACTAAGTTCAACTAGTTACAACATACAGGTGAAATGCCATAAGTTTACAAGTGCAAAGTTTATAAAGTAACATTTTTCACCCCAAAGTGTGAAAAATATGAAAAAGGATATAGAAATACTCACTTGATCAAATAAGTGTAGAATGATGATTAGTAAGAGATATAATAAGCAACGTTCCAACGTAGTCCTTCACAAGTTACCTAAATATATATATATATATATATATATATATATATATATATATATATATATATATATATATATATATATATTACAAGTTTAAGTTTAAATAATAAGATTAACGTTTTAATGCGAGCTAGGGTTTTGATAGGAATTTGGTGTTGTTAAGTAATTAAATTCATTCATATTTCCTTTAAAAATATATATATATTATACAGAAAATAAAATATGAAAAGGAAAACTTATAATAATTTGAAAGTTCATAAAGTTTGAAAAACTTTTTATAACAAAAGAATTAAGAACTATTTAACCATATTAATTTAAAAGAGAGATTTGAATCAATAATGATTTTTAGTGATTCAAGTCATTTTTTAAAGTCTATTTTAATCAAATTAAACTAAATATACCCTTTGTTTTATAAAAATATAAAAGTATTATAAGAACATAAATTTTCAGAAATTGATTAAGTGACTTCAAAATAATTTAAGTTTACAAAACTGATTTTTAATAATTTTCAAAAATTTTCTATATTTTTTAAAGGCTGAAAAAGCCTAAAAAAATATGTTGAGGGTGCCCGGGTTCGAACCCGGGACCTCTAGATTGACAAACGAGTAGGGAACCAGTGAACCAAGGCCTTAGCCGCGGTTTTACTTGGTTCCCAAATCTTAAGAACACTAGTTTCAAAATAGCCCCAATTTCTTAAGAATCCTAGTTTGATTTGAATCAAAATTGAAGACCAAATCGACTAGTGTAGGGCTTGGAACCATAGGGCTTTGATTCCCTATGATGAAACGAATGTTTAGGTAGTTTCAATTACCCAATTGAAGCTTAACCCGTCAAGAAACAACGATGAACAAGCCGCAGTTGAATGTTGAATCAATGGATGTGAAAATGATGAAAGTAATCAAATTAACCTCGTGGGTAGCTTTAGACAACGCTCCTGAGGCAATGCCCCTTGTCAATTTCGGTTCAATTTGATTGGAAGATGGGTGTTGATTAAGTTGCAGACTTGCAATGAAGGTGATGCTCGATTGTGATAATTTTGTGTGTTTCAGATAGAATTACACTTGATAACAGTTTAGAATTGATTAATCCAATGATTATGTATCATTTTATTGGTTTATTACCGTACTTTAATGCTCGAACGGTTTAATGGTTAATGGTGATCGGTTATCGAGCTCAAACGTCTCCATAACCGACCCAAACTGAAATTAACACATACCATCAAGTTCGAAACGGTTCCACGAAGCGATTGACACGATTTAGGCATTGAATTTCTAAGGTTTTAGGCGACTAAGGGGTTGCCGGAGCCGCAGGAGGGTGGCTGTCGGAAATACGGGGGAGGGGAAGAAAAGTTTTGAAGATTTACAATCTAGTCCCTGTACTTTCTTTCCCTTATTATTTTATGCAAAAACTTTCATTTAAAGTTTTAAAAATAACAACTAACCCCCTAAGTTAATTATTTTATGACTTTAAGCATTAGTATTATTTTTACAAAGACTTATTATTATTCTTACTAGTATTATTATTATTATTATTTTTATTATTATTATTATATCTATTATATAATAATTATCATTATAAGCTTTCAAGTTGAAGACAAATTAAAGCCATATGCAAAGGTAACCCATAAATTTCATATTAGGCAACAATGGTCCTTACAAGAATTAACAAAGTTAACTTTAAATTAACCCAAAATTACAAGATGTTACAATATATAACAACTCTAAATAAATAAACACAATAGTTAATAAAAGTTATAGTAAATATATAAGAAAGTGACCTTTGATTACCTATTGACATAATTCATCAAACGTAATAAATTAATATTAAAATGATAAAGTGAGACTCATCATGACCTGTTAAAAGCTATTATAATCCTCAAGAACCAATACGACTCATTAAGGCGTTTGCACTCGTAGTTAGTCATGTATAACTGTCTAATCGGTCATTGCTTTTAACCTAATTCCTGTTATTTCAAAGCTGGCTAGCTTCGATGTTCCATTGAATTAGCTAAATATGAATGTATTTATGGAGAATTATTAATAAATCATTTGGGATCAATTGTGATGAATTATGGTTAGATAATGCAAATATTATATATTCAACAAAGGTCAATAATGGTTAATGATAATTAGTTTGGGTAAATAATAGTTAGTGATGATCAATCAGGGTTAATGTTCGTCAATAATGGTCAATGATGGTATTATATAATAGCTTAGCTTTGATATCGGTAGTTAATCATGATTAACTAATAAAAAATTAGTTGTAGGGGTGGTCATCGAATCAAAATAAATTCAAGTTAATCAAATCGATTAAGCTGAACTTTTAATTTTCCAAACAACATTCAAATTCAATTTGAATTCGAAAAAGATACGTCGATTTCAAATCGAATCTAATATGAAATTTTCAAACAAAATTTGTATTCGAAAAAACTTTTCAATTACTCAATTCATATTTAGAAAAAGAATAACTTAATCAAATAAGTTTTTTTTAAAAGTATTCAAAAAATCCAATTTCAAATGATCAAAATAAAAATACAAGTGTAACACACAAATATTTCAAAGTGTCCGATAAGGCAAAATGTATCGTTTAAAATTGAGAATTTTAGATTATATATTTATTGAATTTTTGATTCTTAATTTCTTATATAAATATTTTAAAATTAATATATAAAATAAATAATATATTTTTAATTTGAAAATCATAAGGCATTTGATAATAAAACTCGAATCAAATCAAATTTGAATTTGAAAATTCAAATCGGAATTCAAATTAGTAATTTTCGAATCAAATCGAATTGAATTTTGAGGTTTTTGAATCGGATTTGAATATTATTATATTCAATTAGTGATTATTATGATAAAATCATGGTAAGTATGTTTAGCCGGGAGCTATTAGTCTCATTTAAAGTGAAATATGGTTGATATGATCAACTAGATGATATTGTGTGTCAAAATTGGTCACACATGGTCATTTAAGGTTATTTTTGATTAATGACCACCAATTAGTGTCTCTTAAGGCAACTCGTGTCAACATTGCCAAGGAGAATCAACGGGGATCGATTGAATAACTATGGATAATTAGTTGCAATCAAAATTAGTTAGTTCCGAGTGGGTGCATATGGTATATTATGACGTATTATGACTCATTTTTACACTTATGACATAATACAACAACTTAGGTCATGCATTGTCAATGCAGGTCAAACTTGGTCAACCAATGTGATTAATATACAAACATTGTTAATATACATTGAATAGTGATAAATCATAAATAATGAGTGCCTAATATCGCGACTTATAGTCAAACATGGGTGCAAATGACCCGTTAAGACTCCTTATCATATATAGATCGACACGTTAATGGCGCGTTTAAAATTGGGTATAATTGGGTTTAATTCGCTTAACCGCTTATTACATTATTATCTCATTAAAGTAACTGTGTTAAACATGTTATCCGATAAACACAATTGTTTTATGACAAATAATTACTGAATAATATAATATAAAGTTTTCATATAAGAATAATAACCAATCATCATAATAATAGATACTATCTTAAATGAAATACAAAATAAATATTGAAATTCAAAGTATGTGAAAGTATTAATTTCAAGTTCCACCTTTGACAAAAATAAAGAGGAGTTCTAGGTGTGCTAGGAGGTTTTTTCTCACATAATGTAAGTTTGCTCGAGGGTAGTCTCAAGTTTCGTATTTGAGAAATAGAGATGATCGGGTGAATCAATGGTGCGTTAGTAACCCAACTAGCCGTTCAACACACACACACACACACATATATATATATATATAACATAATAAATAAGAGATCCATAAAAGAATTAATTAAAAAATCATTTAAACTAATAAATACATAATACAAATACTACAAATAATTTATAAAGATAAACAAAAATTGTGGCTGAGAGTTGCATACCTCTTGTTCTTCAATGTTGACCTAATCTTCCTTCCCAATCTCCCACTATCTACAGGTAACCGACATCCAAAAATTTAGGAAACCGATGCCTCGTTCCAACCCTCTCTACTCTCGTTTGCAACTTGCTTCGTGTTTGTCACACCCCAACCTTGACGGCGGAAACGTCGATATGTGAGAGTTAAGATCGTTCACAGCCACATAATGCTATTATTAAATCCAAATATATTATTCATAAGTTCCAAAGGTTACATTACAAACATAAGTCTCATATAAAAAAATTAACAAGCACAAAAGTAATATTTCAAGCCCATCCATTGATTTATCTAGGTCTATTCCTAGGTGTGGATAAGCTTCAAAAGTGGCAATCAAACTTGAGCATTTCCTAAAACATGTTAAAAATAAAATGTCAACAATAATGCTGGTGAGATTTCCATAGTTTTCAATACATAAGTATATAAAAGATGGCAATTCATGTTATAAGTTAGAGAGCAAAGTAACTAGGGATGTAAGATAGAATGCACAATCAAACCTTGATAGTTTTACAAGTCTCAATGTTTACAAGTTTATACGATTAGCTAAGTGTAATTGGATCAACCAAGTAGGATTGTCAGGCCCATAGATCTATGACGTCGCCAGGCTAGCAATAGTTAATGATTGTACATATAATCGACATTACATGGTAATTACTAAGATCAACTAATCACAACAAACAAATGAATTGCCATAAGTTTACAAGAATCAAACGTTTTACAAGTTCAACGATTATAAGATAACATGTTTCACCCAAAGTGTGAAAATATGAAAAATGGGTATAGAAATACTCACATGATCAATAAGTATATATTGTATGATTAATAAGAAATAATAATAAGCGTCGTTTCAACGTAATCCCTCACAAGACACCTAAGCATATATAATTACAAGATTTAAGTTTCATGACAAGTTTGATGAATTAACGGGTGCTAGGGTTTTAAGTGAATTTTGGGGTTTGGTCAAATAATTTTTTTTTAACAAAATGAAACCATTTATATTTACTAAACTCAAAGAAATTTGCTACATTTTATATAAAGTTATATATATAAAAATATAACATTTATAATAAGTTGTATAAAAATTAAATAATTTAGTAACCACAATTTAAGTAATAATTTGAAAGCAACGGTTGAAATAATTTATAGGAACAAAGTAAACATCTACTTTTATAAAAACAAGCTTTTATATCTCTTCTTTTTTTATTTTTTAGAACCTTTAATAAAATATATAAAAGTATTTATTTTTAGTAAATAATTCTACAGAAAATACTCAAATGGTTTTTAAAATAATCACAGTTTATAAAATGACCTTTTATAAATTTTTTTTATTTTTAAAAATTTTTATCATTCAATTTGAAGGCTAGAAAGGCCTAAAAACTATATGAGGTTCCCCGGGTTCGAACCGAGGACCTCCTGCTTAGGGAGTGTGCAACTTACCAGCGAATCAAAGGCCTTAGCTGCATTAAGGGTTTATTTTGAAAACTTAAAAACACCAAATGTTGAACAAACCCAAATCGTATAAACCCTAGTTTGTTCAATCCCCAAATTGAAGATCGATTTATTGTTATCACTCGGATTAACCATAGGGCTTTTGATCCCTATGTGTAATCAAGCATAATAGTGTACTAAACTTACTTGATTGCATTCGAATTGAAGTGTTTATGCCTGATAAAGCTTCGGTCCTTTACGCGACGAACATGGGTCTTGATTTCGATGATTTAGTTGTATTTTCAAGCAATTGAGTGTATAAGGAGTTTAAAGGGATCGAAAGGAGTATTTGCCCCCTGTTATATAGGTTTGATTTGGTCGATTTAGTCCCGAACGGTTTTCACCTTTGATTCGTTTGTTTCGGTTACAATTGGATGATTAACTAGTTGTTAAACCTGAACTAAACTTCATATTTAGTTTTGTAGTGATTAAAAGTACGTTTCTAATCACACAAGCGGCTCAATTCAATGAATTTCAGGTAGAATCGAATGATGTTTTTTTCTTTTCGGTTTCATGTGATTTCTTAATAGAACACCATTTTGATTGAATTGGTGGTGATTACAGGTTCGTTTAATGTTCACGATTGAGAGGGCATGGTTTAATTGCAACAAAATCAGCAATTTGGGTGTTTGGGTGGTCGCCGGCGTATGGCCGGAGGTTGGCCGTCGGAACCACGGGGAAGAAGGGAAAAAAAATAGAAATTTTGATTAATTACACTTCCCCCCCTTGAAGTTTATTTCATGCACAAACTTTAATATTTATAGTTTTTAAATTGACATTAAAGCCCCTTTGACTTCTTAAATCCAAGTTTTAAACATTTTTAAGTTTGATAATTTTTTTACAAATTATTATTAATAACAATATTATTATTATTATTATTATTAGTATTATTAATATTATTGTTAATTTTATTGTTATTGTTATTATGTTTATTATTTATTTTGTAACAAATAACATTATTAGCTTTCAACATTTAACATTTAATGCTAACTAAGAAATAACATAAATAACTTATCAATTTCATAAATAACAACAATGGCCCTTACAAAAATTTAACGAAGCTAACTTTTAGTTAACCAAAAAATTCAAAATGTTATAGCGTTTCTTCCTCTTTGTTGCTCTCTGCATATGTGAAACCGTCTTACAGTAAGTTTATATGCTTGATTTCTTGTAAGTCATGACATGAAATTGAATGAATGAACTTTTTGTTGATATGAATGTTAACAACTGTTTTAATGTTGATTGTGCTTTAGGTTTTAGGGTTCTTGAGAGTTCAATTGAGTGAAAGGTACTCCCCAATTAACGAGATTAGGTTTCCCATGGTTGTTTCATACATACATACATATATATATATATTCAATGCTTATGATCCCCATTTGTTGAGTAAAAGATGCTAATTTAGGAATGTATATGAACAAATAGACAATATTAGAATGCAAGGATTGAAGTCTGCACATGTACAATAGCTATTTAGCATGCTACTCCTCTCTTCTCTTTGTCTTAGAAATTGTATATGAACAAACAGGGCATGATTAGAATGCTTTGTGAATCATTGTCAAATTATACATTGTAAATCACAAACATAATAAAGTAAAAGAATCCAATCAGAATCATCAACCCTTAATTTTGATATGTTTGACCCATTTAGAAACAATAACAATTTTGATCTGTTTCCTAAAATTGCAATTTTGTTATGTTCATTAAAATAGATGCGTTTGACCCGTTTACTAAAAAATAATGAAAGTTTGATCCATTTATCATAGCACTAACAACCAGCAGTTATACATTTCTTTTAATGACATGGAACTCTATCAAAGGGAAAGCAAAATATAAGACAAATAACAATTGTAGTGACAAGAGTTAAACAAAGCATTTCCAGAAAGATCAAAAACAAAGGTTCGTGTGACCCATTTCAAACAAAATCTTTAAAACAAAGCAATACAACTATTAAATTTTCATATGCCTTGAAGTATTGTATACTCTACAGTAGGAAACTTTCAACATAATATTCAACACAAAGCATACAATTTCCAAAAAGATCCAAAACAATACCAATTTTGTTTTTGTAAAGTAATACTTTCAAACATCAGTTTTTTGTCACCAAATGTAACAAAAATAAAATATTTTTACATATGACAGGTAGGCATTTGACATAAAAAGTCAAAACGCTGAATTTAATTAGCTAATTTGGCTAATTATTAAAAACTAAAACACAACTCCATCTTCCAATGTCATCAACCTAAATTGTACTGGCCAAAAGATGAACTAACACAAAGCACCAGATAGGATAATATTTAAAATCTCATGGATCTCATATATGATAAATTAGAACCAGAAGAAAACCTACAAATCTAAGGTTTCTAGAATTTCAATTAACTCAAACCTTCAAAAACACATCTACCGTGTAGAAAGATAGAAAGAACACAATGATATTCAAACTAATTGGATGAGCCTTTTACAATATTTTCATTGCCAGTAGGCGAATCAAGTCGAAGTAGCAAGCATATAACAGACTACAAAAAGTTGAAAAATATAAATGCTCGTTCTTAATTTGTACAGGTTTATACCTGTTTAAATCAATGTGCAGGACCCTTTTGAAAAGATAATCATACTTGTTACTGCACCATTTGAATTACACCAGGAACATGAGATTATATGATCTGCATATTCAATGTTCCATTGCAGATAGTTATAAATAGAGCCATTTTGTTTGATTCTGTTTGATTGCAAATAATATTGAATGTTTATGTTATGTTTTTTATGACTTTGAATTTCTTTTATAAGTGCTCATTATGATATGGTTCTCCATATTCTTTATCAGTTAGGCCTTAGCAATTTGGGATATAGGTGATATATATTAAGTTAAGCAATGAATTTTCTAACGTATACAAAAGTAGAAGCTTGCTATTACTTAAAGTCTTAAATAAAGAATTAATAAACAAGCCTTTTCAAAAAGCTAGTGAAAGTTCTTATTCTTTGCGGCTTCTAATAAATTAAATAACTGATATATTAAAACAATCCCGATCTGTACCTACTTTTGCGAAGTTGAGTTTGAAGAAAGTGATTTAGATGATGTCGATTTAGATGAATTTGAAGATTCAGATTCAAATTAGTTGGTTAGTTGTTAGTAATATTTATAAGCTAAAATATAATGATTAATGTTTTTTTTATTTTTTATATATAATGGTTTTTGCTTATATAACTTTTTTACTTATTTCTATATATTAGAGTTGTTATAAATATTAATAACTTTATTTTTGTTGTAGAAATTATGGCACGTGGTTCAACAGGAAGTGGCAGAGATCAAGGTGGCGCTCGAAATACTGGTCAATGTAGTATAGGAAACAATGGAATAACTATGGGGGCATATGAGTCTCTCCATGAGTGTAGCAATGGCGATGAGGAGCCGGTCACTACTACCAGGCGACGGGGACCGGTAGCCCCAAACCCATTATGTACCTGCACGAGAAAATCGCGTTCAAATTTGGGTTGAACATGGCTCGTACGTATTTTTTTGTTGAATTTACTTTTTAAATGCAAATAAAAAAATTGTTCTTGACAGTGCTTTAATTTTTTTCATCTTGTAGATTTAATATCTATGATAAGGTTTCCCGGACCATTGGTTCCATACTGCAGTCTATGTGGTCGGGTCCTTGGCTAGGATGGAAAGATTTTCCTTCATATCACCGAGATCGTTGGTTGAGCGTTTTGAGGTGTTTACTTATATTATATATAATAATGCTGATAACTTGATAAAGAATATATACATAATTAATAAGTGTTTTTTTCTTACAGAAATACTATCAATGGGAGGATGAGTGGAATCCTTTAATCCGATCTTGCTGGAAAAATACATAAAGGGAAAGTTTCCTGATTTGTTGAAGAGGGCTCGTAATAAAGCCAAGGACCTTGTGATCAAAGAGGGTATAGAAATTGGAAACGATTTGAGTGTCATTCTTCTATTTAAGCCAATATGGATTAGTCAAGAGGCTTGGGCAACACTAGTTGAGGCATGGAATAAAGATTCATGAAAATCCAAATATTCTATAAACAGTGTAAACAGAAAGAAAGCAATAGGCGGTAGACATACACTTGGGTCGAAAAGCTTTGTCACGGTTAGAAAAAAATTGGTAAGAATGTCAAGTTGTCATTTTTTGATACATAATATTTCACTTCTCATACTTTTGAATGATGCAAAATACACACTAAACGATGACTCGTTTTCCAGTCAAAGTGTATCATTTTTCGCAAAAAATAAGCCTAAAACTTAATAGATATATGACACTTTTGTCTTTTTATTTTTTATCGGTACTTAGTTACCCCATTATGATGTTATATATGTTATTATTCTCGTTCATCTTGATAAATTCATACACTATATATTGTTTAACCATTTTTTATATGGTTAATGTTCTATATGTGTCTCTTTAATGATACTATATTTCTTCTAATTTGAATATGAATTATTTAGGATAAGACATTGAAGCAACGTGCTACGCTTGATGAATTTTGGATGCAAACCCATGCAAAGAAAGGGACGAGACCCCTAGACAGATTGACAAGTGGTGGGTCTATAGGAGATGATTTGGGAGAAGCCGGTGATGTGGAAGAGAACATTTACGATCACAACATGAATTGGGTTGACTCGAGGATGGGTGAAACTATAGTAAGTCTCATTTACTTTGTAGCTATATTTTTTTACTAAAGTATAAAATTTTAGAAAAACATGTCATTTTTAGTTGAAAAAAATACATTTTTAAAATAAAAAATATATATTTTTATTTGATAAAATGAATTTTTAATAAATTATTAAATATTCTTTTTGAAAACTAGGTTATGTTAGTGTTATTTTTTAAATCTACCATATAAAAGGATTAACTTTACATGTTCTCATATACAAATAGGGTATTGTTGGTTTTATAAAAATAATATTGTGGAATCAGTTATAATATCCTTTTGAATTGGATTTCTAGCTTATAATATAGTATGGTTAGAACTTTAGGTTATATTGCTCATTTAACCATATTATGAACATATTATATGATTTTCAAGCATGTGTAAGTGTTTATTTTGTATTATTTCCTAACATGTAAACTTTAAACGCTTATACTTATTTATATATGCAAACTATAAAATGTTTATAAACTTAATTTTTATTATTTCAAAATAAATATAAGGAGTGTGTTGTTGAGAGGTATGCAGAGGATGATACCTTACACCCCGAACTTGATGTGGAATTATGGTCACAAACTAGCGGGGTGAATAAAAAAGGTAGATTGTACGGGACTGGCAACACTTGTGACCCATATGTGGTGCTAACCGGTACACCATCAATGCCTAGCAGTGATCCACCTGGGAGAAGTGATGAGGTTTCTATTCTCTTTTAGTGATAGAAATTCGATGTATTTTAATAACAAAAAATATATTTATTGTGATATTAATAGCTTATCGTAGTAAAAAGTAAGTATTTACACACCTTAAATTGTTGTATGGAAATATGATTGTTTGCATGAATTAATAACAACTAGAGGTGACAATTCTAACCTATTTGTTTTTAGTTGGGTTGATCTGGACATTATTTATATGGTTGTGGATAGACTTGGTAAAACAAAGCCACTCATTATGTTTTGAGTTATTTTAGGTCTAATTCTAACAACTTAGGTTAGTTTGGGCAAAGTACTTTTTTAGTTGGTATCAAATGATCAAGATGGGTAATAGAAACCATAGAAATGAGTCAAGATGAATTATTTTTGCACAAACACACAATTTACTTGAATAAAATGCTTATATTAAGTCTTATTTGTTTGTAATCTGTTAAAAATAAGAGTTCTTAATGTATTTGATATGAATATGTTATGAGTGTGATGTGCTAATTTATTTATTATAGGTGCAAAGATTGAAAGAAAAAGTAGCGGAGTTAGAACGTGATAAAGCAGAGAAGAATGCTATGATGCAGAATATTGAAGAAAATATAAGGTTATATGCTGAAATGAGTGAGAAACATCTATTGCTATCACAAAATCTACCACAAAAACATTCCATCGAGTTAAGGAAGGAGTTTATGCTAGTAACCACTATGATTTCTACATTAATGTTTTTGGATGATTTGGATATTTTATACTATTTTCTTTGGGTTAACTGTGATGTTTTTGGATGTTTAATGTATTGCAATTGGATATTTTATGTTTTTTGGTTTTGGTTTTGGTTAACCTTTAATTACAATTGTATATATTATAAAAGTTGTGGCATATATCATTTACAGGAAAAAGTTCAATAACATTATAAAAAATAAATCTTTTGAAAAATTTAGACAAAATTCATAGCTAAACCCGTAGCAATATTTTTATAAAATCCGTAGCAAAAAATTGCAAAGCCATAGCAAGATTGGTAGCCAAAGTATAACAAAACTCATAGCAAAATTCGTAGCCAATTCCATAGCCAAAATGTAGTAAATCTATAGCTAAATTTCATAGCAAATATTTGTAGCAAAATCCTAAATAAATCATCCATAGCAAAATCATGACAAAAATTCATAGCAAAACTGTAGCAAACTTTTCCATAGCAAAATCTTCATAGCTAAAATCAAACAAAACTCCGTAACAAACTCCATAGCAAATATTTGTAGTCAAATGCATAGCTAAATTAGTGACGCTAATTTTTATAGCTAAACACGTTGCAAATATTGTTCCGTAGCAAAACAAATTAGCGACGAAAGTATCACCTACAAACCAAATCCGTAGCAAATTCGTAGCAAACACTCGTTTTGCTATGGATTTGTTACGGATTTGACCATAACAAATACCTTTTTCTGTAGCACTAATCGCATATGATGATATGAAACCCTATAATTAGATTGTTTTGATTTAGCCCTTAAATATTCATACATAAATAATTGTCAAACGTGTAGCACCCTGTGTTTATCTTCATTAATTTTGTGTAGGTTGGAATGTTATAAAATAAGCAAATGTGAATTTAAAGAATATATGAAAGGGGTGTTTATTGTTAAAAAAATAATAATCATCATTTTTAGGTTGATTTTCTTTTATTCTTCGACTTTTATTTTGATTCATGTTTTCTTCCTTCTCCCTTCTTCACTCGTATTTCACACGTAGAGCAATTATTCAACCTTGAAATACTAAAATATATAGAAATAAAAGTGTATAAAGCTAAATGAATATGCAGATTATCTTGTATTTCTTGTTATATTCGTAAGCATGAACATTACAATGAAACTTTATGTAGGTTGGAATGTTATAAAATAAGCAAATGTGAATTTAAAGAATATATCAAAGAGGTGTTTGTTGTTAAAAAAACAACAATAATCATTTTTAGATTGACTTTCTTTTATTCTTTAACATTCATGTTTTCTTCCTTCTCCATTCTTCACTCATATTTCACACCTAGAGCAATTATTCAACCTTGAAGTACTAAATTATATAAAAATAAAAATGTATAAAGCCAAATGAATATGCAGATTATCTTGTATTCCTTGTTATATTCATAAGTATGAACATTACACAGAAACTAAAGCATCATAATAAATAGACTAATGAATAAAAGATAATTTAAAGGTCATAACATCTTTAATGTGTCCCCTCAAGCTAAAACATGAAGCTTGGACCAAAGATTGTCATGTTGGATTCTTTATGCCCAAGACACATAGAACATTGATGTGGTTAGTACGTTATGATCCAAGTCGGATCATACCCAATAACAAGCTTAGCAAACACCAAATATTATTTAATTGATGATATGATCATGCAATTAAATAAATACACCATTTTTATCATTTTGGGTTTTCGCATTGCTCTTTAAGGCTCATATTATGAATATGAACCAAACCAAGAAAGTGTAGATTAGTTGAATATCCTAGAGACTGTATAGGATACTGATTCTTCGACTCAACAGAGCAAAAGTATTTATTGCTCGAAAGGCTAAGTTCTTGGAAACCGAGTTCCTTATCGAAGGAATGATATATAGAACTACGGAACTTGATAAGGATCAAGATCCACAAGCCCATACACTTATGGTTGACACTAGCAATCAACAAGAGGTTGTTGATGATAATCAAGAGGTTGATCAATACACACAAAACGTTCACAAATCTGGTAGAGTTAGTATTCCATCTAAGAGATATGAATATTCCAAGGATGGATGCTATGTGGTTGACCCTTGTTGGCTAACCATATACCAAGATGCTATGTCCAATTTGGATTGGGACAAATGGCTTGAAACCATGAATGTAAGGATGCAATCCATATATAACAACCAAGTTTGGGAATTGGTTGACCCTCCACTTAACTCCAAACCGGTTGGATACAAGTGGGTTTTCAAGATGAAAACAGATATGTATGAAGACTTGAATACTTATAAGTCAAGACTTATAGCATAAGGTTTCCATCAAACTCAATTGGTTGATTATGATGAAACTCTTACACCCGTAGCAATGCTAAAGTCGATTAGGATATTATGTGTCATAACTGCATATTCTGAATATGAGTTTTGGCAAATGGATGTCAAAACCATTTTTCTTAATGGACATCTCGAAGAGACTGTCCATATAGTTCAGCATGATGGTTTTGTCGATCCATGATATCCTAATAAAATATATAAGTTAAAGTGATCAATCTATGGATTGAAACAAGCATCGAGAAGATTGTGTATATATGAAAGCTAGTGGGAGCATAATTGTATTCGTAGTGTTGTATGTTGATGACACACTACTATTTGGAAATAATATCCCAACCTTGAAAGGTGTTAAAACCTAGCTTGGAAGATGTTTTTCATATATGATCTCGTTTAAGCCACCCATATTTTGAAATAAGGATCTATAAGGATAGATCAATGTGGTTGATAGGGTCAAACCAAAGTGCATATATTGATAAAATCTTGAAAAGGTTCAAGATGGAAAACTCTTAGAAAAGTATGGTACTTATTCAAAGAGGGACAATGTTGACTACGTCTCAATGTCCAAGCTCATAGAATGAGCAAAATCAAATGAAGGATATCCCATACGCATCTGCTATATGATCCATCATTTGTGTGATGATATGCACTAGATTGGACGAGTCATGCTTATTAAGTATGACAAAGTAGATACCAATAGAAATAACCATCGGATGGCTGTTAAAAGTATATTGAAATACCTTAGTAGGACTAGGGATATGTTTCTAATATACGGATCTATTGAAGAGGAAGTCATTGTAAAGGGTTACACGGATGCAGGCTTCCAAAACTGATCGAGATGATTTTCGATCATAATCGGGGTATACTTCCATTATGAATGGAGGAGAAGTATCCGTGAAAGGTTCAAGGCAAGACACGGTAGCATTGTTCACTACAAAATTGAATACATAGCCGCTTCATTGGCAGCTTTAGAAGCTGCATGGATAAGTTTGTCCATTGCTTATCTAAGGGTGGTCTCTACCATTCAAGACCCCCTAGAAATCTTTGGTAATTACATGGGTGGGATTGCTCAAATCAAGGCACTCCGTACTCATCATAAGACTAAGCACCTTGAGCGGAGATTCAACATCATAAGGGATGGAGTTGAAAAGGGTAAAGATATGTATTCATAAAGTTCGTAAAGATCAACACATTGCGGATCCAATCACGAAGCTCCTTGTAAGGGCAAAGTATGTGGGTCATACTTATGCCTTAGGACTTCGATATTCTAGTGATTGGAATTGATCCTTTTAGCAGATAAAATATGGAACAATTGTAACATTTAACTCTTTTATATATTTGAGTTATGTTCCTTTTTAGCATGTTTACATCCATGAATATGTTCATTATTCTAAATGTCCGTAGTCGGTCATATTTGTGGGAACAAATATGAATGTAAGACTATTATGAACATGGATTGGTAGATATTCATAAGGTATGAATATAGAGCAATTGGTTGCTACCAAGGTACATAGATATTTGTGGGATGCAAATATTGGACTGACCCGCATCTCAATTTTACTACATGGAATCTTCTAGATTGATCATAAGTAAATTTTGAGTAAAGGCGAATATCATTTGGTATCCTCCGACCTGAGATACATATTGGGTTTTGATATTCACCAAATGTTATACCTTGAGCTAATTCTTCGCTGCTCTAAAATAATGGGCAGTGCATAAGGTGATGTTCAGGTGTGACACGAGGTGATTGTGAAAAACGTATGTAGTCAAGATGAAATTTGTTCCTCTTATTCGTTGAGAGCAAGATGTCTAAGGCCTGATTAAGTTAAATCAACAAGGAATGATCATTCTATGTCCTTGGATTTAACATGACATATGTAACAAAAGGATAGATGATCGATTCACCTAAATCTTTTCAAGTTCGGAACTTGATAGGGATGATGTTATTGAATGGCTTTAAGTCATGCGTATTAAGAGTAGTAAACCATTGTTAGGCGGTATTTACTGCTTGCATCAATCTTCTATGAATCTTGTGCAAGTAGGAGATTGTTGGATTCTTTATGCCCAAGACACATAGAACATTGATGAGGTTAGTACGTTATGATCCAAGTCGGGTCATACCCAATAACAAGCTTAGCAAACACCAAATATTATTTAATTGATGATATGATCATGCAATTAAATAAATACACCAACTTAGAAAATGAGTTTTTTTAAATAAGTTGCATATGAGATTGAACAACTTATATGGATATTTTGTTCATGGATATTATTTGTAATGTTGTTTATTTTAGTTAAATTACATCAAATAATAAAAGTGTGTGTATGTTATATAATTAAAAGGTTAATTATATATCTTTTTTAAAATATTAGTTTAACAAAATTGGTTTAGGGTTTTGGGGGAAAACCCCCATCTCAAAAAAGGCCAAGCGGCCGCCCCCTTATGAAGGGGTTCTTGTTTTGTTTTGTTTTAGCACTCTAAGAATAACACACACACACTTAATCCTCTCATCTCTCACACATATGTAAGAACCAAAAGAGGAAAAACACTCTCCAATCTTGATGTAGATCTCGGCTGAAAAGGTTCTTCATCAGCCTTTGGAACTCGCTGAAAAGTGTTTTCAGCAACCCCCTTTTGGACGATTTTGGTGCTTCAAATCCTAGCAACCATGATGTTTGCTTAGAGGCTTGTGGGTATGGACACTTGAGGACTTCTACCCTTGAAGTCTTGGCCTTTCTTTTGACTCATTTCTGCCTTCTTTTGTTCTGTTTTCACAGCATCCAGAAAGGTAGTATTATGGTATGATTATGTCATGTTTTGGGTGTTCTTGTTTATTTTGTATGCTTGCTTTTCACATAATAAAGATCCTCTTGTTATGGGTTTGTTTGTTTACACATGATAATGGTAATTTTCAGAAACTTTAACATGTTTAAAGTAGTATATTCCGCTGCGTTTCATATGTTTAAATGGTTAAACAAGATGTAAATGATCCAACAAATCCCCAACATGTCACACCTCATAAAAGACAACCCGTTTGTTAGAATATTTACTATCTAAATGGTGGTAGGAGCATAGGGAGTTTTAAGACTCTGAGCTAGCACCATATCTCGTATAAAGTGCACTCCAATCTTAAGATGTTTTTTATATTGATTATATACTAGATTAACTACTAAACATGTAGCACCAATATTATTAGATCATAATGTAAGTGGACTTGAAAGATGTATGTATAACTAATATAGTATAGAAGTGATCTAGTGAAGCTCGATGGTAGTTTGAGAAAGAGCATGATACTCTGCCTAGGTACTAGAACAAGCAATCATATTTGGTTTCTTAGAACTCCAACTAATGAGATTAGATAAAAAAACACCTAGTAACCTATGGTAAACATCTACAAAAACATGAACAATGATAGTAGAATATTTTCCAGTAGTTAATCTATATACTCTAGTACCCTTAGCGCAAAGAATAAGTTTAATGGCAACCTAATGATTATCTGTGGATGACTAAAGAAACTGAGAGACTTTACCCATTGCATATGCAAACTTTAGATGAGTCAATATAAAATACTATTGCTCAAATGGTGTTGTGATATAATAATGGATCCTTCGAGGGAACACAAGGATACCATGAGAGTTGTTGTCTAGGAGAAACAGGAGTAAACAGGTCAAGTAAATACCTATGTAGGAAAAGATGAAAAGTATCATTATAGAATATAGGCTTAATACCCAAAAGATAACTCAATGTACCTAAATCTTTGTGCGCAAACTACGAGTGTTAGCCTTTAACTAAATCGTCAATAGCTCATGCATGAGGAACTCCTAGTGATTATAATATCATGAACATACACAAGCATATAACACATAATAGAATCTCGACAGTAAACAAACATGGATGTATATGAGTTACACTATGTAAAGCAAATATGAAAAGAAGTAAATACGGATAGCTTGGAAACCAAGCTCTTAGGGCATGTTTAAGGCCATATAAGACCTTTTTAGAAGGCATACATGATATGGTCGACTCATGATCCATAGTGATCGTAGTGCCCAATGAATTTTTTTGTCAAAATTTTAATGTTACACTTTGTGAATCTTACACTTAGTTCTTATTCTCATTATTTTAATAGCATTTCTATATCTTCTAAAATGTTCCTAATACCTAAAAGCACACAAAAGCACAAGGTAAAATCATAATCGGCTTAACAACCTTTAGGACTAGGTTAGGTATATAGCTAGGACTAAGGCTAAGTCTATAACTCTAAAGATGTGATTTAAACTAAATAAAATACTAAAGACAAACCTAAAGTATGGCTATCCTTTACCCATATAACTACAACAAACCTAAGTGAGGTAAACACAAAGATACAATGCTCTAGCATATTCATACTACACACATACCCTTATAACTTCTAACATTGAACCTACATTTCCAAGAGCTCATATCATCGATCATGTCCTCTAATAGGAGCAAGTGTAGAAGATTATTTTAGATTGGTTAGAATAAGAACTTCTATAAATGACAATTATAGGTGTAGAATATTTATTAACTGCTATAATAAAACAACACAAAATACTTAAAATGAATGAAAACTTGTGTTTTTCAAAGTATTCTTTACTCTATGTTTCATAAAACACAATTACAATCGTGTAATAGCAAACTAAATGGGCATAGACAAGTAACCTTTAAAGTATATAAGTGTGATGTATTTATACTACGCTAAACACTACAATCAATCATGATCGTCCATTCTATGTTTAGGATCAATAATACAAAATAAACAAATAATACGATTATGTAAATCTTTAGTAGTTACATGATTATGGTATCACCAATACTCTTTTATACATAATAGATCAATAGATATGTCTTCAACAAACAAATTTAAGTTTAATAGTTGGACTATTTCAGGATGGCCTTTAATTGAAATCTTTATCAAGTGTTTTCAGTAGCTTCATACTTTAATATCCTAACAAATTTACTCTAGGATAATACTAAAAACCCATTTACGTGTACAACTCACTTATTTCCTTGATAAGAGCATTAGTTATCCATCTATTTACATCATCTGAAGGATTTACCAAAGAGAGATTTGCAAGATCTCTAATGTTATGCCAGCCTGATTAAATATAGTTCATTTATTCTTTCTAACTTGCCACCAACATATGTAAGATTGAATTGACTAGTGCTTGAATCATAACTCCATGAGCTAATTGAAGCATGAACATCCAAAGGATCAATATGAAGCACCTAAACTGGCTTTTTATCATCCATATCATCTAAATCTTTTTTCTGATCAGCACCAAAAAGATTCAGGAGTGTGGACATCATTCTTTTGTACTTGATAATCATGCTTCTAGCATATTCAGATGGGATGAAATAATTCTTTAGATCCATATCTTTTTTGAATAAATTACTGCTCTATCTTATTTATAACACCTTTATTAGTTATCTTTTTATGTTACTCGTCAATTAAGGTGTCTACACTTTTAGGAGATGAATATCCCTTATACTCTGATGTACTTTTTTAGACAATTGCAAGTTTCTTAGTATGAGAAAAAGATGATTGACATGGTGTAGGGGATTCTTCAACAATTGGAACTGCTGAAGCTGATCTTTTAACAGTTGTAACCATTGAAGCTGATCTTTATTAGTTGCAACAGTTGATGGTAGAAGTTATTGCAAAGGTTATTCTTGAGTGAAGATTTTGATAGTTTAGTTTGGTGTGTTTGAGAAAGAACTAAAGTGGCTTCTGTTAAGGGTGGAGTGGAAACATGTAGAGGAGTTTAAGTAGATGTAACTTGTCTTTTTTTCCTTCTATACCGTATAGCTCTTTTAGTCTTTTCGAGATATTCTCTATAGATTCTCATTACCACCTTCTCAACTTCACGAGCCTCGAAACTATCACTTGGATTTATCAATCTTAGCATTATCAGATTAGTAATCTCAAATCTGTTGAAGCATATCAATTGATATCTTTCGTATGCTACGCTTCCTGGTTGCCGATCTTGTGAAAAGAACAAGTTTTTTTAGCACTGTCATATTCTTACTCATGAATCGGATCATATGTTAAAAATGCTAATGCAATGACATCTTCACCAAAATCAGAATGAACAACTAAGGCTACTACCAAGAACAGATAATAGATTCTTTCTTCTGTTGGTTCAAAACACCTAAAGCGCTTAACTATTTGTTATAGAATGTCGAAAGGCAGATCCAAGATCTCATTATCTAAATAAATAGCTGATTACAACATTTACTCTTTTTACTAAAAACTTTTCCATTGTATCAAGATAACCTGCTTCAACTATTTTTGTTTCCTTTGTTAGAGTTTTCTCAACTTCAGGATCAACAAACGTAACTTTTCTTTTTCCTACATTCTTGATGGGTACTATCTTTGTAATTTTGATGATGGAAAAAGTGATTTAATAGCATCATCTTATACAATTTCATCTAAAGTTGATGATGTTAATTCGGGATCGATAGAGAACTAAAGACTAAAAGACAAGAAGATCTAGTTGTTACCTATTTCTTTCCACCCTGATTTGCTTCCCATCTCGCCTTTACTTCCTAAAATCTTGGGAGCTTGCCAGTTGTAACTTCCTCTTGATTTCTTTGATTTTCAAATCAAAATTAGACATTTATTGGACCTATTTGATTACCAGAGAAATCATAGTATCTGAGATGTGTATGTATTTGAAGCATGTCATCACTATCCTTTCTCACATTCTTCACCATCTTCCTTTCTGCTTCAAACTTTCCTTTTTCTTTCTAACTCTACCTTTTCATTCATCTCAGCAAGAGTTATTGCAATCAATTTGGCTCTTGAATCCTCTATTGGCCAATGCATTACAACATTAAAGTCATAGTTTCTTTGCTCAAGTTGTGATGCCAACATATATCTCTCTATGTCTTTATCAATGTTTTTTTCAATTTCTTTTACAAAAGAAGCTTTTATATCTATTCAGCTTCAGATGCATCATGAATTCTTTCAACTACTAGATCGAAAATTGAGAGACTGAAGTCATAGAAGTGGGTACCTTTGGGTCTTTTGGTGTTAATATGAATTTTTGAAAGGCTTTCTTTGATAAAGGTTTTGATTTGGACATGTTTTTCTCCATATGGCACCACCCTTGCTTTTGATTTTGTAGCTCTAGCTTCTTTGACTTGCTTTCTCAACGTACAAGATGATATTCTTCTTGTCTCGAGGTTCCTGATCAACATGTTTTCTCAGTTTTAGCTCTTGGGGCGTAAAATTTTCAAAAGCTACATCCATTTCCTATATTATTAAAATCAGCCTTCTTGTTTTCTTCTTTATGAGCATGTAGTTCAGCTTCAACAGTCATACACTTCTTCCATTTGTCAATTGAGACATTGGAAGTGGAGGTTGTAGTAAGTTTGACTGCTGAAGTTTCGATAGATCTTTTTACTCCTCACCAGTAGAGATAGGTTCATCAATAGTTGAATGTACTCTCTCATCATTATTAGTAGCTTTTGGACCATTAGTCTTAGCATTCACTTTGGATTTAATTGACCTGGGTTTTAGCATTAATCTTCGATTGACCAAATATCTTTTTAGCTCATCTCAACTACTTTTAACTTTTGGATGCTTTTTTATTGTCTGGCAATCAGTTCCATATGACATGCTTGTCGAAACGCCACCGTGTAGAAATTTCCTTTAATCTTTTTGGGAACCTGTAGTCACACGACACGAAATGCCTGGTGCGCTGCTCTACCTTTGCACTAGCCTGCCTAAACAAGTGAGCTACATTATACTTAATTTCTCCGTCATTCTGAATGAATGATCTAAAGTACTTGAACTTGGTAGTTTGTGATATAACTTGGCCTCTAATAGTCACTTGCTTTCCCACCTCACTGCTAGCACTACTAAAGCTACTTTGCATATACTTAGTTTTTAATCGACTAGTGCATAAGCCTTTTCTATCTATTAGATGAGTTATTGAAAATTATAAAATCTACTATTCATTAGGGGTTATTAATTATATATTAGTGGTATGTCAACTAAATAATACCTAGTTATTTTAAACCATTATTAGAGAAAGTATGTCTGATAATTTTATCTGTTTTATTTTGGGGATTTTATGTACATCAAGGAAAGTAACTATGATGGGTATATTATATTATAACACAATTAACACGGGCTGTGGGTTTTCAACGTCTTATCACATATCGTTTCTCTATAAGTCTTCGTATAATTGGCTGTTATTTTTATTTTCATGTATCTTTTGTTTTGTTTATTTTTTAGTTTTTTTTTAAATTATTTTTTCTGTTTATAAATTTATTTCATTTTCTTTTCACCAACTTCTCTAACAAATTTTTTGTTACAATTAATGTAACTTCTGTTACTTCACAACGCACGAGACATAATAACTTTTGTCTATGCTTCGATATTCAGATCCGAGCCAGCACAATTTTATATGTTTATTCTTTATGCGTAATCACGTTCACATGATCTTCATAACGTGTGTAATGAGATCCGTAAAGCATCAGTCTAATTCCAAGTTATAATGCATTAATCAAAATCCAAGGGCCTTCTGCCGTGCGGTTTTAGCCTATAACATAGTAGCTTAATGATATTTGTGATTGCCTCTCACATATTAAAGAGTGTATATGTGTTATCAACCTATCATTTACATGGAAGTTGTTCTATGAACATGAACTAAACCAATTTGGAACTGGTATATATAGGAATTTGTTTGGAACCGATAAAAACAAATAGGTTTCTAACTGGTTTGTATTCTAATTTTTACACAAGTTCGAAACTGGAACCGAACCGGCCAAAATACTGCTTAAACCGGAAAAAAAACTAGTCAAAAAACCGATAAAAAAACCCATCAACTACCCGAAACAAACCGGTACCTATAAGAACCAGAACTGTTTATAAAGTTACTGCTTTGTGCACTTCTATTTTAGGTGTTTCTGGTCCAGGTTGTCATAAGTCATAACTCACAAATCATAATAAACAAGTTATGGGCTGGGCAAAACCCACAGCTGACGAAATTGGACTTGGGTCTTTTACCGGCCCAACTTTTAGTTCGTCTTACTGGATTCAGTTCACCTAGACTATTTCGACTTAATTTTAATGTAAAGAAAAAGCATTTAGATCCCCTTGATTGACTTGTGATACGAAGTTATTATCCAAAATCTGAGTTCTTGATTGGAACTCAAAGTTACAAGCTTTCTTGATATGGTGGGGATGCTAAGCACCACACACCTTAATATTCAAATTCTTTAATAATATATTGCAACTAGCCAAGATTTGCTCATATGCATGAATAATAGAAGCTAAATATCATGACTTGCAATTTAAGCTTTCCTTTTCAAGCATCATACACCTCTATAAATAAACCCTTATTCCAAACCAAACTGATCAACTAACGGAAACACACATCCGTTTGTACCCATGGGCTCGCTACTAGCCTTCTTTACGTTTTCACTCATAGTTACCACACTTTTTGCATCTTCGTCTGACACTAACCCTCATATGAACACTCAATCTCAACTTCTTGCTTTAAACCCATTCTACCAATGCGACATATACCCGAGGGTGTGTCAAGCAAGAGGTGGTGTTGCCCCTGATTGTTGCAAGAAGAAGTGTGTGAATGTGCATACAGACCACTTGAACTGTGGGTCTTGCGGGAAGAAGTGCAAGTCGGGGGAGGCTTGCTGCAAAGGGAAGTGTGTGGATGTGTTAACAAGTCGGACGAATTGCGGGTTTTGTGGGATGAAATGTAAATACAATGAGAGTTGTTGCAAGGGGAAGTGCAAGAACACATATTCTGACCAGAGAAATTGTGGGGCGTGTTACAACAAGTGCAAAAATAGAGAGTCTTGTGCCTTTGGGATGTGCAATTATGCATGAATATTGGCTTCTTCAGTTTGCACATAATGCACTATCACATCACATATTCATATGTTAACTCTATCTAATTTCTATTTCTTGTACTTTTAATTTTGTTTAAACATAATAAAACATGGGAAAGTCTCAAACGTACTAACATTTATGTACCCACAGATCCACATAAAGGAATATAACTGAAATTATTAAATTCTTTTATACATAACATCGAAGTGGTCGGTAAAAATTAAAAAGCAGTGGCAGAACCAAGATTTTTTCCCTATGTATTCACTATTTCTTAATGCTTGAATTTATAACAACCCGACATCAAAATTTTAGGGTCGGGTCAGATTGATAAAAATATTTTATGTCTTTTATAAGTTACCTAATTTTAGTCATTAGTTAAATTAGTCCTAAACCACTAAATTATTCTCTATATTCATAACAATGTCAAGGATTTTGATTCACAAAAACAAAAGACTTAAATGTATTTGATACCCATGAAAGTCTTATATGTATTAGAAATCATATATACGTTAATACGTGAAATTAAGCTCTAAAATCATTACCTCTTCTTATTAGCCTTTCCCCCCTTAAATAAATTGATAAACCGTTAAAACAATCTAATCTAAACATTCCTAATATCAATCTAAAATAATAAGTTGTTGAAATAAGCTGATCCAAACACTCTTAAGTTCAATGTAACCCTCCTTTTATCATGCAAAATATTTCCGTACATCTAGAAGATTAGTAACACTTATCTGGTGTGTAGAAAAGAATCACGCATGAACAAGTTTTTACATTCTTGTGTGGCATAATATGCTTAAAATCTAAATGTGATAATTATTCCATATAAAACAGAGGAAAAAAAGGTTTCACACTTGATATGGATTAAACAAACCACCACGAATAAGAGTGTTACAATCGCATATGTTCAATTTTAAGGCTACAAACTTAAAGTTTCAAAATCCCTTTCGTAATATCTATCATCTATAAATCTATAAATCTATAAATCTATCAATCTATCAATACTAATAAAAGAATGTTTTTTATGTCACTTGTAATAATTTTAGAGCTATTAAATTTTATTTTTCCGCTTCTTTCTTTTAATATATATTATTAACTACAAATGATACTATTTAATTCTTTTCATATTACATATAAATTTTTTTAAAAAGAGATCTTTCTACAAATGCAATTCATAAAAAAATATTTTTTTATAATATAAGATTTTATTTTAAAAAATTTTAAACTTTTAAAAAACACAATATATTATAAAACCTGTAGTTTTTAAAAAAATATTCTTATGAAAAAAAGTAATTAAATTTTAAAGTTATAATAAATAAATTATTAAAAATGGGCACTTTTTTAAAAACGGTTTGTTTTAAAACAATTTGTTTAAAGACTAATTTTTTTTGAAAAAAAATTAAAAAAAAGTTCAAAATATGATATCTTTTTTACATCACTCGTACGTAATATCAATCATATAATATATAAAAATATCGTTTTATAATTCATTAATTTTTATTAATAACTATTTAATATTGTATTTATTCAACCCGTGTAATATACGAGATACTAACTTAGTCTAACTTATAAAATAAAATTTAAAGAGGGTGAGATCAATAAAAGTAAACCTAGCTTGCATCTATTTTGTGAGATCAAAGACTACGAGTCTATATGTTAGTAACACCTTACCTTATTTAATATTGTTATATATACACATGAGTCCATTTATACACGTCGATAAATGGAAATAATAATGAGATTGTAATGGTCTTTCGTTTGTATGACTTTTGGTTATTGTTACAGATTTTCTGAGTTATATTAATTTGTATGAAAGGAAAAACATAAGGAAACTAATTAGCCGTCACATTTGATTATTGGGTCGCAATATTGAAGGGGTTGAAATTGGAGGTAAACCAAACTTTAGGCCTTCATGGAAAACAAGGGTTTACGAAAGGGAAAATTTCATAAGTTGAAGTCACACTAAATCCTATAGGTTAATCTGTAACTTATAATAAGAAAATGTTTTCTCAAGACACGTGTGATCATTCTTACATTTTAAATGACACGTATCATCATTTTAATATATCAAAAATTCATTTTTCTACATCTCTCTCATACTAAATACGGAAATTTAAAAATAATTAATTTGACTTTTATTTTTAACTAAAACATGTTAAAACAAATATATTTATATTTGTTTTTATTGTCTCTCTTATATTAAATGATAATTATTATAAATAAGTATACTAAACTATTAAACATCTAAAATATAAATGTAGTAATTTTAATAATTTATTAATACATATTAAATATAAAGTAATAATTTCTAATTTATTATGTTATAACTTTTAAATATTTATTAAGATTTTATTACATCAATGGATAATAACATCTAAAAAAATAAAATATTCATAAAACAAATAATTTTATTATTTTTATTTATTCCACTTATATAATACATAGACTCTAATCTAGTTAGAATGATACGTCTCTTTGAGACGCCCCTCCCAAAAATCAAATTCAATATATGAATACTATATAAGTGTTTGTGTAACTATACTCCCGTACACAATTCTTAATTCATTCAATTTTGTGTCAGATATAACTCTTTGGACTTATGGAAACCGCGTTTTTCTTTAAGAACAAAAAATAATTTGATTTTAGAGAGACTCTTTGATGTCGTACTTTATGTAATTTAAAGTGTGTCAAATGTATAAAAATAGATGGAAGTTCATCCACCTAATAACTTAATAATTTTTATATAAAAATCAACACATAATTACTAAGACCTCAATTTCTTTTATATAAATTAAAGTGGGTCAAACTACCGGTAACTTAAAGTTTTCATATGAAAATTAACACATAGTTAGTAAGGCATCAACTTAAAACTTATTTAACAAGACCGATCTATATACAATGACTACCAGTGCCACATAATTAATAATTTAATACCCGGTATTATAGCTATCATCTATTCATAGAATTCTATGATGTATCTAAGGAAGATCTATACTTCGCTAAATTAATGCATCCTAAAGGTTTTATTAAAAGATGTTATAAAATACTAACACAAACCATGCATGCATCTAAAGAGAAAACGTGCGATAACTAGATGTCAACTCGTATACCGAATGTGTTTATTTTAATCCTATTGTGAATGAACTATTTGAACACCAAAATATCTTCCATAGTCAAAGTTGACTCTTTTTAGTGGAGCCTTTGCTACAAAAATTCCATCCAAAAACCTAACTTTTTTTAATAGCTAGACTAGACTCCAATGGGAAGCCGCAATTTTCAAAATTGAACAATCCCATTTCCCCCTATAAATACATGCATATAAGTTAATCAATCTCATCCATAACTGCACATAAACATTTTCTTTACTATACATCCCATATTGTTCTCTCTAAAACACCATGAATACTAGCATAAAGAAAATCTTGATAACCCTTATCATTCTAATGGCTTTATCCATTAAACTTTCTGCAACACCAATTGAAGACGATGACGAAGATCTTCTTCCTACGTCTGGTTCACTAAGAGGGGCAAGCCGGTTTCTTGCTCAACATTCTAGGGGCTTGGAGAAATGCAACACGAACCCAAGACTATGCCGGGCGAAAGGTAGCCCCGGTCCAGACTGTTGCAAGAAGAAATGTGTCAACGTTATGAGTGACAAACAAAACTGTGGGCTTTGTGGGAAGAAGTGCAAGCACCAAGAGATTTGCTGCAAGGGAAAATGCGTAAACGTGATGAAGGACAAGAAACATTGTGGAGGGTGCAACAATAGATGCAAGAGAGGGAATACTTGCATTTATGGGATGTGCAGTTATGCTTGAGGGAGAAAAAATTACCAACTTAGTTGCATGAATGTCACAAAACAAAATTCATTCTATTTTTTCCTGCAAAGTTTATATGTAATTACGTGTTCCTGGCTCACATGTCTTGTGTGTGTTTATCTATATGATTAATCGATCATTATATTATTTTCCTTAATCAATAAAAACTATCTATTTCGAGTGATCAAACTTTATTCAAAATAAGTTAAACTAGATTTATCACCATACAATGCCGCTGGCTAACTCGTATTTTCAGGAAAAAAATGGCTAAAAATTGAAAATTAAAGCCTAAAAAATATGGAGCAAAACCACACCCGCAAATAATCAAACTTGGGTGGGTTTAGAGTTAATATGTGTGCGATTATACCATGAGGGCAGCTCCTGGATTTTATCCCTCAAACCAAATTAATGCTTTATGCACATGATAATTTCAAAAAACTTAACACATGTGAAAAAATAAATTCTTTTATGGTCATATATTGCCTGTCACATGTCCAACCGGCCAACAAACTCACGCCACCGTATCCGGCATTATTCTCAACCAGTCAATTCATATATTTTAATAATTATATGCTATTTAAAGAAAAAATTATTTCATATAGCAAAACACATGATCTATCAAATAACTGAAATGTAATTTTAGTCCGTTAAGTGAAGGGTCATTAATTTAACTAAGGTTTATACCTCAACGCGCATGGCGTTTTAAATTTGTGGCTCAAACAAATGCATACATTCTGAATATTACATTTTCATCATCACAGTCGGAACTTAATTGTTTAACCTAATAACGTCATATCACTAACAAGACAACGTGTGGCTCAAAACCAATGGTGGATTGTGGTTGCACGCCGGAAATGACTGCCAAGCTAGGGCAACCGTGATGTGCTCAAACTTATACATATAAAACACATAAAAAACACATAAAAAACACATAAAAAACACATCATTTATTCACATCACCAACAAGGTTTCGTGTCCTATCAAACACGGGGTCATGCCCGACCAAATTTGCGCAAACGAGCCAAATAACCATATGTACATCATACTAACACGAGACTGTTCCCAGCACTCTATATAGCCTATGAAGAGCAACTTATTTGCAACTTTGACGAGAGTTTTTTGAGGGGTGAAACTCTGTTGTTATTTGGGAATCCAAAAGGTAATTGCAAGGCTTGAGAAGTGCAGCCAACATTTAAAAAAGCTTGTGATTATCTAAACATTATTTATTGTGGATTACTGGTTTGATTGTTTCATTTTAACTATAATTTCATACTTTTCTTCTATTGATATTGTTATTTTCAAGCTTATTATGAACTAAACTTTTATTATCATTCTAATTGGATAACACTTATGAAATGTGTAATGAACTAGTGGTGTGATTTATGTTATGATAATCTTGGGTAAACTTTTGATGTGTAGCATTATATTAAACGAAAAGTTATAAAGTTATGATTTATAATTGTGAATGTCATATAATGTTGAAAATGTATGAACTAACTTTTATTTGCGAAATAGGTTTTCATAATAAACTTATGACTAATAAACTAGAAATGGATATTAAAAATCATTTCAAAAAAATCTATAGTAATTATTATGGTTTTCTAAAATTAATAATATGTTAAAAATAAACTTGATCAACTTTCTTTCAAACATCAAATTATGCCGGGCGAAATAGTCACTTGGGCTTTGTGGGAAGAAGTGCAAGCACCAAGAGATTTGCTGCAAGGGAAAATGCGTAAACGTGATGAAGGACAAGAAACATTGTGGAGGGTGCAACAATAGATGCAAGAGAGGGAATACTTGCATTTATGGGATGTGCAGTTATGCTTGAGGGAGAAAAAATTACCAACTTAGTTGCATGAATGTCACAAAACAAAATTCATTCTATTTTTTCCTGCAAAGTTTATATGTAATTACGTGTTCCTGGCTCACATGTCTTGTGTGTGTTTATCTATATGATTAATCGATCATTATATTATTTTCCTTAATCAATAAAAACTATCTATTTCGAGTGATCAAACTTTATTCAAAATAAGTTAAACTAGATTTATCACCATACATCCGTGGCTCAGACAAATGCACACATTCTGAATATTACGTTTCCATCATCACAATCGGAACTTGATTGTTTAACCTAATAGCATCACGTAACTAACATGACAACAGAAATGGCTGCCAAGCCAGGGCAACATGATGTGGTTTAAATTATACATATAAAATGCATGATTTAATCCCACCACCGACATGGGATCGTGTCCCATCAAACACAGGGTCGTGCACGACCAAATTTGTTCATATGCATGAATATTAGAAGCTAAATAACATGAATTGCAATTCAAGCTTTCTTTCAAGCATCATAAGCCTCTATAAATAAACCCTTATTTCAAAACAAACCTATCAATTAACAGAAACACACATCCATCTGTACCCATGGGCTCCCTACTAGCCCTCTTTACGTTTTCACCCATAATTATAATACTTTCTGCATCTTTATCTGACACTAACCCTCATATGAACACATATGGATGAAATGTAAGCACAATGAGAGTTGTTGCAAGGTGAGGTGCAAGAACACGTATTCTGACAAGAGAAATTGTGGGGCGTGTTACAACAAGTGCAAAATGGAGAGTCTTGTGAATTATGCATGAATATTGACTTCTTCGGTTTTCACATAATGAACTATCATATCACATATTCGATCATATGTTAACTTTATATAATTTTTATTTTGTGAGAACTCTAAGAACCAATCTCAACCACTAGTTTTCAATGCCAAATTGTAATTAACAAAAAGATATTAAAAAAATTATAAATCAAAAAATAACATAAAAATAAAAAAAATAAAAACACAAAAATGTTCCCCTAGTTTTCCGCTTTCATAAAAAAATTATAAAAAATAAAAAAATTCTCGCTTTTTTATGAAATTCGTTTTACACATATGTAATACCGGATATACACATGTGTAAATCTAGTATTACACATGTGTATAACTAGATTTACACATATGTAAACAATGGAAGAATGATTTTTAAAAAAAAAAGTATATCACTATGGTAGGCGTTGGAAAGATAAAAAAATACTGAATTTTATGATAGATTTTTTTTTGAAAAAATAATGTCGTGAAAAAAAGTTATGAACATTTAAAAAAATAGGGGAAATGACATGTGATTTGTATGTGATAAAAAATGAATGACTCAGATTAGTTTTTTAAAGTTCTCACAAAAAAGTGGTTTTCAAGATATCATACCATATATATATATATATATATATATATATATATATATATATATATATATATATATATATATATATATGGAAGGGTTCAAATGATAACCACTTTATTTTGTGAGAACTTTAGGAATCAGTTTCAGCCACTCATTTTTTATCACATGCAAATTACATGTCATTTTCCCCTTTTTTTAAAACGTTCGTAATTTTTTTTCACGACATTATTTTAAAAAAAAACTTCGGTCCTGTTTGATTGGTCTTACCACATGTCTGACCACTGACTGGCTGACTCGGTCAGCCAGTCAGTGCGTTTGTTGCAGTTGACCGGGACATCTGACCCAGAAAATTGGTCTGATCGAGTCCGCTATTTTAACATATCTGGCCGAGTCTTCTTCTCCAAGCCCTACTTTCCCCCCTCTTCTCCACAATCTCCCCCACCACCGCCACCGTCGCCGCCGCACCGACGGTGTACGAAGCCCTAGAATCATACGATTTCCCCCACCACCGACATCGGTCAAACATACTTGTACACCGTACAAGGGTACAATCTGAAGTACCAATCGACGATCAGCGGTGTGATTAGCAGAGATAAGCTGACGAATTTGAAGGGGATGAGTGTGAGGGTGCTATTCTTCTGGTTGGATATTGTGAAGGTGAGTCACGATGGTGATCAGTTGTATTTGTCGATTAGGGTGCTGTCGGCGGGGTTCGATATCTGTGGGTTCGTTGAGTCGCCGCAGTGTGGGTGTGGGTTCGATTGCAATGGTGTTGGTGGTTCGATGACAGTGAGTGATTATGATGATGATGATGATAAGATGGAGTTGTGGTCTTCGTTGTGATTGAAGAGCACATGCCACTGCATTCACTAACGTTGTAGTCTAGATTTTTTTTAAGAACGACACCTACCTAATTCATGATTATGAAGTTAGGTTTATGGTAATTAAATTAAATAACGTGTTTTGTGATCATAATACATTGACAAGTTTCAGTCAGCAGAGTCATAATTTCATTTTGAATTTTAAGCTATTATGTTATTTTTAAAGTTCGGTAATTCTTATTGATTACACAACACAAGTTAAAATACAAAGGCAAGTTTCAGTTAGCAAAGTCAGTTAGATATATAATCAAACACCCAAGTTTCAATCAGTAGAGTCAGTCAGATATATAATCAAATAATCAAGTTTCAGTCAGACGTAAACTCTGTCAGAACTTCTGCTTGAGTCAGCTTCTGACTCAGTCAGTTTATACTGGGTCAGCACAATCAAACAGCCCATTCACCATAAAATTCAGCATTTTTATCTTTCCAACGCCTACCATATTAATATAATTTTCTAAAAAAATCGTACACCCGTTGTTTATATATGTGTAAATCTAGTTATACACATGTGTAGTACTGGATTTACACATGTGTAAAACGAATTTCGTTAAAAAAAGGGAATTTTTTATAATTTTTTATAATTTTTTTATGAAAAAGGGAAAGTAAGGGAATATTTTTGTGTTTTTATTATTTTTATTTTTATGTTATTTTTTGATTTATAAATTTTTTAAATATGTTTTTGTTAATTATAATTTTACCATTGAGAACTAGTGGTTGAGATTGGTTCTTAGAAGTTCTCACAAAAAAGCTAGTTCTCATTTGATCCCTCCCCTACACACACACACACACACACACACACACACACACACACACACACACACACTAGAAGGGTGCCTGCGCAATGCGGCGGGACAACATTTTACATTCGACACGAGTTTCTAATTTTTATTATTCTTATAGCAATTTCATAAAAGTTTATTTTTTTTCTAAGCTAAAATTTAAACATCGAATAAATGAATTTTATAAGACTTCTTGTACATTGTACATTAACTTATTGTACCTTACAAAATACGTATCGGTTTAGCAATAAATTTACACCAAAACGTTTAAAAACATATTTATTTATGATTGTAGTATCAAAAAGTTTTTAAACAAGATAGATTGATATAACAAAAATCTTAAAATAAATTAAGTTTTTTTGGTTTATGAGTAGATAATGTAAAGTTTGTAATTTATAGTAATTATAAGGTTATTATATAACTAATTGTAAGGGTTAATTTATAAATAATGTTAAAAATACTATTTACCCTTAAAAATAGTTGTACCTTGTGCATTGAATGATGTAAGTGTTCTTAATTTAATGGTATCTTAAAATACGCTTCTCATATGTTTTATATATATTATAGATATATAAGGCGGTAAATGAAAGGAAATTATTATATGATTTTAGGGCATTCATAGTAGGTTTTTTTAATCTTTATCCATATAATTACACTAAAAATTACTATATTTTCTCTCTCTTTTTCAATTAAATAATACTTTTTATACCCTTATTATTACATTTTTCTCTCTCTTTCACTTACAACCACTTTAAAAATATTAAAAAATTTATAAGAATTGAACAATAATTCTTTAAATATACAAATCCACAATAACATTTCTTCCTCGTTCATTTACAACCACTCAAAACCATTTTATATAATATACCAAACATACTCATATAATTTTAAGTATTTCACTGTAAATGCTCTTAATGGCTTTTTTGTATGACTAGACTTTTGGTTATTATTGCATATTTTCTCAGTCATCTTAATTTGTAAGAAAGGAAAAACACAAAAAACTAATTAGACGTCACATTTGATTCTTGGGTCGCAATATTGAAGGGGTTGAAATTGGATATTAACCAAACTTTAGGGCTTGATGGTAAATGGGGGTTTATGAAAGGGAAAATTTCATCTATGCTTAAGTCACACTAAATCCTATAGGCTAACTAGAATAATTACCTTTTTTTGCTGTCGATGGTCATTTGCGGTTGTATTCTGACATTTGATATGGTTTTACGTGCTCCATTGCAACACAGGATGCTTAATACTAGTTAACACGTAATTACTAAGATACCAATCTTAAAAAAATAAATTTAACAAGGGGTTCTATATACAACTAGCTTTATAAAACATATGTATCACACGGTTTAAATAAATAAAATATTAAATAAAATAAAATTTTCTTATTTATAGAACGATAAAAACCATAAATAATAAAACAATGATATCACGTTTTTTAATCTTTTGTTTTTCTAAACTTTTTTTTTCTAGAAATAAAATTCAACATTTTTTAAGACAAATGTTTTAAAAAGGTGATATGTTAAAAACTTTCTTATTATAACTCCCAATTGCGCACTATTTATTTTTTATAAAATTTAACTTTTTAAGTGCATCAAATTGCAAATATTTTAAATATTAAAAAAAGTTTGATGTCTTAGAGAAATTTCTTATTCTATATAAAAAGTTATTTTTTTAAAAACAATATTAGTGAAAAGATCAATTTTTTTAATTTATCAAAAACTATTTGATCTACCAACTAAATAATATTATTAATAATTAATATGATTATTTAATATGATTGAAAAATAGAAAAAATTAATAAGAAGGGATGTCGTGCTACCACATGTACTCGTAGATACGTACTTTTTATAAAGCAGGAATATTAGTAAAATTGTCACAAATTTTACACCCGTAACATGTATTCGTAGATGTATATGCAGATCTATAGTTTTCGAAATTAATCCTTCCTAAAGGTTTTATTAGAAACTTAATTAGCCAGGTGTTATTAAAAACCTACACAAACCATGCATGCATGTATTTAAAGAGAAAAAAAGCGATAACAAGACGTCAACCTATATACCAGATGTGTATATTTTATTCCTTTGTGAAATATTTGAACAACAAAATGTCAAAATATCATCCAAAGTCAAAATTGACTCTTTTTAGTGGAGCCTTTACTACAAAAATTCCATCCAAAAACCTAACTTTTTTCAATACCTAGACTAGATCCTAATGGAAAGCCACAATTTTCAAAATTGATCAATCACATTTCCATATATAAAGACATGCATACAAGTTAATCCATCGATCTCATCCATAACTAGCTCCATACATCCCATATTGCTCTCTCTAAAACACCATGAATACTAGCATAAAGAAAATCTTGATAACCCTTATCATTCTAATGGCTTTATCCATTAAACTTTCTGCAACACCAATTGAAGACGATGACGAAGATCTTCTTCCTACGTCTGGTTCACTAAGAGGGGCAAGCCGGTTTCTTGCTCAACATTCTAGGGGCTTGGAGAAATGCAACACGAACCCAAGACTATGCCGGGCGAAAGGTAGCCCCGGTCCAGACTGTTGCAAGAAGAAATGTGTCAACGTTATGAGTGACAAACAAAACTGTGGGCTTTGTGGGAAGAAGTGCAAGCACCAAGAGATTTGCTGCAAGGGAAAATGCGTAAACGTGATGAAGGACAAGAAACATTGTGGAGGGTGCAACAATAGATGCAAGAGAGGGAATACTTGCATTTATGGGATGTGCAGTTATGCTTGAGGGAGAAAAAATTACCAACTTAGTTGCATGAATGTCACAAAACAAAATTCATTCTATTTTTTCCTGCAAAGTTTATATGTAATTACGTGTTCCTGGCTCACATGTCTTGTGTGTGTTTATCTATATGATTAATCGATCATTATATTATTTTCCTTAATCAATAAAAACTATCTATTTCGAGTGATCAAACTTTATTCAAAATAAGTTAAACTAGATTTATCACCATACAATGCCGCTGGCTAACTCGTATTTTCAGGAAAAAAATGGCTAAAAATTGAAAATTAAAGCCTAAAAAATATGGAGCAAAACCACACCCGCAAATAATCAAACTTGGGTGGGTTTAGAGTTAATATGTGTGCGATTATACCATGAGGGCAGCTCCTGGATTTTATCCCTCAAACCAAATTAATGCTTTATGCACATGATAATTTCAAAAAACTTAACACATGTGAAAAAATAAATTCTTTTATGGTCATATATTGCCTGTCACATGTCCAACCGGCCAACAAACTCACGCCACCGTATCCGGCATTATTCTCAACCAGTCAATTCATATATTTTAATAATTATATGCTATTTAAAGAAAAAATTATTTCATATAGCAAAACACATGATCTATCAAATAACTGAAATGTAATTTTAGTCCGTTAAGTGAAGGGTCATTAATTTAACTAAGGTTTATACCTCAACGCGCATGGCGTTTTAAATTTGTGGCTCAAACAAATGCATACATTCTGAATATTACATTTTCATCATCACAGTCGGAACTTAATTGTTTAACCTAATAACGTCATATCACTAACAAGACAACGTGTGGCTCAAAACCAATGGTGGATTGTGGTTGCACGCCGGAAATGACTGCCAAGCTAGGGCAACCGTGATGTGCTCAAACTTATACATATAAAACACATAAAAAACACATAAAAAACACATAAAAAACACATCATTTATTCACATCACCAACAAGGTTTCGTGTCCTATCAAACACGGGGTCATGCCCGACCAAATTTGCGCAAACGAGCCAAATAACCATATGTACATCATACTAACACGAGACTGTTCCCAGCACTCTATATAGCCTATGAAGAGCAACTTATTTGCAACTTTGACGAGAGTTTTTTGAGGGGTGAAACTCTGTTGTTATTTGGGAATCCAAAAGGTAATTGCAAGGCTTGAGAAGTGCAGCCAACATTTAAAAAAGCTTGTGATTATCTAAACATTATTTATTGTGGATTACTGGTTTGATTGTTTCATTTTAACTATAATTTCATACTTTTCTTCTATTGATATTGTTATTTTCAAGCTTATTATGAACTAAACTTTTATTATCATTCTAATTGGATAACACTTATGAAATGTGTAATGAACTAGTGGTGTGATTTATGTTATGATAATCTTGGGTAAACTTTTGATGTGTAGCATTATATTAAACGAAAAGTTATAAAGTTATGATTTATAATTGTGAATGTCATATAATGTTGAAAATGTATGAACTAACTTTTATTTGCGAAATAGGTTTTCATAATAAACTTATGACTAATAAACTAGAAATGGATATTAAAAATCATTTCAAAAAAATCTATAGTAATTATTATGGTTTTCTAAAATTAATAATATGTTAAAAATAAACTTGATCAACTTTCTTTCAAACATCAAATTATGTTTTCAAAAATTATATGTTAAAAAGGTGCAAAAACATTATCTACATTACTAGGAGCTCGGTGATTGTCTTGTAAGTGACTTGATGCAACTCTTTTTGTACTACGAAGCTGCTTTAAGATAACTCTACATGGACTATCGTTTATAAACATTAACATAACTACTGTAATCCATATCTTTACCCACACCACGCTATTCATCAAAGTTCCATAAGGGGAATAATATATTATCGACATCACCAACCAACAATTATTAGAAACAAAATCTGAAAACTCTTAAAGGATTTTAGAGCCACATAGAGGTGGAGCAAGGACAAAGGTGGATGCACCACCACAATTTGTGGAGAAAAACAGCATAAACAACGTAGTTGAAGGAGACATCTACCTGCAATGGTTGTATTCACCTTGGCCGGTAACATGTAGGTGGCCTTGGTACCGCGAAGGCACTCTAGCCAAGGAGGCTGATGACGACAATAGGGGCCGTCACCGAAAACCCATAATGCCACTGTCAACAGACATGAACCCCCAAGCTCGATTATTAGAAAACATATTCAAGCCAAAATCACTCTGTAGAAATCCAAAATTCAAACAATTAGACAAACTCTTTTTTAATATTATACAAAGATAGTGAAATCAAGATTACAAACCCTATATCTTGTTGATATCATTGTCTTCAAATATAATATAATAAAATTAAAGATAGTAATCACCGATTTTATCATCATCCTCATCAATTCCATCACTAACAAACCTTTGCCTAAAAATATGCCTTACCTAAAACTCAGAAGTTTCATACACAATAAATTGAAAGATTATGAAAAGTGAAGAAGATAATTTGCCCAAAACGTGAATAAACACAAACATGAGTTTCAATAACAAGCAAGCAAATTCAAGAAGGGCAAAAGACAAAAGAAGATGACGGAAGCACAAATCATCAACTATGGAAGTCGTCAAAGGCTTACATGTGGTAGAATACACACTCTGACGCCTAGCCACCATCGCTGATGACGGTGAGCGGCGACAATGCCGATCCCCAAATCGGTTTCCATTACGAATATGCATCAACCTTTGGAAAGGATCACTTGAACAGACACCCCACCGCCTAGCCACTGTCGGTGACAACTAGGGCTGTAAACGAGTTGAACAAACACGAACAAGGCTTTGTTCGTGCTTGTTTATTAAGGAAATGAGGTTATTCATGAACCATTTCACGAACATTTACTGAACAAAATTTTTTTGTTCATGTATGTTCATTAAGAAAATAAACTGTTTATAAACACTTATCAAACATAAATAAACACAAACAAAGATAAACAAACACAAAAAATGTTCATAAAATAAACAAAGCTTCTTTAAGTTTTAGAAACTTAACATGATAATTATCTGAACATAGTTAGAAATAATTATAATTGACATAAAATACAAAGTTTATTAGACTTTAGCATAAACTAAAGTTTAAAATAATCAAACAGGAGATGTTGACAGATATATATTGTATAACTACACTTTTATATTTTTAAATACTTACACCTAGTCATATAAAATTATAAAATAAAAAAGTTTAAATGAACAAACACAAATGAACATAAACGTACACATTATTATATGTTCACGATTTTAAACAAACGAAGGATACCTCTATCCATGTTTGTTCGTTTTACTTAATGAATAAAAATTTCTTGTTTGCGTTCGTTCATTTGTTAAAAAAACAAACATAAATAAACTTCCAGTCAAGAATTTCACAAATTGTTCGCTAAATGTTTGGTTCATTTACAGCCCTAGTGACGACAATGAGTGGCGACAAGGCCGATCCCCAAATCGACCATCATACACCCTCTGTTTCTATCTAGAACAACGTTAAAACACCCAAATCAAGCCACCACCTCATCAGCCCGTGATATAGAAACCTAATAGGTGGTCATAGGAGATGCAATTGCTGGTGAAAACCACGAGCGACGATACCGATACCTAAGTCGTCAAGCCTATCCACCCTCTCTCTCTAAAGCAACAACTAGAAAACCCAGATAACCTACATTCACACCAAATAACTGTATATGTGGCATCAAGTGGTTGTATCTTAGGTATAACAAATAATAAGCATGCAATGACATGTTGTACCCATAGCATAAACATGGGTACGTTCTAAAGTTTATTCAATTCTAAAATTAATGATAGCTAGGAATACATAGATGGATTACACTGGACATTGTAAATATAATTATAATAAAGTATGTGATGATTTAAAGAGGTGACGTCGAAGGTTAATACGAAATGGTAGAGAAAGAGGGTGCCATCTGCCATGTAGGAAAGCACAACAATAGAACACGAGATGAGTTTGAGCCTAAAAAATCTTAAGCTTGGTTTGATTTGTTTAGACCTGTAAAAATAGAATAAAGAGGAAAGGAATTAAAATAAAATTAGGAGGAAATAATTAATAAGAGTCGAATCCCCACCAACAGCCGAAAGAATCAAACAATTTACCATCATACCAGGACTAATTAAAATCATAAACAATACAAACGGATCGAATTATCTACGTACAATCTATATGGACCGGCGTGATCATTCTAAAATCATATAGAGTTAATGGTGCAGATTATTTATTTTCATCATGTGAAATATGTAACTAAGATTATTTATACCTTGCTCACTTGTCTTATGGATGTACTATGTTTGAATTATTTTCCTTAATAATATATGAATTGAATTATTTTCCTTAATCACCTGCTCACTTGTCTTATGGATGTACTATGCTTGAATTATTTTCCTTAATCAATAAAAACTATATATATGAATTGAACTTCATCGAAAATACGTTTACTGATGCAGAGTAGTTATTTTCATCATATAAAGTATGTAACTCATGTGAAATACGGAACTAAGTACAAGTTTTTACAATAATTTTATTTTCCTTCTAAATTATTTCATTTAGTCTTGCGTTTTTAAGGATTTTAACAAACGTCAAAATAGTATGGAACAAGTTAGACTATAAAAACCATGGCATGTAACAGGTACATGCCATAATCAAATTCAAATGTCTAAATTAACCAAATTTTTTTAATGAAAAATGAGTCTTTTAAAATTCGCCTAATGAAGAAAAAAAAAAAAAAAAAGCTGACTTAGGAACATTTACGTATTTTCCATTCCACAGTCAAATCACTACTATTATATAGATTATTTTAAAAGTCAACTTTCATATATAATCCATCACTTACATTTTATTTGTTATAATTAAATTATAAGACTTAATATTAAGTTAGCTAAATGCAGCGGCACACCAAATCCTATGCGCTAATTAGAATAATATAAGCCTGTTTGAAAATGTCGCCTCTCTTAAAAACAGAAGTCAAAATAATAGAAACTATATAAGTGCTCTTGTAACTATATTTTCGAACAATTTTTAAATCTTGTAAATTCTATGTTAGATACGACTCTTTGGTCTTATAGAAACCGAGTTTTTCATTAAGAAAATAAATCATTTAATTGGTATATATTATACGGTTTTTAGAGGTGACTCTTTAAAATCGTTTATATAAAAGTGGTTCAAACGCATAATGTTTATATAATGTATAGCCTAACCCAAGGAGGGTGGTGCTATACCGTATCAGCCATTAATATATTAAACTAAAATTTTTAAGTTTATTTATTTATTATTTCTTTTTGCCTTTATTATTTTTGTGTTTTTCTTTAATTTTAATTGTAGTAATTGTGAATGTTGAAAAAAGCCAAACACAGATAATGATTGAAAACTAAACTGTATGTGTAACCGAATAAACAAGATTAAATCCTTATTCGATTTTTGGTTCTGTTAACAATGACACGAAATTGTGTTTATTAGGTTCCACTACAAGAATTAAGACTTATCGCGACAACAAAAGTCATCACCGTAGATGACAAACCCTGCCGCCCCCTAGCCACCTACCTACTTGTGTTCGTAGCTCAATCGGAGGTTGTCATCGGCATAGGTTATCACGACGACATGTTGTCGGGATAGGCTTAGCAACCACAATGGTGTCACAATAGCTCAAATCCAGTCGTTGCAATAGCTCAAAATCCTTATAAACCAAATAGTAAACAAGGTTAAATCGGATAACCGAACCGAATAGATTGGTTTAAAAAGTTTATTCGGTTGAATTTAACTCATTTATGAGTATTTCTAATTCTGAAAGATATATTTTTAACTTTTTTACTAAAAGTTTTATTCTACGTCATAAATGTTCATATTTATCTTCTTTGAATATTTTTTTTATTTTATTTGAGTATTTTTTATCGTTATATAAATGGTTTTTTGAACTCTTTTTAGGGATAAAAACTTTTTTCTAAAATAAAAAAAATCGGGGTAAAATATGACCAGTTTTGAAATTGATTATTGAAGCGGGAGGGGGGAGGGGGCATGTAATAGAGGGAGTATATATGTATAGCATAATCCAAGGAATTTTATCTACCGAAAATTAAATATTTTATAAGAATATATAATATGTATACATAATTCTAACTTTAATATGGTGTCATGTTATATGATAAAAGAAACTTTATATGTAATAATTACTATCCAACATTCAAATGATCGAGGCTGTATATTTCAAACTCTTAACACTTTATAATGCAATTTCTGTAAGCGTAAATAACAAACTTTTTTCTAGTAAGTTGGGCAAAAAGAAACCTATATATAAGCAATCATTTTCATATCTATACGTGTTAATTACTTCGACAATTAATTTGACCCGAAAGAACGAGCCTAGAAACTCAACAACTTAATTTAATCGGTAGATGTTTAGCATATCTATCTTGATAGCTTTTTCTCAAAAACTCTTAATAGTATACATACATGTTAACATACATGTTGTGGATCTAGGTAGCCTTACTTGGACATTCGTAAATAAACTCATAACAACAACGTAAACAAAAAAACATTGGATCTTTTTTATGTTAACGTATAGGTCTACAACGTTGATGCAAAATGTATTGCAGCTATTCAAATCCTATCTGCTAAAATAATGCATCTTAAAGTATTTAATTAAAAACTTAGCCGATGATATAGAATATACACAAACCATGCATGCATGTATCTAAAAAGAGAACATGCAATAACAAGATGTCAACGGTCAACCCATACACCGAATGTATTTATTTTAATCATATGTGAAATACTTGAACAAAAAAATATCATCCAAGTCAAAATCAACTCTTTTAGTGGAGCCATTACTACAAAAATTCCATCTAAAAACCTAACTTTTTTCAATACCTAGACTAGACTCCATTGAGAAGCCACCGTTTTCAAAATTCGCCACACATTTCCCCTATAAATACAAGCATACCAGTTAATCGATCTCATCCATAACTACAGAAACATTTTCTCACTATACATCCCACATCGCTCTCTCTAAAATACCATGAATACTAGCGTAAAGAAAATCTTGATAACCCTTATCATTCTAATGGCTTTAGCCATCAAACTTTCTGCAACACCAATTGAAGACGATGACGAAGATCTTCTTCCTACGTCTGGTTCACTAAGAGGGGCAAGCCGGTTTCTTGCTCAACATTCTAGGGGCTTGGAGAAATGCAACAAGAACCCAAGACTATGCCGGGCGAAAGGTAGCCCCGGTCCAGACTGTTGCAAGAAGAAATGTGTCAACGTTATGAGTGACAAACAAAACTGTGGGCTTTGTGGGAAGAAATGCAAGCACCAAGAGATTTGCTGCAAGGGAAAATGCGTAAACGTGATGAAGGACAAGAAACATTGTGGAGGGTGCAACAATAGATGCAAGAGAGGGAATACTTGCATTTACGGGATGTGCAGTTATGCTTGAGAATTGAGAAAAATAACATTGCCAAGTTAAATATGCGAATGTCACAAATCAAAATTCATTCTATTTATTGTTGCATAGTTGATATGTAATTACGTGTACAATGCTCTCATGTGATGTGGGTGTATCTATATGTGAAACATTAAATTAATATTATTTAAAATTTAATAAAGGTTATATATTTTCAGTAAACTATATAGGCTTGGAAACATTTGATCATATATATCTTTGTTAATAGCAATTTGATCTAGACTAATAATATTGAAGATTTCTCCCGTCAAGCTTGTGATTATCGATGCTAATTCCATTGGTGGTGTGGGCCTAAGTATGAAGGAGCAAACTATATTGTGTTTGTAGGTCAAAATAGTTTGTTCGTCAAAATAGTTTGTTCAAATGGACTTCACTAAAATAACTATAACTTGAATTAGAAGTCTGTATTTTAAGTCTGCAACTGGTATAAACGGCTAGGTGGGTTGGGTCATCGTTTCGGCCCAAAAATGACTTACTTTATTAGTTATTTAACTTTTTGTTTTATTTTTAGTTTTTGTTGTACTTTAGTTTTGCCTGGTTGTTGGTCTGTTTAAGTTTTGTGACACATTTGACTTTTAATTTGCTTTTTATATGCATGTCAATGGGAGAAGTTGAGCTTTTAAATTATGAAAAATATTTATTCTTTCTATCATAATGTGTGTTAGTGCGTGAAAACCCTGAATATCGGCATTATTCGTGAATCAACGATAGTTAAAAAGTTGTTTTTGGTATTCTTGGTGAATCAATAGGTTGAACTGATTATCTTTTGCTTCTGCTTACACAGTGGCGGAGCTTGAACATCTTCGTAGGGGGGGGGGGGGGGGGGGCGGGGGCGAAATTAAATTTTTTTAGGAGGGTGAATTCGATATTTATATAAAAGTTTACACTACCGTACAAAAAATTTACACTAATGAGCTAAAAATTAACACTACTGGAGAAAAAAAGAGGAGGCGGTAGCCCCCTGGCCCTCACTATCCTCCGTCAGTGCGCTACAGGTCTTGACATGTGCAATTAGAAGTTCATGAACTTATTCATAGCGGAAAGTCTTGTTGGTTTGACAATCATCTTAGCTTGTTACTTACACAACATCAATTTCAAAGTGATATGAAAAACTTCCTAGCGAGATATACTATGAGAAATAATCCACCTCTGTTGTTAAATGGTGAAGAAATTTAACAACATATATATGATTATCTAATTATTTATGAAGAAACTTTGTACTGAGCAAATAATAACAAGATCTTAGGGTTTAGTGAAATCCATAGTTAGTTAGAAAGAAGTATTTTTGTAAGCTCTCGTATTAGAAGATTTTACTGATCTGACACAACTTTGATGTTATGCGCATGAAAAAATGTGTTCGAGAATGTGTTTTTTACATGATGATAGAAACTTCTAACACAAAAGCAAGAAAAGATGTGTCTAAGTATATTGATCATGATTGAATTTGCATATGAGGACCAATAGAACCAATCTACTAAGCCAAAGGCACTGTATATAATGGCAAATTAACACCTAATATTCATTTATGAATGGTTATGGAGGTTGAAAATCTAAAGATATGTTTCACATATAGTGTCACATCCTCAAAATCCACGTTTAAAAGTAGATTTAAAACCTAAACGTTAACAGATGAATGTTCAAATGCATGCTTGACCCGTGATGTGCTCTTAGATGCATCTGTTATTAACGACCTTAGAAAATCATACTAAAGTGTTAATATGATTGTTGGTGATTTCAAGAGTTTATAAGTAACACAAGCAATAGCTTTTGTAAAACATAAGTATACTAAAATATATAGCTAATCGATGTCATGTGGTCGGTCAAAAATATATATTAAAGAATACCTAATCACCCTTAATAGTAAAAAATAAGCAGGGTGTCGAACCCACAGGAAATCAAAGGACAGTGCTAGCAACAATCAATTTAAAACTATTAAACATTAAAAAGGCTATTGCTTGATTAATTGAATTGAGAAAGAATCAAATTAAGAAAATAAAAGTTAAGGTTTTTAACAATCTTGAAGAAAAATCAATCCACTTCAGGATTAAAGGTTGGCAAAGTTCTAATTTTTCTCGAATGAAACCTAGTGAGAAGTCACTAATGGTGACTTATACATGATAAGATCTAAGTGATAATTATGGATTAAAGTTTAAAGGACCCTATTCACACAATTACCAATTTGAGTACTGAAACCTTTAATTTTAATACTCAATCACACAATGATTAAAGATAACCAAATTCATAGAATATCAATATTAGGTTAAACATAATCAAACTGTTTAAATAATCAAATCATAAATTGAATCAGAAAGAACTTAAATGGTTCAAAATCCAATCCTAAATCTAGGTTACAACTAAGAAAACTAGAAACTTGCATAAACCCGTCCCCCGAAGTGAATCACAATTGGATTTAGCCTGGCATCATCATCGATTCATCAACAAATATGTAATTGATCATGTGAATTCAGATGGATTTGATGTTGGAAGACCTTTGGAATGATGAAATATGGTTAATTTTCATCCAAGATTGATGTGTAAAGTGGTGTTTTTCGTCCTAGGGTTAATCCCCCTTTAAAAACCCTCAAATTAGATTAAAATAAACCAAAATGAGGTAATCGGCGTCGGTGGCATCACTAGTGGCGTCGGTGGCGCCCCCAACGCCATCTGGGCTGAAAGCTACTGACCAACGGTTGCTCTGACGGTGTTTCTGACGGTATCGGCGTCGATGGTGCCTATGATGGCGTCGGTGGTGCCACCCACTGCACAAACTTGATTTTCATATGTAACTTTTCGAGAGCTTTCCGTTGATAGGTTATGGGCCCCATAACTCTTTTACTAGCTCAAGTTATGCATATTTTAAGTTACCATTGTCTTTGAACTTCTATTTTACATATCTTCACCTCCCGTGCTCCAAATTTCATCCTGATTCTTCCAATATCTTTATATTCTTCACGTTTATCCTACAAATACAAAGTAATCCCAAAAATAACTCTATTTCTCATAAATTTGCATGTAAACTACGGAAATAAAGTCTTCAAACGTTGAACTTTCACCACCCGATCAATAGCTAGTCTAAATCATAAGTAATAACAATAATGATTTCACGATCGAAATTGATTGTGTTTGTTTGTTTGCCTTCGTCACGACTTACCAAGTCGTGACAATGTTCTACCCACCTGACCTCCAGTCGTATGGGCGAGGCTTGTAAGACTTATTAGTACTACTTAAAACTTTTCGCTAGTCTCCTTAACTAACAATTCGAAAGTGTAAGGGCTTTCAATGGTATGATACACTATGCTATACTATATACAACTTATTAATATTAAATCGGTTTTAAATTAAAATTTGCTTTCTACCTAAACAAGAAGTATATAAAAATAGGGCATTGTACTCTCTTGATGCATTAGGGAAAAGATATACAAAGCTAAGAATGAATGGAATGAGTTGTCAAAGTTACCTAGAATACGCTAGTACATAAGTTCATGCAAAATATTGTTTAACAAACCCTAAGTTTTCAATCAAACACATTGATTTAAGTGATTTGGAAAACATTGACCCATTTGACCTAGTTGACCCGTTCGTGAAATGTTATATGAACTCTTGGTTGCTCAAATATAATATTTCATTATTCGTGATTACCATACAAAACCATTCACACAAGACATATAATGAACCTTAAATTCTAGAAAAATGATCAAACTAGCATAGCCTATCATGCAACACATATAAACCTCCATAGATAACTACCATGCTTATTACAAATAAAATAATCTCAAATGCCTAATCACACAATAATTTTATTCATGTACTACATGTCATGTGAAGTAACATACTAATTCACATCCTAAACCATACCAATCTTACTAAGTAAAAGCCTTAGATTCGCATGCATGTGTGATACTTACTATCATATTTCAAACATGAATCATACTAGCTAAACAATCAAAACATACCAAGTAGAATTATCAATATTAAAACCCTGATTTTTAACATAACTTCATCAAATCGCACAATTACTTCGTAAACTTAGAATATCCAGTATTCCCAACATTGTATACATAAGATTTAACCATTGCATTCTAACATATTAAATCATCTTAGTAATCAATCAAACATGATACTATCATATTATGCATGCCAAAATCATGAAATTCTACTAATCATGTTATAAAGTTTGCACTTTGGAAAATAAATATTCTACAACTCAATTTCACCAAAATCAATCACTGATTCATCAATTATATGCCTAAACTAGTTCATAGCAATCATAATAACATAAGAAACATCAATAAATCACAAAACCTTAAGTTCTTGAGAATTAAAGTTTATACCTAAAGTAACATATGAACTAGACAATTAAAACCATAAATTTCATGCATTATTTACGTAAACCAACAATAATACTATCAAAATAACACAATAACATCATCGAATAACATAAATTTCATGTTATCATGCCTAGTTGGACAAGGGTTTGTTCATAGATCAAAAGCATGTAAAACTAATTGAAAAACTCATATTAATCGCGTTAATAATCAATAATCAAGCTTGCTACTCTGTAGGAATGATCAAAGCAACACAAAATCGAATGTTATTGATGTTAATTAAGCAATTATCATCTCTCATTGACATTGCATAATTTATATAACCGTACGTTGAAATAAATCATAAAATAACATGTAACACATTGATTCACATAATCATATATTAATAATCAAAACTATTAATCAAGTTAATATTAGTTAATGCATATTAGTTATCTATTAAGTCACCAATGCCAACGACAACTAGTGTGTGCTCACGATACATGTACGCAAGACCTAATGAACTAATAGAGTTCTGATAACGAAAAATTACCGATGTCACATATATAGAGTGTGTATATTTAGCTTGAGGGTTATACTTTTCACAACATTAAACATCATAATTTTCATATATATGTTTATATGAAAGTAAAATTGGTATAGTTTGGGCATGTGATTAAAAGCCATATGATAAAATACCAAGACTAACATGGGATGAACTTATCAGGCATGATTGTTATATACTTGCAACCCCATCAGCATATGATTGTTGATAAAATGTTACACCCCGACCAACGGCGAAATCATTGGGACAGACGAATGTAAAATGATTGTTCATAGCTCATGGAATTAAATAAGTTAAAATATATTAAATAATATTTTTCATTGAATAATACTAGACAATCAAGTCACTACAATACAACAAAAATTTAAACAACATAAAATATTTAGTTAAACTAAATCCAAGTCCTATATGAGCAAAAGAATTCTCAAGTAGCAATCCTGAAACATATTAAAATAAAGAGTTATGCTGATAAACGTCGTAAGCCATTGGAATTTCAGATTGGCAACAAGGTACCCCTAAAAGTCTCGCGTGGAAGGGAGTGATACGCTTTGGAAAGTGTGGTAAACTAAACCCTAGATACGTTGGACCGTTTGAGATTGTCAAAAGGTTTGGTCCAGTAGCTTATCAATTGAATTTACCTGAAGAGCTCAGTGAAATACATAACGTGTTTCACGTGTCAAACCCGAGGAAGTGTCTATCCGACGAATCACTTGTCGTGCCATTAGAGGAACTGGAGATTGATGAACAACTGCATTTCATTGAAGAACCAGTCAAGATTTGTAACACCCCGTTATTTTTAAAAGAAGAATAAGAAATGAAGAATAAAGAAAAGAAACATCAATAAACCCAAGTTGAGGGGTTAAAAGTGTAAAAATGACAAAAGTACAAAGAAGTTGGTGTAAAGGTGGGGATGGCCACCCACCCTCACTTCCCATCACCTTTTCTACATAAAATCTTTGGTCATTTTAGTGAGAGAAAGGAAGAGAGCAGAAACACTCTCAGTTTTGAAAAGAAAGGTTGAATTCAAGGTAAGAATTCGAAGTTTTAAGTGTTCATGGTGGGTTTTTGTCTCGGTTATGTGCTTATGTGTTTGTGTGTGTGTTCGTGTGTGTGTGTTTGGTGGTTTCTAGGTATTTGAACTCATTTGCATACGGGTTAGAAGGAAGATACACCCAAAGTTGCACCAGGTGAGTTTCTAGACCCCGGTTTTACTTGTTTTAAACTCTTCTTAGGGCTGAAAATGTATTAAAACAATTTTACAATGTTTATGTATGTTTACCCGTATGTATTATGCATGTTTGATGATGTTTCTTAGATGCTTATAAGTTGTTCATGCTTGGAATTGTAACATTTCGTATTTTTGTTAATTAAAAGTTAACTTCGTTTATTCTTATAAGGGTCATTATTGACAATTATGAAACTCATGTGTTATTTATGATTATTCTTTTTAGTCATCACTAACTTTTAATATATGAAAGTTAAAAATAAAAGTATCAAATAATATTAATCATGTTAATATTAATAGTAGTAATCATAATACAAGTTATAATAATAATACTAATAACTATAATGATAATAATAATAATAATAATAATAATATATAATAGTAACAATAATAATATTAATAATAAAATTGATAATAATAATATTATTAATAATCATGAGAATTTTATTAACTAGAACTTAAAACAACTAAGCTAGGGGGTTAAATTGTTTTTTTTTAAACTTTAAATGCAAGTTTTAAGCATAAAATAATAAAAACAAAACTGCAGGGACCAAGTGTGTAAATAATTAAAACCCAAACCCCCTTCCCCCTCTCTCTCCCGTTTTTCCGGCGACCTCGCCGTCTGGACTCCGGCCAAGTCCGGCGAGGCTCCAAACCCACTAGAACCCTTTGAATTCGACCCCAATCATTCCAAATCCTATCGTATCCACGTTTCGAACATTAATGGGCACCTTAATTACGTTCCAACACCGGTTACAAGTCTCTTTGACCAAACAACCAACGCCTTTTAACCATATAGCCGTTTTACCATTAAAAGTTAATAATAACCAAATTAAATGACTCATAATCGAACATTTAACTAGTCTAAAGCTACTATCAATTCCATTGCACCTGAATCAAACATAAACAACGAATTCAATCACCATCTTCATCGCGACCTGCACACGAGTCGAACACCACCCTCTGAAGTTCAAGAATCAAAATTGGTAGAGGGCTTTTAGTCCAGACCATCATTCAAAGCTATGGGGAACAAAAGCTCTAAACTTAATTTGGTTGATAACATCGTATTGATGTTCAATTTGATTCAAGAAGAAACTAGGGTTCTTGGTGAAATGGGGGGGGGGGTACTTCTGATTTGGGTTTAAAAGAATTAGAAACCAAAATGAACCAGGCTGAGGCCCTGCTTCACTAGTTAAGTTGTTGTCCTACAACCTTGAGGTCCTGAGTTCGAACTTGGGCACCCTCAACTATTTTTTAAAGCTTTTTAAGCCTTAATTTAATTATGGAAATTTTTTAATATTTATAAAAAAATGTGTTTGTAAACTTTAAATATTTTATAAGCACTAAATAATTTTCTGGAACTTTAATAAAATATCGATAATTAAATAAATTTTAATAAAATCTTTTTACAAAGGTTATTTTAAGTTTTACTCCTATTAAAGTGTTTTCAAATCTTAATTAGCAAAATCATTTTGGTCTAAACGCTACCTTTAATTTATTTAAATCATGTTTGTTCCAAGTGTGTATTTAAGTTTTTATATGTAAACCCTATTAGTAATTTTAATGGGTTAATTACATATTTTCTATTAAAAGACATGAAATAGTATATTTCTTTATTATTTAGCGTATTTACAAAACCCCCCAAATTCGACCTAGAACCCTAACCCTCGTTAAATCATTAAACTTACTATTAAACTTAAATCTTGTAATTATATATATATATATTTAGGTGCCTTGTGATGTTTTATCTTGGAACGACGATTACTATTCTTAAATAATCTCCATTATATACTTATTGTCATGTGAGTTTCCTTGCCCTTTTTTATCTTTTCACACTAATTTGGGGTGAAACATGATTACTTATACATAACGCACTTGTAAACGTTTAGACTTGTAAAGCACTTGCAATTCATATTTTTGTCATGGTTATTTGTGTGTTGTAAGTGTTTATATGAGATACATATTTTTGTTTGCAATTATTAACTATTGCTAGCCTGGCGACGTCTTAGATCTTTGGGCCTGACAAGCCTATTTGGTGCTAAAGCCGAGGTATTGCCGGCTCCTGATGACGTATGCTTATTCATCATGGGAACCAAATACACTTAGCCAATCTTTTATACTTGTAATCAAGTCGAGGTTTGGTTGTAACGACATGTGTTCTATAACCTTACTAACTTATGAATTATGACATGAATTGCTACTTGTAACCTTATCATATTATGTATGAAAACCTTAGAAACTCACCAACTATTTATAGTTGACCTTTTATTTTTATCATATTTCAGGAAATCTCCAAGTCTAAAGTGAAATTTTGAAGCTTGCAATAATCTAGGATGTGGACCTAGTTAATAAAATAAAAGACTATGTTTTGTTATGTAATGTTTGGTTTTGTTCATGATTGAGACTTTATGCTTGTAATTCCTTTGAAACTTATAAGTTGAATATTTACAATTAAATATAGCGTTACGTGGCTGTGAACAATCTTAACCCTCACATCTCGACGTTTCCGCCATCAAGGTTGGGGTGTAACAGATTGGTATCGGAGCCATAACTATAGGGATTTAGGTTATTATAAATGGTGACCTAGACTATAGCTTATGCATGAGCCTCATAGAAAAATAGTTATATTCTTGAAAATATATATTGTTTACATGCTACATAATGCTATACCATACTTATGTGCAACTTGATGCCTCAGCATAGGTTTGCCTTGTAATTGTTTAAACATTGTTATATGTCTCCCTAAACTTATCTTTGACACTTTGACTCTCCCCGACAAATGAAACTTCTTAATCTTATTCTCGACGAGTCACATGGAATCGTATACTTATGCTTAAGACTTGAATCTTTAGACTTATGTCTAATCTATGTAAATCTCATCAAGGTTTTGATTTCATGAACCTAAAAAAGTTGTGTGACACATAGACACCTGTATTCTGGATTTCTTAGCAAATGGCCCTCGAGCTAAGGCAAGCATATCGCATAAATCCTACGGGACTAGTTATGCTTACCTGGGGATTTCTGGGATGAGTGATAAACTATGATCAATATACACAAATCTCTAAGGCAAATGAGTCAACTTACCTTGATGTGTCAACGTTTCCAAATGGTAATGCGTTACCAAATGGAACCATTCCAAGTGCCTTACAACTCTTGCCTTTCCTTGTTGTGACATCTCATATTTCCGTTAAATTAAAAGTAAACTTTGTTAAGTTTTATAAGGACCTTTTATGTCAATTTTAAAACTTTGAGGATTTATTATGCTTAATAATTAATTTGATGATTAACAAATTAATTAAATAAATAATAATAATAGTAATAATATAATGATAACATTAATAATAATAGATTATAATTTGAAGTTAATAATAATATAATAATAAAATTGATAATAATAATATTATTAATAATCATGAGAATTTTATTAACTAGAACTTAAAACAACTAAGCTAGGGGGTTAAATTGTTTTTTTTTAAACTTTAAATGCAAGTTTTAAGCATAAAATAATAAAAACAAAACTGCAGGGACCAAGTGTGTAAATAATTAAAACCCAAACCCCCTTCCCCCTCTCTCTCCCGTTTTTCCGGCGACCTCGCCGTCTGGACTCCGGCCAAGTCCGGCGAGGCTCCAAACCCACTAGAACCCTTTGAATTCGACCCCAATCATTCCAAATCCTATCGTATCCACGTTTCGAACATTAATGGGCACCTTAATTACGTTCCAACACCGGTTACAAGTCTCTTTGACCAAACAACCAACGCCTTTTAACCATATAGCCGTTTTACCATTAAAAGTTAATAATAACCAAATTAAATGACTCATAATCGAACATTTAACTAGTCTAAAGCTACTATCAATTCCAATTGCACCTGAATCAAACATAAACAACGAATTCAATCACCATCTTCATCGCGACCTGCACACGAGTCGAACACCACCCTCTGAAGTTCAAGAATCAAAATTGGTAGAGGGCTTTTAGTCCAGACCATCATTCAAAGCTATGGGGAACAAAAGCTCTAAACTTAATTTGGTTGATAACATCGTATTGATGTTCAATTTGATTCAAGAAGAAACTAGGGTTCTTGGTGAAATGGGGGGGGGGGTACTTCTGATTTGGGTTTAAAAGAATTAGAAACCAAAATGAACCAAGGCTGAGGCCCTGCTTCACTAGTTAAGTTGTTGTCCTACAACCTTGAGGTCCTGAGTTCGAACTTGGGCACCCTCAACTATTTTTTAAAGCTTTTTAAGCCTTAATTTAATTATGGAAATTTTTTAATATTTATAAAAAAATGTGTTTGTAAACTTTAATATTTTATAAGCACTAAATAATTTTCTGGAACTTTAATAAAATATCGATAATTAAATAAATTTTAATAAAATCTTTTTACAAAGGTTATTTTAAGTTTTACTCCTATTAAAGTGGTTTTCAAATCTTAATTAGCAAAATCATTTTGGTCTAAACGCTACCTTTAATTTATTTAAATCATGTTTGTTCCAAGTGTGTATTTAAGTTTTTATATGTAAACCCTATTAGTAATTTTAATGGGTTAATTACATATTTTCTATTAAAAGACATGAAATAGTATATTTCTTTATTATTTAGCGTATTTACAAAACCCCCCAAATTCGACCTAGAACCCTAACCCTCGTTAAATCATTAAACTTACTATTAAACTTAAATCTTGTAATTATATATATATATATTTAGGTGCCTTGTGATGTTTTATCTTGGAACGACGATTACTATTCTTAAATAATCTCCATTATATACTTATTGTCATGTGAGTTTCCTTGCCCTTTTTTATCTTTTCACACTAATTTGGGGTGAAACATGATTACTTATACATAACGCACTTGTAAACGTTTAGACTTGTAAAGCACTTGCAATTCATATTTTTGTCATGGTTATTTGTGTGTTGTAAGTGTTTATATGAGATACATATTTTTGTTTGCAATTATTAACTATTGCTAGCCTGGCGACGTCTTAGATCTTTGGGCCTGACAAGCCTATTTGGTGCTAAAGCCGAGGTATTGCCGGCTCCTGATGACGTATGCTTATTCATCATGGGAACCAAATACACTTAGCCAATCTTTTATACTTGTAATCAAGTCGAGGTTTGGTTGTAACGACATGTGTTCTATAACCTTACTAACTTATGAATTATGACATGAATTGCTACTTGTAACCTTATCATATTATGTATGAAAACCTTAGAAACTCACCAACTATTTATAGTTGACCTTTTATTTTTATCATATTTCAGGAAATCTCCAAGTCTAAAGTGAAATTTTGAAGCTTGCAATAATCTAGGATGTGGACCTAGTTAATAAAATAAAAGACTATGTTTTGTTATGTAATGTTTGGTTTTGTTCATGATTGAGACTTTATGCTTGTAATTCCTTTTGAAACTTATAAGTTGAATATTTACAATTAAATATAGCGTTACGTGGCTGTGAACAATCTTAACCCTCACATCTCGACGTTTCCGCCATCAAGGTTGGGGTGTAACAGATTGGTATCGGAGCCATAACTATAGGGATTTAGGTTATTATAAATGGTGACCTAGACTATAGCTTATGCATGAGCCTCATAGAAAAATAGTTATATTCTTGAAAATATATATATTGTTTACATGCTACATAATGCTATACCATACTTATGTGCAACTTGATGCCTCAGCATAGGTTTGCCTTGTAATTGTTTAAACATTGTTATATGTCTCCCTAAACTTATCTTTGACACTTTGACTCTCCCCGACAAATGAAACTTCTTAATCTTATTCTCGACGAGTCACATGGAATCGTATACTTATGCTTAAGACTTGAATCTTTAGACTTATGTCTAATCTATGTAAATCTCATCAAGGTTTTGATTTCATGAACCTAAAAAAGTTGTGTGACACATAGACACCTGTATTCTGGATTTCTTAGCAAATGGCCCTCGAGCTAAGGCAAGCATATCGCATAAATCCTACGGGACTAGTTATGCTTACCTGGGGATTTCTGGGATGATGATAAACTATGATCAATATACACAAATCTCTAAGGCAAATGAGTCAACTTACCTTGATGTGTCAACGTTTCCAAATGGTAATGCGTTACCAAATGGAACCATTCCAAGTGCCTTACAACTCTTGCCTTTCCTTGTTGTGACATCTCATATTCCGTTAAATTAAAAGTAAACTTTGTTAAGTTTTATAAGGACCTTTTATGTCAATTTTAAAACTTTGAGGATTTATTATGCTTAATAATTAATTTGATGATTAACAAATTAATTAAATAAATAATAATAATAGTAATAATATTAATGATAACATTAATAATAATAGATTATAATATTGAAGTTAATAATAATAATAATACTAGTAATGATAATAACTTATAAACAAATTATTAACTTAAAAATGTTTAAAACCTAAATTAGTAAGTTAAGGGGTTGTTTTGTCACTTTTTAAACTTTAAAAAAAAGTTTTTACATAAAATGATAAGAAATTAAAGTTTGAGGGCTAATTGTGTAAATTTAATAAACCCCAAACCACCCGCCCCCATTACCCCGTTTTTCCGGCAACCTCGTCGGCCGGACTCCGGCCAAGTCCGGCGAGGCTCCAAAACTTACCGAAACCCTTCGATTACGACCCCAAATCGTCCCAAACCATTCGTGTACGTGATTCGAACTTGATTACCCACCTTAATTGTGTTCAAACACTGGTTACAAAACCATTGTCGTTCGAAGTAACCGAAGCTTTAATTCGTACACGTTTAAGCATTAAATCACAATAATAATCCAATTAACTTAACATGAACCATCTATTATCTATCACTAATCGACTACCACTCATAATTGCACCTGAAACAAACAAAAACATAGAATTCGAGTGTCCTCTCCCGTTCGCGACCTACCACAATTCGAACACCATCTTCAACGGTTCTAAACTCGAAATTTATAGAGGGCTTTTCGTCTTGGAGTCCATTAGACACTACCTGTGCAGCGAATTGAGCTATAGTCGTCGTTTGAACAACAATCGAGCTTCACAGCAGTCGCGGTTTGTTCTTCGAGTCGAATCAGTGATGTTATACAACTTTCGGGTAATTAAACTTACATACATATTCATTTTGACTTGATGAATGAAATCCCTATGAATTTAAGCATTAACTATTACGAATTGATCTCTAATTTGGCACTAATCGAAACTAGGGTTCATATTATTTGGGGGATTTACTTAGATTCAGTTTTTTACGAATTAAAAACAAGGATATCTCGCGGCTGAGTGCCTTAGTTCACTGGTTAAGACTTTCCTTCCCCATTCATGAGGTCCCAGGTTCGAACCCGAGCACCTTCATGTTTTATTTTTAAAGGCTTTTTAGCCTAAAGCAATTTTCAGAAAAATTTTAATATATATAAAGATTATTTTTATAAATGTCAAATATTTTCAAAAGACTCCAAATATTTCTGCAATTTTTCTAAGTTTAAATAAAAAAATGTTTTATTAATAAAATTCTTAGCAAAGCTTGTTTGAATAATTTTTAATAAAATAGATTGAAAATAGTAATTAGTAAATTATTATTGGACCAAATATCCCTTTTAAATTAATTTGGTTTAAAAAGTAATAAATTTTTAGTTATAAAATTTTATTTAAACTTTATATGTAACCTTCTAAATTATTACAATTATTTCTTTTCACATCTTTTGAATAAAATATTATATATATATATTTTTTAAAAAAATATAAATTTATTTCATTTTGTTAAACATAATTATTTGACAAGCCCCAAATTTACATCGAAATCTTAGTTCGCGTTAAAATGTTAATCTTACAATTAAACTTTAACCTTGTAAATATATATTTATTTTTAGGTGCATTATGAAGGACTACGTTGAAACGTTGCTTATTATATTTCTTATTAATCGTCCATTATATATTCATTGACCAAGTGAGTATTTCTATACACTTTTTTATATTTTTACACTTTGGGGTGAAACATGTTACTTTATAAACTTTGCACTTGTAAACACGTTTGATTCTTGTAAACTTATGACATTTCACCTGTATGTTGTAGTTAGCTGAACTTTGTAGCTACCATGTAATGTCGAATATATGTACAATCATTAACTATTGCTAGCCTAGTGAAGTCATAGATCTATGGGCCAGACAAGCCTGCTTGGTTGATCCAAGTACACTTAGCTAATCGTATATACTTTTAAACATTTGAGACTTGTAAAACTTTGTGATTATGCATTCTGTCTTACATCCCTAGTTTACTTTGTTCTCTAACTTACAACATGAATTGCCATCATTTATATACTTATGTATTGAAAAGTATGGAAATCTCACTAACGTTATTGTTGACCTTTTATTTTTAACATGTTTCAGGAAATACTCAAGTTTGATCGCCATTTTTGAAGTTGTTCACACCTAGGAATGGACCTAGTTAACTTAACGAATGAGCTTGTTATATTTTTATATATTGTGTTCTTATTTGAGACTTATGCTTGTAATGTACCTTTCAAACTTATGAATATTATATTTGGATTTAATAATAGTGTTATGTGGCTGTGAACGATCTTAACTCTCACTCCTCGACATTTTCGCCATCAAGGTTGGGGTGTGACACTTGTTGAATTATAATCCTTGTTATTCTTTTTCTCGTGTCTAACTCATTTTTCATATTCCAGCATCTCTCGTCATCATGGAAAGCGTGGAAGTTCCGATCGTAAGCTAGCCGCCATGATCGCCCGACAAATGGCTGTTGTCATCCCGACCATGATTGCTGAACTCAATAGCACCTTAATGACTAACTCTTGCAACAATGATCAAGGAGAGAATAGTGCTAACCAAGGGCGCAACAACCAAACTTGTACTTTTAAGCACTTTAGCTCTTGCAAACCCACTAGTTTTAGTGGCAAGGAAGGAGCCACTGGTCTTCTTGAGTGGTTCGAGAGCATGGAGAACACTTTTGTCAACTGTGAGTGTCCGAGGCACTCAAAGTTCATTATGCCACTAGCATGCTCCAACAAAGGGCTCTTACTTGGTGGAATAGCGAGAAGAGAACTCGAGGAGCCGATGCTATTCTGTCACTTACTTGGAAGAGTTCAAGAACATCGCTATCGTGAAGTTCTGCCCGAGAAGTGAATAGCAAAAGTTGGAAGAAGAATTCTGGAACTTGAAGCAAAATGATGGTGATCATCTGGCTTACTCAACTAGGCATCATGATTTGAGTCTACTGCTGCCTCACATGGTTGACACTATCCCCCGTAACATCAAAAAGTTTATCAAGGGTGTACCACCCCAAATTCAAGATGTTGTGGTGGGTAGCCGACCCACAACTTTGGAAGAAGCCATCACTATCACCGCTCAACTCACCGAGAACCATATATGAGTGGGCACCATGTCTGTGAAGGGTGCAAAGAAGGTGGAAAAGACGGCTACCGAGGCCGTTAAGGAGACTAAAGCTGAACCGTCTCACAACAATAACAACAACAAGAAGCGCAAGTTTACACCGGCACGCAACTATGCCATGCCTGGACCCAAACAACCCCAAAGAAAACTTGTACCTACGACTACACTTGCGGCACAAGTGCCTAGGGCTAGGGCTTATGCTGGTCCTCAGCCTATGTGCAACACTTGTAGGTATCATCATCCGGGGAATCAACCATGCCGTATCTGGACCTTATGCGATAAATATGGTCATTTGGTGGCGACTTGCCACCGTGCACCTAACAATGCCACCGTGGTCACAAACCGTGTTTGCTACAACTGTGGGGAACCTGGTCATTTCCGCCCACAATGCCCTCGTCTTGTGGGTAATGTTTCACAAGCCCGAGGACGTGCTTTCAATATCAACGCTAACCAAGCACAAGCAAACAATGATGTGGTGAGTGGTATGTTAACTTACCTTTAACTTTTGTGATCCGATTCTTTTCATACATTACATGTATCGTTAAATACCTTAAAAATTGAACAGGTATGTTTCTTATTAATAAAACTTATGCCTACGTTCTATTTGATTCTGGAGCCGATAAGAGTTTTGTTTCGTTAGAGTTTGAACCCATACTTGCTAAGCCACATACAAAACTAGAAAGACCTCTCACCGTTGAAGTTGCCGATGGAGAACCAATCACCGTTGATGTCGTCATCCGTGATTGCCTTTTAAGTCTTGACATGCATGATTTTCTTATCAATCTTATTCCTATGAAACTTGGAAGTTTTGACGTCATCATTGGTATGGATTGGTTAGCCAAACACCATGCCGAGATTATTTGTTTCGAGAAGTGCATATGTATACCGTTACCTCTGGTGACACATTGAAGGTGTTCGGTGAAAAATATTCCAAAGGACTTAAACTCATGTCTTGCACTCAAGCCCGAAAGTGCTTAACCAAGAAGTATATGGCCTTCTTGGCTTACATGGTCAACACAAAAGTCAAAGGGAAAGAACTTAAGGATGTCCCTATCGTACGAGATTTTCCTGAAGTATTTCCCGATGACCTTAGTAGTTTACCTCCCGTACGTGAAGTCGAGTTTAAAATTGACTTGATACCGGGAGCAAACCCTGTGGCTAAGTCACCATATCGACTTGCACCATCGGAAATGCAAGAACTCTCTAGTCAACTTCAAGAGCTATCCGAGAAGGGCTTCATCCGTCCTAGTTCTTCGCCTTGGGGTGCACCTGTTCTTTTCTTGAAGAAGAAAGATGGATCGTTTCGTATGTGCATCGATTATCATGAGCTTAACAAGCTTACCATCAAGAATCGTGATCCCCTTCCTCGTATCGATGACTTGTTTGATCAACTTCAAGGAGCTGCTATTTTCTCGAAGATCGATTTACATTCTGGCTATCATCAATTGCGAGTCCATGACGATGATATCCCAAAGACTGCATTCCGTACTCGATATGGGCACTATGAGTTCATGGTTATGCCTTTTGGTTTAACCAATGCTCCTGTTGTTTTTATGGATCTCATGAACCGAGTATGTAAGCCTTATCTAGATAAGTTTGTGATCGTCTTCATTGATGACATACTTATCTACTCCAAGTCCAACACCGAGCATGAACTGAATTTGTGACAAGTTCTTGAGTTGTTGAAGAAAGAGCAATTGTACGCGAAGTTCTCGAAGTGTGACTTCTGGCTCGAGGAAGTTCAATTTCTAGGACACGTAGTGAATAGCCAAGGAATTCATGTTGATCCTGCAAAGGTGGAAGCTGTGAAAAATTGGTGTGTTCCTACAAGTCCTACCGAAGTTTGTTCTTTTCTTGGTCTTGCTGGTTATTATCGGTGATTCATTGCCAACTTCTCGAGGATCGCGAAGCCACTCACTTCTTTGACACAAAAGAATAAACCGTTCAAGTGGGGTTCTGAGCAAGAAGAAGCTTTTGAAGCGTTAAAGCACAAGTTGTGCAATGCTCCTATCTTGACCCTACCCGATGGAAATGATGATTTCACCATGTATTGTGATGCATCTAAACAAGGCCTTGGTTGTGTTCTCATGAAACGAGGGAAGGTCATAGCTTATGCATCGAGACAATTGAAGGTTCACGAGGTGAATTACACAACACACGATCTCGAGCTTGGTGTTGTTGTCTTTGCTTTTAAGATTTGGAGACACTACTTGTATGGTACACAATGTATAGTCTACACCGATCACAAAAGCCTTCAACACATTTTCAATCAAAAAGATCTCAATATGAGACAACGTCGTTGGGTGGAGTTGATTAGTGATTACGATTGTGACATTCGTTACCATCCTGGTAAAGCAAATGTTGTAGCCGATGCACTAAGCCGAAAGATTCACAACAAGATGATCTCATTCCAAGAAATTCGCGATCGACGTCAACGGTTTGACACTTTGGGTGAGTTCGATACTGAGATCCGACTAGATGTCAACGAGACTACCGTACTGCTACAAAACTTGAGAATAGATAGTGACATCGAGTCTAGTATCTTGGAGGCTCAACAAGTGGTGCAACAAGAAGGAAGAATGAAGGATGAGCTGGAGCATAATCTTTTAATCCGATTGGAAACGAAACCCAATGGATTGATGTACTTTGCAAATCGAATTTGGGTTCCAAATCGTGATAATCTTCGTACCTTTATCATGAACGAGGCTCATCAAACTCGATATTCTATTCATCCCGTACCGATAAAATGTACATGGATCTACGTAGTCAATATTGGTGGCCTAGAATGAAGAAAGATATAGCGACTTATGTAGCTAAGTGCCTCACGTGTACGAAGGTTAAGGCCGAACATCAACGTCCAAGTGGGTTACTTGAGCAACCCGAGATCCCTATGTGGAAATGGGAACACATATCCATGGACTTCATAAGTAAACTACCTCGAACCTCTCAAGGACATGATAGCATATGGGTGATCATTGACCGATTGACCAAATCGGCATATTTTATACCCATACGAGACGCTTACAAGACATCAAGGTTAGCTCGTATATACGTTGATGAGATTGTAAGTCGTCATGGGGTACCTCTGCACATCATATCCGACCAAGATGCTTGTTTCACTTTGCACTTTTGGTTGTCTATGCAAGAACTCTTGGGTACTCAATTGGACCTAAGCACGGCTTACCATCCTGAAACTGATGGTCAAACTGAGCGAACGATCCAAACCTTGGAGGATTTGCTACGCATGTGTGTCCTTGACTTTGGTGGTGATTGGGATACGCATCTACCGCTCGCGGAATTTTCGTATAACAATAGTTATCACTCGAGTATCAAGATGGCACCGTTTGAAGCACTTTATGGTCGTAAATGTCGTTCACCGATCTGTTGGACTGACATTGGTGAAAACTTTATCACTAGTCTTGAACTTATACAAGATACGACTGATAAAGTTTCTATTATTCGCAAGAACCTTGAGGTGGCGAGAAGTCTTCAAAAGAGCAATGCTGACAAGCGACGTAAGCCATTGGAATTCCAAGCTAGGGAGATGGTTCTTCTTAAGGTTTCACCGTGGAAGGATGTAGTTCGCCTTGGAAAGAAGGGAAAACTGGCTCCAAGATTTGTGTTATCTTTCAAAATCCTAAAAAGGATTGGGAAAGTGGTTTATAAACTTGAAGTACCTTCCGACCTTAGTGGAGTTCATCCTGTGTTCCACGTCTCAAATTTGAGAAAGTACTTGGCTGATGAAAGTCTGCATGTCCCGTTGAAAGACATCCAAATTGATGGGTCATTGCATTTTGTCGAGAAACCTGTTGAGATCATGGATCACATAATGAAGAAGACTAGAACCATAACAACCCCAATCATCAAGGTTCGTTGGGAAAATAAATATGGCGCTGAATTTACTTGGGAACGCGAGGAGCACATGAAGAAGAGACATCCGTTCTTATTCGTATAGTTTCATTTTTTCTTAATTTCGGGACGAAATTCTTTTAAGTTGGGGAGATTGTAACATTTCGTATTTTTATTAATTAAAATTTAACTCCGTTTATTCTTATAAGGGTCATTATTGAAAATTATGAAACTCATGTGTTATTTATGATTATTCTTTTTAGTCATCACTAACTTTTAATATATGAAAGTTAAAATAAAAATATCAAATAATATTAATCATGTTAATATTAATAGTAGTAATCATAATACAAGTTATAATAATAATACTAATATCTATAATGATAATAATAATAATAATAATAATAATAATAATAATAATGATAGTAACAATAATAATATTATAAATAAAATTGATAATAATAATATTATTAATAATCATGAGATTTTATTAACTAGAACTTAAAACAACTAAGCTATTGGGTTAAATTATTTTTTTAAAACTTTAAATGCAAGTTTTACATAAAATAATAAAAACAAAACTGCAGGGACCAAGTGTGTAAATAATTAAAACCCAAACCCCCTTCCCCTCTCTCTCCCGTTTTTCTGGCGACCTCGCTGGCCGGACTCCGGCCAAGTCCGGCGAGGCTCCAAACCCACTAGAACCCTTCGAATTCGACCCCAAATCATTCCAAATCCTATCGTATCCACGTTTCGAACATTAATGGGCACCTTAATTACGTTCCAACACCGGTTACAAGTCTGTTCGACCAAACAACCGACGCATTTTAACCATATAGCCATTCGACCATTAAAACTTAATAATAACCAAATTAAATGACTCATAATCGAACATTTAACTAGTCTAAAGCTACTATCAATTCCAATTGCACCTGAATCAAACACAAACAACGAATTCAATCACCATCTTCATCGCGACCTGCACACGAGTCGAACACCACCCTCTGAAGTTTAAGAATCAAAATTGGTAGAGGGATTTTAGTCCAGACCATCATTCGAAGCTATCTGCAAGTTTAATTGGATTATCATTGGGGATTTCTCATCCATTGAGTACCACGGTCGTGACTTGTTCTTCGATTAGGATCACCTTCAATTCAAACATATTCAGGTAATTATACGTACATGTACTCGATTTCACATGGGGAACAAAAGCCCTAAACTTAATTTAGTTGATAACATCGTATTGATGTTCAATTTGATTCAAGAAGACTAGGGTTCTTGGTGAAAAGGGGGGGGGGGGGTACTTCTGATTTCGGTTTAAAAGAATTAGAAACCAAAATGAACCAAGGCGGAGGCCCTGGTTCACTGGTTAAGTTGTTGTCCTACAACCTTGAGGTCCTGGTTCAAACCTGGGCTCCCTCAACTATTTTTAAGGCTTTTTAAGCCTTAATTTAAGTGGAAAAATTTTAATATGTATAAAAAAATTGTGTTTGTAAACTTTAAATATTTTATAAGCACTAAATAATTTTCTGGAATTTTAATAAATATCAATAATTAAATAAATTTTAATAAAATCTTTTAACAAAGGTTATTTTAAGTTTTACTCCTATTAAAATGGTTTTCAAATCTTAATTAGCAAAATGATTTTGGTCTAAACGTTACCTTTAATTTATTATCGTTTAAATCATGTTTGTTTCAAGTGTGTATTTAAGTTTTTATATGTAAACCTTATTAGTAATCTTAAATGGGTTAATTACATATTTTCTATTAAAAGACATGAAATAGTATATTTCTTTATTATTTAGCGTATTTACAAAAACCCCCCATTCGACCTAGAACCCTAACTCTCGCTAAATCGTTAAACTTACTATTAAACTTAAATCTTGTAATTATATATTTTAGCTTCCTTGTGACGTTTTATCTTGGAACGACGGTTACTATTCTTAAATAATCTCCATTATATACTTATTGTCATGTGAGTTTCCTTGCCTCTTTTTATCTTTTCACACTAATTTGGGGTGAAACATAATTACTTATACATAATACACTTGTAAACGTTTAGACTTTTAAAGCACTTGCAATTCATATTTTTGTCATGGTTATTGTGTGTTGTAAGTGTTTATATGAGATACATATTTTTGTTTGCAATCATTAACTATTGCTAGCCTGGCGACGTCTTAGATCTTTGGGCCTGACAAGCCTATTGGTGCTAAAGCCGTGGTATTGCCGGCTCCTGATGACATATGCTTGTTCATCATTGGAACCAAATACACTTAGCCAATCTTTTATACTTGTAATCAAGTCGAGGTTTGGTTGTAACGATATGTGTTCTATAACCTTACTAACTTATGACCTATGACATGAATTGCTACTTGTAACCTTATCATATTATGTATGAAAACCTTTGAAACTCACCAACTATTTATAGTTGACCTTTTTATTTTTATCATGTTTCAAGAAATCCCCAAGTCTAAAGTGAACTTTTGAAGCTTGCAATAATCTAGAATGTGGACCTAGTTAATAAAATAGAAAGACTATGTTTTGTTATGTGATGTTTGGTTTTGTTCATGATTGAGACTTTATGCTTGTAATTCCTTTTGAAACTTATAAGTTGAATATTTACAATTAAAAATAACGTTATGTGGCTATGAACAATCTTAACCCTCACATCTCGACGTTTTCGCCGTCAAGGTTGGGGTGTGACAGGAATAGCCTTTGTAAGCTTAGAACACTAGGCTGATGTTTGGGTTCGGGAATATCCTAGAATTGTTGAACAAAGGTTCATGCGCCTAAGTAAGGCCCATGCGCCTGGAATTGCCTTAGAAATGTTTAGTGTAACTCATGCGCCTGAATAGTGCCCTCATGCGCTTGAATAGTGCCCTCATGCGCCTAGAATATTAGTCGGACGACTAAGTGTAGGGCCATGCGCCAAATAGTACCCATACGTCCGAATGGACCATGCGCCTAAGTTTCCATACGCCCGAATAGCCCATGCATCGAAGTGTCCATGCGTCCGAATGGACCATATGTCCGAATAGTATCCATGCGCCTGAAATAGCTCATGCGCCTAAGTGTTGAAAGGTTTAAGTGTTGGCTGATGCGCCTGCATAGTGATAAAACGCCCGAACAGGGCCCATGCACCCAAATAGTGTCAAAGCGTCTAAACACTTAGAATTTATTACTAAATTTTTGGGAGTCTGTGCTTTTAGGGTTTTGACCGAGGATGACTAGGGCTTATAAATGCTTGGTTTCATGCATTATTATGATTGCCTTATGATTGCTCCTTATTATTATTAATATTAATATTATTGCTATTAGTATGTGACTTTACGTGGTGTGTTTATTATCGTAACATAAAGTATTATTACTAATAATAAAGTGAAAGAGCAATAAAGAAGAGAAGTGGAACTTAATTAAAATGTTAACAAGTCTTGCAAGCTTATAGGAGGTACACGACCATGAGGTCGTTAGCTCAACTGTGATGCGGGTTGGCTACCCTCAGATGCACATGGGGCCAGTCAATTGAGATTGACGGACCTTTGCAGCGTACCCTAAATGTCTGGGCCAGCCTTGTATACAGTATGTAGAGCCCCTTGTGGGAACATAGGGCCCATCACCATTTCCCCCGCACACATAGTTTAGGGTATTGCTCATTGGTCCACATAGACAGTGAAAGATAATGATAAAAAAATACAAAGTAAACAAGGCATACAGTAAAGAGAAAAGCATTATCTGATTGTATAGTTAATGCATGCTCACGTATAAAGAGATGAAGTTTTCATAAAAAGAGTATTTTCATATGTATACCTACAGAAAGTATTTTATTACTTTTAAAACTAGAACTCACTCAGCAACGCTGACTTTTATACATTTTCAGTTGGCAGGTAAATATTGCTGAGGATGGCACGAGGGTGAAGCTACTCGGCAGGAAAAGACTGACATCCATTCATACTTATTATTGCTCTTGGTTTGTAATGCAATTAAACAATTCTTTTGTATTCGGTTAAACAATAGTGTATTGCTCAACAACAGTGTTTTAATGAAATGAATAGCTTTTGGTAAAATAATTCCGCTACTCAAGCTTGTAAATTTATAATGTTTAATGTATTTAATGCTGTGAATGACCAACTGTGAGGTCTCCGGGAACAAGGCCTTACAAGATTATGGATCGAGAAGTCAAAACCCTAAAGCGTAGCAAGATTCCCATTGTGCGCGTTAGGTGGAATTCAAAGCGTGGACCAGAGTTTACCTGGGAACACGAGGATCAAATAAAGAAAAAAAATACCCGTAACTGTTCAAATATCAGGCATCTACTTCTTAAGGTATCATTTTCATGATATCTTTTCTTTCAATTTTGAAACGAAATTCCCTTCAACAAGGGGATGATGTCATAACTCTCATGAAACCTTATGTTCTTTATTTTGGGTGTGTTCCAGAAATCTCAGAAACCCATCATAAGAGAGCTTATGACCTCCTACTGTTGGTGTTAATCTGGCGTTCTGTGTTAACTTGATTTTCTATGTTCTAAATTTCGGGACGAAAAATCTTTCGACTAGGGGATGATGTGACAACCCGAGTTTTCAGGTTAACATCACAATCTTTATAAACCTCTTTCTCGATAATTGACAATAACATTATATATATATATATATCAACTTTATTATTGTAATTAATCATAACTAACCTAAAACTTAATAAACCGAAACTCAATTTAAGTAAACTTGGGGGGAGCATTGTGCAAATGGCTAAACTCGAGGGACCCGGTGGGAGATGTGTGGGCTCATAACTGACCCACCTTAGGTTCCTCTCCATTATATCTGAACAACTCAAACAACCCCACATTCACCTCACATTCGTAACCTAAACCTCTTGCCGTCGTTCTCTTGTGCCTTTTTCGCAGCTACACATCGCGGTGGTTTGCCATACCGAAGTGTTGACCGTTGATTGTTCAGCTTGACGGTTTTCATCCGCTTAAGTTCCTTCATGCTGGCCCTTCACGTGAGTTTCCCATCGACGTTCCTCTCCGTTAATCGTTGCACTCCAACGATACCGCACAGTATGTCCTCTACTTCTCACATAAACTTGACACGTATGGTTTCGGGATTGATGAAGTCGGGTAATCACGATAGTAATTCTGCTTGTTCTTTGTTCATTGTGTGCTCATGCTAGGCGTACAGGGCGGCCCATAGGTTTGTAAAACAAGCTAGGGATTTAGGCCCAATCAAGATAACAGGCCACCAAAATATGCCCAAGTCCAATAAGCCCAAAAAAATTAGGTTTTCTTTCTTTTCTTTGTTGGTCGCTCACGGCTCACCGCTGCAGATTCACACAAACACGCCCACAGGCCACAACACGAACACGGGGGAATTGAACGAATAATCCTGCGCAGATTCTCACTTCACACACACATGACACAATTAATTACTTGAATCATGATTGGGGTTTGGGGCGGCCAGCGGGGGAGGTGGAATCGAACGGACTAAAGGTGAACATTAAGAGCTATTCACGCGATGTCTGCTGTTCCACAGTTCAAGTACCATATGTTCAACCATCAGCGGACAAAGATTGCTCTGGAATTTGGATTCTTGCTCGTGCTCGTCGTTCGGTGCTTGATTCTCACTCTCAAATTATTGATTGTTGTGGACTTGTGCTCTAAATCCTCTAATTGGTTTGGCTGCTAGAGTGATAGGTTCACAATTCGTGCAATTCGAATTGCTCTAAATCCAGTGGGTAAGTTCTGCTCTAATTGGTTTGGCTGCCGTTCGGTGCTCGATCCAATGGGTAAGTTCTGCTTTAAATCCTCACTCCTCATATCGTTGATCGTGTGATAGGTTCACAATTCGAATTGCTCTAAATCCTCAATTGGTTTGGGTAAGTTGTGCTCTAAATTTTTACTTCATTTGGCTTTCCTGCTTGAATATAGAATCATCGTATCACTTGGCCACTTAGGATTTTCTTGAAATATTTGATTTGGAATTTGGGAAATATTTGAGTTTGATTTAAGAGTTGCTTTGGTATTTTGGTTCATCTAGTCAAATAGAATAGTTATCTAGATTTGATTGAACATTTAAACATGTCAAAACAAATTAGAAAACATGAATCAGGTTGGACCAAAGAGAAAAAAGAAGAGAACAAGAAGCTTTAATTGAATCAAGGTGTATAAAAAAGATTGTTAGATGTTAATCCTAGAGTATTTTATACACCATGTGGTTGTCATAATTTAAATTTAGTACTTTGTGATATGGCTGGTTCTTGTAAGAAAGCAGGTGAGTTTTTGGAGTTATACAACGTATTTATTGTTTATTTTCATCATCCACTAAACGATGGAAAATTCTAAAAGAGCATATACCCACATTTACTCTTAAATCATTATCACAAACACGTTGGAAAAGTCGAGTTGAAAGTGTTAAAGCAATTAGATTTCAAGCTCTACAATTGAGAAATGCATTGTTAGCCTTATGTGATGATTGTAAAGATTTAAAACTTAAAAGTGAGGCTAATTCCTTAGCGACACATGAATTGGGAAATTTTGAATTTTTATTAGGTATGGTTATTTGGTATGATGTTTTATATGCTATTAATTTGGTTAGTAAGAACTTACAATCTAAAGATATGTGTCTTGATGATGCTATAGATCAACTTAATAAACTTGTTTCTTTCTTTAAAAAATATAGAGAAGATGGATTTGAAAAGGCTTTGGTTGTCGTTAAAGAAATAGCTATAGATATGAATGTGAAACTAAAATTTTGTAAGAAGCGTATTATTTATAGAAATAAAAAGTATGATGTAAATGTTGATAATGAAACTATCAAAACTCCTATTGAATATTTTAAAATTGATTATTTTTTATATATAGTAGACCAAGCTACTTCTTCACTTTGAACTAGATTCGATCAATTTAAAGAGTTTGAAACTAATTTTGGTTTTCTATTTAGTATAAAAAGGTTAAAATCCATAAATAAAGAAAGCTTAAAAGAAAAATGTATTCATCTTGAAAATGTTTTAAAGCATGATGATAAAGTGGATGTTAATGGCTTAGATCTATTTCAAGAACTAAAATTTTTAAGAGAACTTATAGATATAAAATGTGATACATTTTTAAAGATATTAAATTATATTAAAAAATTTAATTCTTTTCCAAATGCATTTATTGCATATAGAATTATTTTAACTATTCCTATGACCGTTGCTTCTACCGAACAAAGTTTTTCTAAGTTAAAATTGATTAAAAATTATCTGAGATCTACAATGTCACAGAAAGATTAAATGGTTTAGCTATTTTAGCGATTGAAAAAGAAATTTAAAAAAAATTTGATTACGACGAGTTTATTAAAGAATTTGCAACAAGTAAAGCTAGAAAAATAAATTGATTTAAAAATATTTACTCAAATAAATTAAAATTTATTTCTTTAAGTAAGTTTATAGCATCATCAAAAACATTAAAATTTTTTTAACTCCATCAAATTAGTTTAATATTGCCGGTCCCAAGCCCGGATAAAGGAGGAGGGTTTATATAATAATGTTTAAAAAGGCCTCAAATTTCAGTTTCGCTTTAGGTCTCCAAAAACGTTGAGACGCCCCTGTAGGCGTAGTGTTGATATGTATCTGTAGTCGTTGTGTGTTGCGGTACACGTACGTATGTTTCTGTTGTTTGAATGTAAGCCGCGCGATGCATAGGTGTTTTGGTTTTGAAGGGGGGGCCGTGGGGAACTAATTTTGCATGAGTATTATTGTATGTATATGTATGTGCTGCATAGGTGTACCGGGAATGAAATCTGCGTGAGTGTGTTTTCATTTCGTGTGTTCTTAATTATGCATGTAATTGTGTGTGTTATGCATAATATATGTGTGTCTTATGCATGATGCATGCGTGAGATCTGCTAGTGAGTTTTCCTGCATATATTAGTGTATGAATGCATGTATGCATATGTATTGTGTGAATATATATATATATATATAAACAACACATGTGTGCAACACATCCATGGCATATATATTATGTATCTTTAGGCATAAACTTGTAATGTTTACATTAATATTTATCGTGCATGCTGCTGTGGCATTGCGTGAATATATATATATATATATATATATATATATATATATATATATATATATATATATATATATATATATATATATATATATATATATATTATATATATATAAAATATACATATTTGATTTTGTTGGATGTATGTGGTTGGTAATTATGTTTATTGTGCTTGTGTGTGCATGGGTGAATTGGGAAGTTGGACTGGAACCGAGAATACGAAACCGTACCATCGTTATATTATATTTAATAATTAATAATTAATATTATATATTAATTGAAATCCAGGTTGAGCGGAGATCCTAAACGTTGTGTTTTCGTTTATTAATTGTTGTGCATTTAACGTGAGTTCTCAGCCCCGCTTTACCTATTTTCTTTGGGGTGTAAGAAACGTGTGTTCTAAACGTATTTTCAATTGATTAGTATCACTGTAAAAATCGTTTGTTTACTAGTGTGACACCATACGTAAGTCCTCACTTTCGAACCGTTAATATATGTACTTAGCGAGGAAATTCTGAGTAGATCTACTGGGTTTGACAAACCCCACCCGTGCTAGTCGCGCTAGCACAACGTTCGTCAAACGGGTGTTTAAGTGACCTAATTTCTGTTGTTGTGACCGGTGTTCACAGCCGAGGCATTTCTTTGCGTTGTCAGCGTCGGTTACGAACTTCATACACTTAGTAACTTGTTGAGTAGACTAGCTATCTACTGATATTATTTTGTTTACTTTATCTGTTTACTGTATTAGGTTACTGTTATGTTTTGTTTATCAAAACATGTGAACTCACCAACCTTGTGTTGATATTTTAGCATGTTTTTTTCAGGTTCCTAAGCGAACACGACTAGGATCATCATAGCATTCATCATTCATTTGGTTTAACAAAGACATTTGCATTTTTCTACACGTTATACTTATCTGGTTTTGCGCGTGTTTGCGCTGTTTAAATTACGTATTATTTCGTTTCCGCATTTACTTTATGTTTTCACATTAAATTCTGGAATTTGGGAAACTTTATTTTAAACGAGTAATTATGTTTTAGTACTTGTTGCGTCGTTTGGTGTAACTAATGGTAATACCCCGTTTGTGAAAATTAAGGGTGTGACACGACCCTGGTTCACTGGTTAAGTCACTTGCATATCCAACATGAGGTCCCGAGTTCAAACCCCGGCCCCTCATGTATTTTTTAAAGGCTTTTCAGCCTTAATTAGTTTATAGAATTTTTTTATAAATATAAAAATAATTTTTATACACTTCAAATATTTTAAGGACACCAAATATTTTTTGTAATTTTTCTAAAAATTAAATAGTTAAATATCTTTTTGATAAAATAATTCAAAAGTTATTCTTTATAAATAAAAAAAGTATTTTGAACAATAATTTATAAATTATACTTGGTCCAAATTTTTCTTTAAAATTATTTTTTTAAATCATATTTACCTTTAACTTTTATACTTAAACTTTATATTTATAAACAAGTACACCTAGCAATCATATAAACTTATAATTAAGTCGAGGTTTGATTGTAGCTATATGTGTTCTATAAACTTGCATATTCATAACCATTGACATGAATTGCTACTTGTAAATCTTTATATATATATATATATATATATATATGTATGTTTAACCCATGGGAACTCACCAACTTTCAAAGTTGACCATTTATTTTTAACATGTTTCAGGTTTGATATGTGAGGATTTCTCTTCGTGCTCATTTAGGACTTGGACTTAGTTTAATTGAAATCTATGTTGTTGTATATATCTTGTTTGTATTGTAATGATTAAATTGTCTTGTATGTTCAATGAAAATGATATATAATAATATTTCAACTTATTTAGTTCCATGTGCTATGAACAATCATTTCACATTCGTTCGCCCTAATGATTCCACAATCGATCGAGGTGTGACATTTTGCTACGCTTAATTTTGTTTAATTTCATGATTCGAGATTTCATAGATTTCTTGACAAAGTGGATTAAAATCATCAATTTGATTAGACTTTTGGCTTATAAGATTTTTCATTTTAGACGGTGCAAGACGATTAGGAAGGTTTTGTCAGGAGTGAAGCACCAAGAATTAGATCAATACGAGAGTTGGCTTGACGAACATGAGCAATATTTTTAAGACCCTTTTGGATGAAATACCAACCCAGAGGAGCTTATCAAAGTAGATAACTTCGAAATGATTCTTAGATGACCTATTTCTTGTTTACTATGTCATTGATGTTTCAAAGTTCCATTAGTGTAAAGTTGATACGGGAATCGTGTTTGTTAAGATCAAAGGTACGGTTCAAAATAAGAGAATCATAGAATAAAGGTGGTTTTGAGGGGAAGACATTTAGAAAGATTATTAAAAGTCGATATAAGAATTGGGTAATGATTTATAAAATACAAGAAGACAAAATCAATGATAATACGATAACAACAAGAAGTTTCATGTGTAACGTTGGTTTACAAACAAAGGCAAACACGTTGACTCATCAAGGTATTAGGTCAACCACAACCTTAATGAAAACATGTGTACCTATAAGCGGACACTCATCCCAAGGGTTCCCAGGTAAGATAAACGGATCTATCGGTTGATTTAGATTTATATGAATACCTTGCCTAGACAGAACACCTCGACATGCAAGCATCACGCTCTTCCAGCATTACATGTTTTAAGTTTCATGACATAGATTTTGACGAGACTTGAAAAACATGAATAACGATTCAAAGTTCGTTTTGAAAAGCCATTTTATTTAGGCACACAATGCCTTAGGATATGATTAATAATCATATGTGCATTGATAAGAATCAAAGTATAAGAAGAATCACATAAGGTATATAATCACATAATCAAGTATAGACATATAAAACACATAAAATCCTATCTAAGAATATGAAATATATGAGAGGACTCATATGTAAGGGTGCTTAGTTATAGTCTAGGTCATTCCATTTCTAATAACCTAATTCCCTATAACCATGGCTCTCATACCAATCTGTCACACCCCGACCGGCGGTGAAATCATCGAGGCAGACAAATGTGAAACGATTGTTGATAGCTCATGGAATTAAATAAGTTGAAATAATTATTAAATGATATTTTTCATTGAATAATACTAGACAATCAAGTCACTACAATACAACAAAGATTTAATCAACAACATAAGATATTTAGTTAAACTAAGTCCAAGTCCTATATGAGCAAGAAGAATCATCAAGTAGCAATCCTGAAACATATTAAAAATAAAGGGGTTGAAGTTTATGAGTTTTCATTAGTTAAACATATATATATATATATATATATATGTATATATATATATATGTATATGTATATATATATGTATATATATGTATATATATATGTATATATATATACATAATATATATATAATATATATATATATATAATATATATATATATATATGTATGTATATATATATATATATATATATATATATATATATATATAAGTTTACAAGTAGCAATTCATGTTAATGGTTATGAATAAAACAAGTTTATACATAACATATAGCTACAATCAAACCTTGACCAAGAATAACATTTACAAGTATAAAGATTATCTCAGTGTACTTGGTTCCCATAATGAACAAGCATACGTCATCAGGAGCCGGCAATAACCTCTGCTTTAGCACCAATAGACCTGTCAGACCCATAGATCTATGACGTCGCCAGGCTAGCAATAGTTAATGATTGTCAACATATAATGTCTATGTAAGGCCCCGTTTCCGGGACGCTTACAGTTGGATCCTCATCGCGCATAAAACATATAATTACATTGTAATTCATAAAGCGTTGCAGCGGAAACATTTTAAAATGACATTTCATTTCAATATAGTAGTTTTTGCAAAATAATACATCGTTAATCGGTTACAAAATGCATTGTTGCATTATATCACAAAAGCGCTAAGTAAATGGATGCCATCCCAAAAGAGCCGAGTAGCCGCCCGTGCCATCCTCAGCAATCATTACCTCCCAACTGGAAACACATAGAAAGTCAGTGTTGCTGAGTGAGTTCTAGTTTTATAATAAAACATACTTTACTTTCATTCAAACCTTTCATACGATCATACATCATACGTACACATAGAAAATAATTATATTATCTTCTTTAATCTTTCATGCTTTCATTCTTACTTTTCCTTTCCATCAACCATAAACCTTACCCTTCTGTTCATGGTACTGGACCTAGGCCTATCATAGACCTTCTATAACGGTGCATCGCACCTCATGGTCATAGTACCTAAGGTAAAGTTTAGGTATACTACGCAATACCTTTCTGTTCATGGTCCTGGACCTAGGCCTATCATAGACCTTCTATAATGGTGCATCGCACCTCGTGGTCACAGTACCTAAGGTATGCAGCAATAGTTCTATACAAATGGTCAATCATAAAAAAAGACCCCGATGTGCATACCATGCTTGCAAGACTTTCTTTACTTTCATTACTCGTTAATGCATGCATTCTTACTTCATGTTTCTCTTTCATTATCTTCCGCTTTACGTTACATAATACTTCATTCATTCATTAACATGACACGTAAAGTCACATGAAAGATAAACATACATCATAACAAGGAACATAACATACATAGTCATCATCATATAGGGCAACATCATACATACATAACATGCATAATCATGCAACATCATCATCATCATCATGCCCACCATGCTCTCTAAGGCCTCAATCATCATCTTACATGAACTTACGGGAACCTTTACATCAAAGCTTACATCTGCACTTTCCCCTGAAAATCAGAAGTCAAACTACACTTTCCTTCGGTGCAACAGCCCTATTCGGGCGTATAGACACCCTTCAGTCGCATGGCCTCCATGCGACTGAACATCATGTGAATGAACCAATGCGGATGAACATTCATGCGGATGAACATTCATGCGAATGAACACACAATCGTGCGAATCGACCCCAATCGCACCCCATTCGACCGTATGGCCTTCATTCGGTCGTATGGCCTCCATTCGGTCGCCTAGTCCTAGCTGATGCAGAATGCAGTTCATCCCGAACCCAATCTGCCATTTTCGACCTCCAAGCTCATCTAAACCCATTCTAAGCCTAAATATACCATCCTAAACCTTAGGGATGCATACCACAACACCATACAAGCACACACAAGCCCGGAAACAAACTCTAAACGCATCATAAGCAACACACCCAAATGGGTCAAACACACATACATACAAAAACGGGTTTTCTATGCTTTCCAACCCCAAAATCGTTTGAAAACAAGTAAAAGTGGGGTCCTAGAACTCACACAAACGACACCGAGAAGTAGAGCTTCGGTTTGACTCGCTTCTCAATGATTTTGCCCGCTTGACTCTACCCGAACCAACCTTTTCTCTCTTTTCTCTCTTTTCTCCCTTCTTTCTCTCCTCTCTTTCTTTGTGGCTAAAATGTGTGACTGTGGGGAGAGTATGGCTGCCATCTCCCTACATATATCATCACATTTCCAACTTTTCTTCGTTGGCGAGTTTGGTCCCTCGACTTTGAACTTTATTTTTTTTCTTCATTTGTCGGTTTCAAAATAAATAATTAACTGGGTGTTACAAGTCCATCCCCCTTAAATAGGTTTCGTCCCCAAAACCTATTATTCCTCGAACAAACGTGGATAATGCTCTCTCATTTCTTCCTCAGTCTCCCATGTTGACTCGGATCCCTTCCTGTGCTTCCACTGTACACGCACAAGAGGAACCACTTTATTTCTCAGCCTTTTCTCTCTTCTATTGATGATCGCCACTGGTTGCTCCACATAATTGAGCCTTTCGTATACTTCGATATCCTCTAGTGGAACAATCATGTCTTCATCCGCCAAGCACTTCCTTAGATGAGATACGTGGAATGTCGGGTGAATTCCACTTAACTCATCCGTAACTCCAGTCTATAGGCCACCTCTCCTACTCGAGCAATGATTTGGAAATGGCCTATATACCTGGGGCTCAACTTGCCCCACTTTCTGAATCGGATAATACCCTTCCAAGGTGTGACCTTCAACATAACCCAGTCACCCACATGGAACTCAATCGGTCTGTGTCGTTTATCAGCATACGACTTCTGTCTATCTTTGGCTACCTTCATGAAGGCTTTGATCTTCTCAAGCTTCTCAGTCGTAGCCTCAATTACCTCAACGCTCCCCAAATCCTTCTGACCAATATCACCCAAACAAACGAGTGTTCTACATCTCCTACCGTATAGCATCTCATATGGTGGCATACCAATGCTGGCATGATAGCTGTTGTTGTATGAGAATTCGGCTAACGGTAGGTGGTCATCCCAACTTCCCCCAAAACCAATCACACATGACCGAAGCATGTCTTCTAATGTCTGAATGGTTCTTTCTGACTGACCATCAGTTTGGGGATGATAAGCCGTGCTAATATGTAACCTCGTTCCCATGGCGTCGTGGAATTTCTTCCAGAATTTGGATGTAAACCGGGTGTCACGATCAGACACAATGGACACCGGCACACCATGACGAGTTACAATTTCCTTAATGAACAGATCAGCCAACCTCTCAGATGAATATGTCTCGCGGATCGGTAGGTAGTGAGCACTCTTCGTTAAACGGTCCACAATCACCCATATAGCATCATACCCTTACAGAGTACGCGGCAACTTCATAATGAAATCCATGGTGATGTGCTCCCACTTCCATTCCGGTATATCCAAAGGTTGAATCTTCCCATACGGCTTTTGATGCTCGGCTTTCACCTGTAAGCAAGTAAGGCACTTACTCACATACCCCACCACATCGCGCTTCATACCCGACCACCAATAATCGTGGCACCAGGCTGAATGGAGTATCGGGTCTTGTAAGCCTCATCCATTATCTTCACCCATAGATCCCTAAATCAAGGAATCCACACCCGTCCAAATTGGGTTTTAACACCAAGTGTGTTTTTACCTAATTCCCCAACCAGAACTCTCATCCTTTTAGAGTTAAGATGATCTTCTTTCAGTGCCTCATCCTGAAACTCTTTGACTTGCTTCATTACATCAGAGGTCATGATAAGTTGATATGCTTTCACCCGAATCGGCTCGGGCCTGTCTTTTCGGCTAAGGGCGTCTGCCACCACATTGGCCTTGCCCGGATGGTAATGGATCTCACAATCATAATCCTTTATAAGCTCTAACCATCTCCTCTGCCTCATGTTCAAGTCCTTTTGCTCAAAGAAGTATTTCAAGCTCTTGTGGTCAGTGAAGTTAGTGCATTCGTCTCGTACAGATAGTGCCTCCAAATCTTTAGTGCAAAGATCACGGTTGCTAGCTCTGAGTCATGAGTAGGATAATTGACCTCATGAACCTTCAACTGTCGGGATGCATAGGCTATAACCTTCCCTCTCTGCATTAACATGCCCCCAACCCTGAGTAGGAAGCATCAGAATAAACCACTAGATCTTCACTTCCATCGAGTAATGACAGAATAGGAGCTTGAGTCAACCTCGTCTTCAGTTCATCAAACGCCTTCTATTGACCTTGACCCCATATAAACTTTACATCTTTTTGGGTCAACTTGGTTAGTGGAGAAGCAATCTTGGAAAAGTCTTGGATGAGCCTTCTATAGTAGCCCACAAAACCCAAGAAGCTACGAATCTGGGATGGCGTCTTTGGTGACTTCCATTGCATAACCGCCTCCACTTTTGTCGGGTCCACCATGATCCCGACAGGATTCACCACATGACCCAAGAATTGAACCTCACGCAACCAGAACGCGCACTTGGAGAACTTAGCATAAAATTTCTCCTTCCTCAACGTCTCCAAAATCTCCCGAATATGACCGGCATGCTCAATCTCGCTCTTCGAATAAATTAGGATATCATCAATAACACAATCACTGATTTATCCAACATAGGCCGACACACCCAATTCATCAGATCCATAAAAGCAGCTGGCGCATTGGTCAAACCAAAAGACATGACAAGAAACTCGTAGTGACCATAGCGCGTGCGAAAAGCTGTTTTAGGGATGTCTTGTTCCCTCACCTTCAACTGATGGTAGCCCGATCGAAGATCTATTCTTGACAACCAACTAGCACCTTGAAGTTGATCAAACAAATCATCTATTCTTGGTAAGGGGTATCGGTTCTTCACCGTCAACTTGTTCAGTTCGCGATAGTCAATGCACATCCTCATACTACCATCTTTCTTCTTCACGAACAGGACCGGAGCACCCCAAGGAGAGATACTTGGCCTAATAAACCCCTTGTCGAGCAACTCCTGTAGTTGTTCCATCAACTCCTTCATCTCTGTTGGAGCTAACCGATACGGTGCCTTTGCAACAGGTTGGGGACCCGGTATCAGATCAATCTGAAACTCGATCTCTCGTTCAGGTGGCACTCCTGATAAGTCTTCTGGGAATACGTCCAGAAAGTCACACACAACCGGTACATCAGACAGTTGTGGTGTTAGCGTATCCACATCATTTACATAAGCCAAGTAGGCGCTACATCCACGCCTCATACACTTTCCCGCCACCACCATTGAGATTAACTTTGGGATCGTAGTAACCCGATCCCCATAAACAGTTACCAAACTCCCGTCAGGCGCTGTCAAACGAATCATCTTCTTGCGACACACAATGTTTGCCTCAGAGTCCGCGAACCAATCCATCCCAAGAACTAAATCAAAACCACCTAAGGTCATCACGAACGGTCTAACAGGAAACTTATGACCCTCAAGTTCCACATCGCAGTTCTCTATCATCTCAGAAATCCTGGTAGACTTACCTATGGCAGTTTCTACATCAAAGGGTGCATCAACACGTCTACTACTAACAGGCAGCTTAGCACAGAAAGCAACAGAAATAAAACTTTTACTCGCACCCGAATCAAATAACACAGAAGCTAAAGTTTGGTTCACTAGAAACGTACCGGGCACAACATCAGGGTCCGTCCTAGCTTCCTCCTGTGTCATGGTGAATGCCCTGGCGCTCGCCCTCGGTCCTTCACCTCCTGTCTTCTTCGCCCCGGAACTCTCAGCCCTCGGCTTCTTACAATCCCTACTCACGTGACCCTCTTCACCACAGTTATAGCACCGGACCGTACGACAGTCCTTGGCTATATGCCCCGGCTTCCCACACTTGAAGCACACATTCAACCCCAACCTACATTCCCCGCTATGTTCTCTCCCACACCTACCACACTTCTTTATACCAGCACCCGATGCAACCACACGACGTTCGTCCACTCGTGCCTTCTTGTTACCCATCGAGGTATCACCCCGACCAACCCTCTTCCCCTGCCAGTTTCGATCACCACCGCTCTTCTTGGCACCTTCAGTCACCACCACTGTTCTCTCATCATACAGTCTCCCTGCCAAATCCACCGCTGACCTAAACGTGCTCGGTCGGGCAGCGATCATGTGCCTGCGAATATCCGCTGGCAAACCCTGAATATACCTCTTGATTTTTCGAGACAGAGGTGTCACCTGATCCAGCATCAGATGCGCCATCTCGTTGAACTTTGTGGTGTACTGCTGGTGTGTCATGGTTCCCGCCTCCAGTTGCAGGAACTCCCTTTCGACCTTGTCCATTTCCCGATGAGGACAAAACTCCTCAATCACCAACTTTTTCAGCTTAGACCATCTCATCCTCCCAATGGCCCTGCTACCCTCAGCTTCAATGTTGTCCCACCAGCACAGAGCCGAATCCACAAAAGAGTGGGTAGCAAACTTCACCTTCTGATCTTCACGTCACTCACTGATATCAAGAACAGCCTCCATTTCCCTTACCCACCGGTGAGCAGCAGTAGCAGTGCCGTTTCCATTGAAAGTAGGGGGCTTGCATCTCATAAACGCCCCGTAGTTACAGCCTCGTGCCGCCTCCGGCGCAGGCTCTTCTTCTTCCTCCTCTTCATCATCAGAGAGAATTGTTTCCGGCTCCGGTTGCTCTCGTTCTCCCGAGGACCTGTTTCTCTCCTTTCTTTCCCCTTCTCTTACTGCCTTGATCACTTCGGTCACCACAGACGGTAGGATCGTCTGCATGACCTGATGAACTTCTTCCACCACAGCCTCCTTTACTGAGGCTTTTAGATTAGTGCTCTCGTCGCCACCCTCCGGATGGGGGGGGTCTCTGGTTCTTCATGAACCACCTTCTCAACTCTAGGTCTCCCTCTCTTGGGTCGCGGTTCAGTACCGTGACCTCCACCCCGTGAAGCTTTCGAAGATCTACCACCGGCCATTCACACACAAAGTGAAAGATTCAAACACCAACACGGTCAGTCAAGAGAACAACTTAGTTTATGTCAAGTATAGTAAGTCCCTAATTACAGTGGCCAGTTATGATTAGCCACTTACTTTACTCTTCACACCCCAAGCATTACCTATCCTGACTACATCAGTATTTAAATCTACAAGCAACACATAACACATCACATGCGCACATAATACCGGTTAACGTTACGAAAATACCTGATGGCACGCTGCTACTCAGATTGGCATCCCATTCCCTTTCTGTCCTATTCTCAGTTTAAGTTAAGGTTTATTTGAAAATTTACCTATTCACTTAAACTTTAGCTCTGATACCAACTTGTAAAGCTCCGTTCCTGGGATGCTTATAGTTGGATCCTCAGAGTTAAAATGATCTTCTTTCAGTGCCTCATCTTGAAACTCTTTGACTTGCTTCATTACATCAAAGGTCATGATCAGTTGATATGCTTTCACCCAAATCAGCTCGGGCCTTTTTTTTCGGCTAAGGGCGTCTTCCACCACATTGGCCTTACCTGGCTGGTAATGGATCTCACAATCATAATCCTTTATAAGCTCTAACCATCTCCTCTGCCTTATGTTCAGGTCCTTCTGCTCAAAGAAGTACTTCAAGCTCTTGTGGTCAGTGAAGATAGTGCACTTCGTCCCGTACAGATAGTGCCTCCAAATCTTTAGTGCAAAGACAACGGCTGCTAGCTCCAAGTCATGAGTAGGATAACTGACCTCATGAACCTTCAACTGTCGGGATGCATACGCTATAACCTTCCCTCTCTGCATTAACACGCACCCCAACCCTAAGTAGGAAGCATCAGAATAAACCACTAGATCTTCACTTCCATCGGGTAATGACAAAACAGGAGCTTGATTCAACCTTGCCTTCAGTTCATCGAATGCCTTCTCTTGAGCTTGACTCCATATAAACTTTGCATCTTTTTGAGTCAACTTGGTTAGTGGAGATGCAATCTTGGAAAAGTCTTGGATGAACCTTCTATAGTAGCCCGCCAAACCCAAGAAGCTACGAATCTCAGATGGCGTCTTTGGTGACTTCCATTGCATAACCACCTCCACTTTTTTCGGGTCCACCATGATCCCGTCAGGATTCACCACATGACCCAAGAATTGAACCTCATGCAACCAAAACGCACACTTGCAGAACTTAGCGTACAATTTCTCCTTCCTCAACATCGCCAAAACCTCCTGAATGTGACCGGCATGCTCAATCTTGTTATTCGAATAAATCAGGATATCATCAATAAACACAATCACTGATTTATCCAATATCGGCCGACACACCCGATTCATCAGATCCATAAAAGCAGTTGGCGCATTGGTCAAACCAAAAGACATGACAAGAAACTCGTAGTGACCATAGCGCGTGCGAAAAGCTGTTTTAGGGATGTCTTGTTCCTTCACCTTCAACTGGTGGTAGCGCGATCGAAGATCTATTCTTGAGAACCAACTAGCACCTTGAAGCTGATCAAACAAATCATCTATTCTCGGTAAGGGGTATCGGTTCTTCACCGTCAACTTGTTCAGTTCGCGGTAGTCAATGCACATCCTCATACTACCATCTTTCTTCTTCACGAACAGGACCAGACCACCCCAAGGAGAGATACTTGGCCTAATAAACCCCTTGTCGAGCAACTCCTGTAGTTGTTCCATCAACTCCTTCATCTCTGTCGGAGCTAACCGATACGGTGCCTTTGCAAGAGGTTGGGCACCTGTAAATAGATCAAAACAGTAGCACAAGATATGTTAGGATCAGAGATCTAAGTTTGATTAATTAGAGTAGATCGCAGCGGAATTTGAACAATGAATTAGACAATTCGCAAGAACAGAATTGATATTCAACGAAAAGTAAACGGTTATAGAGAGAGAATTCTGCAAAGGAATATTTCATTCATATGCTTTCGTGGTGGCTGAATGTCACGTGTTACAACTAGGTCAACATCTCTTATATAGGATGTGACGTCTGCTGATGTCACTTGATAGTGACATCTAACAAAATTATTCAAACTACTGAAACTATGCAAACTACTGAGAATGTTCTCAACTACTTATTACATCTCAGAGAATGCTAAGTACAAAAACATAAAACTACTGAACTACAACTACTGAAACTATAACTACTAAAAAGTAAATTACAAGTACTGAAAGGAAACCATCACAACTACTGAAGTTGATAACTTCAGCTGTTGTGATAACTACTGATCACTTTGGTCTTCAGTCTTTGTCTTCAGTCTTTGTTCTTCAGACTTTTACTTTCAGACTTTGTCTTCAGCTAATAGCTTTAGACTTTGTCTTCAGTACTTTACTTTCAGACTTTGTCTTCAGTAGAAGTCTTCAGATCTTGTCTTCAGACCTTGTAATCAGCTGATGTCTTCAGCTGTTGTGATCTTCTTCAGCAGTTGTAATGTCTGTGGGACTTAGAGGTTTTTCTGATCAGGCTCATTGGTTCTTTTGGTCCAACAAACTCCCCCTGAACCAATACAGCCAAAACCTCTAAACTTATTGATGATCCCACTTATTCTTGGCAGAAACACCCTCTTGATCAGCTTCAGAGGTAATCAGTTAAGCACAAGCTGGGAAAAGGTTTCTAATATTTTGATTGGCTAAGTATGGAAGGGAACTCTGTCTTAGGGAAACTGGACACAGAGTCTTGTCCCAACCATGAAACGTAATTCCCATTAATGAGTCTGTAAGACTCACTAGCATAGGTCTCAAGGAGAACAACTTATTCCTCCTTGGTGAGTTCTTCTGCTTCTCCCTCAAAGAAGAACTCTGGGCCATAATACTCCGACAGGTATCTCACTGTCTTCCCATTCTTTAACTCGAAGTTGTGATCTATCTGTATGCAAATTCGTCTGGGTGAGAGCCTTCAAGCAACAAGTGGAGTTCACTCTTCTGAAGATCTTCAAGTCTTTTGTATAACAACCCCTTCTTGATCATTTTGTTCTCAAGAATAGATTGAGGGGTTGTCTTGGAGTTGTGAGCTCTCTTGAATTCTTCAATGATTTCCCAGGGTGAGACTACCATGGCCAATGTAACTGTAGCATTCAAGGTCTTCTTCACTTGGCCATGATATCTACTTGGTATATTCTTCTTATGAATTCTAGAACTTACCTTGGGGTCTGGCCAAATCCGCACTCTTTCTCTTTGATGTTGAAAAGTATGTCTAAGAGTGTATAGCCTCAGAGCCTGTTTCTTATTTCTTGAATGGATGAGGACCAAGGGAAATCCTTGTCAACCATCTTGAGAAACTGCTCATCGTGCTGCTTCTGTTGTTCTGCTTCTTTAATCTTTACCTTCACCATTTGCATTTGCAAGTCAGGTGTAATCACTTGTTGACTTCTGTGCTCAGGTGTTTTAAGGTTGAGAACAGCAGAGATTGGCAGACAATCTTCATCATCATCCTCTTCTTCATCTTCTTCTACCCTCAACACCCTTCTCCTCCTTCTGGGTGTATCACTGGGTAAGGTTTGAGGTGGTTTTTGGGGTAAAGGGATTGGTTTTGTGGGTTGAGTTGTGGGTGGCATTGGTTTAGGGATAGATTTGGGAGATTTTAGAGATGAGGGTTGTGTTTGAGTGGGAGTGTGAGAAGACTGATCTAGCATTTTGGTGGGGAGTTTGGCTTTGGAGAGCTTTGCCATTTCAGTTCTCTTCCCTGCACCTGCTTCATCCAGTGCTTCGATGATCAACCCTTTATTATAGCCTCCAGCAGAGCAGATTTTCTTGGTTATCTCCAAGATACTGTCTCTGGACCAGGACTTTATCTCTATCAATGATCTTCCAAGGTATTTGGCAATAAATCTGATCATTATCTCCAATCTTTCCCTTTCCAACACACTATAACCAGCCCATCTTGTTTGAATCTCTTCTATTTCCAGCCTTCTGATCTCAGAGTCTAATGTGGCTGTGTCATGACCATGTCTAAAGAGCTGATCTATAATTTTATCCATGGATCTGTTGTGAGCTTCATCAGCATCTTTGACAAGATCTTCTAAGGATTTTTCTTCATCAGCTTTTGACTCGGCACTTTTCTTTTGTTTGTAGGTGATCAGCTGTTCTGAGATCAGTTCTTTCTCCACCTCTGTCTCTTTTTCAGGTTCTTTCTCATCATCAACTCTTTTCCTTTTCTTTTCTTTCACTGCCTTAGTAGTCTCCCCTTTTTGGTTGCATTGGGATTAGGGGCTTGTAAGGCAGAAAGAGATTTGTGAACAGCATCATCAATGAGGGTTTGTAGATTTGAGGAGATCCTCTCATCAATGCTTTATGTACAATCTTAGTAATGATGGGAGTGATGAGAGGTAAGGAGTTTTGAAAGATAGCAACCATTGCTCAGAGGGGTTCTGTCCCTGAGAGGTGGTGCCAAAAGCAGTGGCTGGTGGCTTAGTTATGTGTGTAGGCGAAGTGTTTGGTGAACCTTCAATTGAAGGTGCCATCTGTGGGGTTATTGGGTAGATGGACTTTGATCCTGAGACATTTTGGCTAGAAACTCTTTGAGTCTACTTACCTCATTCTCTAGCATGGTATTATGGGCTAAAACATCATAGAAAAAGCCCAGGTCATCATCAGTCTTTGCTGAATCACCTGATCTCCTGATTGAATCGGGATGAACATGCTCTGAGTGTAGATCAGTAGATGCATGTGCCTCTTGTTCTTGGTACTGGGGACTTCCTGCCTCAGGACTATGTCCTTCATTGGCAGTTGCCTCTGGTGAGGTCTTATGGATGTTACCAACTTCATCCTGATCATTTGCTGAATCAGTAGAAGTGGCAGCCTTACCAGATGTTCTAACCTCGTTTTCTACACTTGGAGATTGAACATTGTAACCCCTGTGTTGTTGGTTATCAGAAGCATTTTGGTCCTCCCCCTCAATGGTTGAGGTATTCCCAGTGGTAATGGTTCTGGGGAGGGGGTGAGGAATGCAACTGACTCAGCACTTTAGCAACTATCAGTGTTGGGCTTTGAGGGGCGGTTGCATGTAGACATTGGTCCGAAGCAGATTGCACCAGGGTGAGAGGTGCTCTTCAATGGTGACCCTCTCAATTGAGATAGGTTCCAGTAATGTGGGATCCCCAATGTGGTTGCAACAGGATCCTGTTGAGAGGATACCTGTGCGGCTTCAGCAGGTTGAGTCTTGGACATAACTGGGGGGTTATAACCAGTATGTGCTCCTGTATTGGTGGTACAAGGGCATCCTCAGGGGACTCATCTCCCTGAGTAGCCTTTTTGGGCTTTTTGGATTTGGATTTGGTGGGGACTTTGGATCTGGAAATGGAGGCTGTGGGTTCCCTCTGCTTGGGTTTTAGCATCCGGGCAGCCCCTTTAAGAGTAGGGTCTGAGTTATGTTTGGAGTATACCTCAGCTAAAACAACTGGAGCAGGGACCCCAAGACCAACAAGGCCATCAGATTTTAATTGATTCAAAATTATGGCCATCAGAAACCTGGGATAAAGTAACCATCTGTTTGCCATAGGTTTCTGAGCCAGATCCTTTAGTTCCATGAACACTATCTCAGAAAAATTTAAATTTTGGCGTTCAAAGATAGACTACAATACCTGTTGCCCCATGAAGATATCTGATCCCAAGAGGATGTCTTTGAAGCAAGGCAGACATTCACCATGAAAGATAAGTCTTTCGGCATCATGGAAGTGCTTTTTAAGAATGGTTGTAGCACTTAAGTCGCCTGCATACCCATTATTGATGAAAGACATATCAGTGCTGCCTTTCGGGTATTCTTTAGTATAGGTGCCATCATGCAAATTTAGGGTTTTGCGAATGATGTCGGGGGTGGTGATGAGCACTGTTTCTGATTCACAACGACTGGAGAGTGATTTGGCTATCATTCTCACCAGTTGTGACAGAGACGTTGGTCTAGAACTGGGTTAAGGAATCAGGGTATATGGTAGGATCAGAAGAAAGGTTGTTCGGTATTGTGAATCCATCATAAGATCGATGGTAGTGTCAAACTTTTTCTAGAAGGACGATTTCGAAAGGTAGGCAACACAGTTGTGTCGGGGTTTGAGTTTCATGGTCGCCATTGTTGAGAGAGAAAAGGTTTGAAAACGGCTAATGAAACATTTGGCTATAAGTGCAGGTATTTATAGGTTAAGAAAAGGCTGAAGGAAAATGACTGAAAGTGTTAGTGTTGTCATCAGTTGTTATGAAAACAATTGAAGATTGGGTTTTAACTATCAGACGTTTGAAAACAACTGAAGACTTGGTGTTAGTCATCAGTAGTTGTGAAACTACTGAAGATCTTGGTTTTGTCATCAACTGTTGCAAACAACTGAGGACTTGATGTTAGTCATCAGTAGTTATGAAACTACTGAAGACATGGTTTTGTCATCAGCTGTTTAGGGTGAAACAACAGTTTGTGGAAACGACTGAAGTGAAAATTCTCATCAGTAGTTTTCGTCAATTCTTAGCTTTTCAGCTGTTTCATACTGTCCTCAACACTTACTCATCAGACTTTTTAGCTGTTTTCAGTTGTTTCATAGCACATAAGTACTTATCTATTTTTACTGACATCAGTAGTTATAACTACATCACTAGTTGTAACTGCATCAGTTTCTTTTAACAGAATCAGTATATTTGTGACATGGTTACTAATGATCATCAGTACTTGTTTACTGAGATCATCAGTAGTTATCACTTATTCTAGCTGCAGCATACCAAGCCTTAACACAAGGTTTTGGAAAGTTGAACTATCCAAAGGCTTAGTAAATATATCTGCAAGCTCATCAGCACTAGGCACAAACTTTGGATCAATCAGACCTTTTTCAAAACAATCCCTAATAAAGTGGTGTCTGATCTCTATATGTTTGGTCCTAGAGTGCTGGACTGGATTCTTGACAATACAGAGCTGAAGCACTATCCATTAATAATGAAGTCTTAGTCTCTGGAATGCCATAATCCAATAGTTGTTTTGAAGCCAGAGTACCTGAGATGTACGACTTGCAGCAGCAATGTACTCTGCTTCAGCAGTGGATGTAGCAATAGATGTTTGTTTCTTACTCTGCCAAGAAATCAAACAGTTTCCTAGGAATTGACATCCACCAGAAGTTGACTTTCTGGTTAACTTACACCCTGCATAGTCACTATCTAAAAAAGCAACTAATTTGCAAGAGTGTCCAGTGGAATACCATAGACCTAGAGATTGTGTACCTTGCAGATATCTAAAGATCCTCTTGACTGCAATCAAATGAGACTCTTTAGGAGCAGCTTGAAATCTAGCACAAACACAAGTTGCAAACATGATATCTGGTCTAGAAGCTGTTAAGTACATCAAGGACCCAATCATACATCTGTAAAGTGTTTCATCAATAGCTTTACCTTTCTGATCTGCATCCAGTTGTGTGGTGTTGCACATGGGAGTAGAACAGGGCTTACAATTTTGTAAATCAAACTTATTCAAAAGATCTTTGGTATATTTTGACTAATGAATGAAGGTTCCATCAGCTTTTTGCTTGATTTGCAAGCCTAGAAAGAACTGTAATTCTCCCATTGCACTCATTTCAAACTTTTGTTTCATTAAACTTGTAAAATTATCACACAACTGGGGATTAGAGGATGCAAAATTATATCATCAACATAAATTTGAACAAGTAGCTTATGCTGAGCCACTTTCTTAATAAACAAAGTTTTATCTATGGAGCCTCTAGTGAAATTATTTTTAAGAAGAAAATTTGAAAGTGTTTCATACCAGGCTCTAGGAGCTTGCTTCAACCCATAAAGAGCCTTATAAGTTTATACACCCAATCAGGATGTTTATTGTCCTCAAAACCTGGTGGTTCACACACATAAACCTCTTCTTTTATTTTTCCATATAAAAAAACACTTTTGACATCCATTTGAAAAACTTTAAGATTGTGGAGTGCAGCATAGGCTAAGAACAATCTAATTACCTCTAGTCTGGCCACAGGGGCAAAGGTTTCATCATAATCAATACCTTCTTCTTGTGAAAACTCTTGTACAAACAGTCTAGCCTTGTTCTTGACAATAAGCCATTTTCATCAGTTTTATTCCTAAACACCCATTTAGTGCCTATTGCACACTTAACTAGGGGTAGAGGAACCAGTTCCCACACTTGCTGCTTTTTGAACTGAAGTAGCTCAAGCTGCATGGCTTCAACCCATCCATTGTCTCTTAAGGCAACATGATAGTTCTTTGGCTCTAGCTGACTGAGGAAGAGAGCATAGAAGTAGAAGTTGGACAATTGACTTCTGGTTGAGACACCAGCATTGATATCACCAATGATTTGAGACATGGGGTGATTCTTCAGCTTTTGGTACACTATAAGATCAGTGCAAGTGTTTGTAGCAGGTTCAGCAGCAACAGATGTTGATCCAGACTCTTGAAACCAAGTATGAGATAGCAAGTCAAATGATCTAGAGGAGTCAGAAATCTCATCAGCATTTGTTGTGGATGGAGCTGCAGAAGCTACAAGAACATCAAGTTTAGCAAACTCGGGCAGTTGATCACTAAACTTGAAAAGGTGAGTACTGATATCATCATCATCTTCAGTACTACCAGGTGGAAGACTTGCTACAGAAGATGATTTATCCACATGATCTGCAACAGCTAGAGGTTGATAAGGACATATTGCAGTATGTCCAGATCAAACAGCTCCACAGGGGTTTTGTGGAATTTCATCCTTAGGAGATTCATTGAATTTCACATGCAAGGTTTCTTCAACTATCTTTGTTCTGCAATTGAAGACTCTGTAAGCTTGCATGTGGATGAATAACCTACAAAATACCCTGCATCCACCTTAGGATCAAATTGTGGAGTTGATCTTTTGTGTTGAGAATGAAACAAGGACACCAAAGGCTTTGAAAAATGAAATTAGAGGAGCCAAATGATGTAGAACTTCATATGGAGTCTTCATCAACCTCTGATTTACTAATACTCTATTCTGCACATAGCAAGCTGTGTTGACAGCTTCAGCCCAAAAGATCAATGGCAAACCAGAGTCACCAACATAGACCTTGCAGCTTCAATTAGGGTCATATTCTTTCTCTCCACTACTCCATTTTGTTCTGGAGTCCTTGGAATGCTAAACTGCCTCTTGATTCCCTTTGATAGATAAAAATCATCAAGTGTATGGTTTCTGAATTCAGTTCCATTATCACTCCTTATACACTTGACTGATAGGGAATACTGCTTCTCAACATACAACACAAAGTTTATAATCGTCTGAGCAACCTCATCCTTTGAATGCAAGAAGAAAGTCCATACAAATCTGGAGTAATCATCCACAATTACCAGACAGTATTTCTTCTTTGCCATGCTCATCACTCTCACAGGACCAAATAGATCCATGTGCAGTAACTTCAAGCAGGCAGTGGACTTAGGTTCTTCAATAGGAGGGAATAAGACTTTATGTTGTTTTCCTTTCAAACAAGCAGTGCAGGTTTCATCACAGTGGAACTCCTTTATTGGTAGACCTCTCACTAAACTATTGTGGATCAGCTGATTTATGTTTTTGAGATTTACATGACCCAGCCTTCTGTGCCACAGTTTAGATTCCTAAGGAGAGGCTTTAGAGAACAGGCAAGGATGACCCTTCAAATTAATCTTCTTTGACAAATCCAGGGCATATACTCTTCCAATCCTGTTGGCCTTCAGGAGAGTATGTTCATCCAATACCTTGTCAATCAGCCTCAGAACTTGGAAGACAGAATCCTGCAGTTCTGGCTTGTGAAAAGTGCAACATGCCCTTTATCACACATCTGACTGACACTCAGTAGATTATACTTAGATTCTCCACATGGTTAACATCATCAAATCTGATATCTCCATTAGACACATATCCTTTCCCAATGATGTAACCCTTGGCATCATTTCCAAATGAAACAAATCCCTTCTTTTCCTGAGAGTAGTCATTAAAGAGAACTGCTCCCAGTCATATGCATAGATCCTCCACTGTCTACATACCAGATGCTCCTTTGGCATGCTGAAGAACCCTGCATTTATCACAAGAACTAGTTAGATTTTGAGACCCAAACCTTTTTGGTTTTGGGTCTGTTTTCATCAACAGATTTAACCATAACTTGTTTCTCATGATTAACAGCTGATGAGATGGAGATGGTGCTGAAATGGATTCCTTGGATTTGGGCTTGGAATGCCTTTTCAGTGGTTTGATCACAGGTGCATCTAGTTGGTTAACTCTCCCCAACAAATGCTGAACCATCATAACAAGTTGTGTCTGATTTGTAGCTAAAGCTTTCACTCTTGGGACATATCAGTACTTGTTTTTGATGAGTTCCAGTGACCCACCATTCCTCCTCCTTGAAATTCACAGACTTAGTCTGATGTTTGTCATGAGGAGCACTATCAGCTGTTCCATGATAAACCCTATCCTTCTTTTTGGATTTGGATGAAGGCTTGGGTTTATCACATTGGGATGACTGTGGTACAAACTTGGTCTCAAACTCATTTTTCATTTCATCCATCTGGATTTTAATGAGCTTATCTCTATTGAGTTTGGAACCCTTTCTGTACCAACATTCATCAGAAAGATGATTGAATTTACCACATATTTCACATGGCTTATTTTTCATCTTGGATTGATCAACTGCTGATGTGGAAACTACTGAAGGTGTGATCTTCAGTACTTTCCTCCTTTCAGTACTTATGTTAAGTAAAGGATCTGTAACAACTGAAGACTTGTTCTTCAGCTGTTCTCTATCCGTCCTGAAAGACCGTATGATAGATCATCAGCAGTTGTTAATCCTTTTATTTCAGCTGATTTGAAATGCTTTTCAGATGTTGTTACTTGCCCTTCAGTACTTGAGGTACTTTGAGGGACAACATCTAAGTACTCAGCTTCATGTGCTTATCATTAGTTAACCCATCAGGCAATTGATTTGCTGAGGTATCAACACTGATTTCATCTTGTGATTTTGGGTGATCACTTGAGGATGATGCACATGATGATGTGGTTTGGAAATTACTTTCACCTTCAGGTTTTACCATTGATTTTGCAGTAAAAGGTGGTGCAATGTGATTGTAACCTATTCCAAACTTCACATTCGAAGCAGATTGCTTGCTAAGCAGCATTTCAAATCCCTTGCAGGATGATACCCACGGTCACACTCAACTTGGGTAGCTGCAAGTTTTTCTTTGAGTTCTCTGTGGTTCTCAAGAATGACCTCTAGCTTAGCCTTTTCATCATTTAATGGCATTTAAGCTTATAAATCTTATCATCTTTATCATTAAGAACAGACTCATACTCAGCTTTTCTTTTGGAAAGGGTTTGCACAAGCTCAAGATTTTGATTTATTAAAGCTACATTTGCCTCTCTAATAGAGATAAATGCTGCTATGCAAGATTCAGAACATAGCTTGGCCTTAGCCTCAGAGGATACCTGGGTTACATGTGATGAAGATGCATTGGAGCATGAACTCTCAGTAGACTCCAGGGCCATGAGAGCAAGATTCCCAAAAGGATGTTCACCACCATGTTGACCATCACCAGCAAATAAATGCTCATTACCAGAGAGATCATCTGGTAAACTGCTCCAGTCAACAACACCAGGGTGAAGAAGCTGTGATGAGGTTGTGATTGAGATGATTGAGATGGTAGAGGCTCAGGTAAGGCTTGAGGTTTTGTGCAATAGGAACTTGAACTGGATTTGGCTGTGGCATGTAATAGCATGCATATGGATATGACATTGACCCTGAGGGACAAAATATGCAGGAGATATAGGTTGTGCATGATGACCAGAACTAGCAAATGTTGCCCTCTGTTTTGTGGACTATTGCTTGGAAAAGTCACAAAGGGTGCAGAGGAGTTAGATCCAGTTGATCTACACTCTCTTGCAAAGTGTCCAAGCCTGTGGCATTTGTGACACTCAACTTACTCTTGTCAAAACCAACTTTGGTTTTGACAGAGACTCCTGGAAATTCCTACCAGTTCTCTTGTAGAACTTTTGAGATCTGATATTAATCAAGACCATTTGGCTTAGAATATCCATCTCTTCTAAGTCATCATCAGCAATACCCTTCAAATCATCCATAATGAAACACAAATTGTCACTATTACAGCCTGACTGACTGTCAACACTAACAATGCATGATCTGAACTATTGAAGAGAAATCTATATGCTCATCATAATTGCTTTCTGATGCAGCATATTCTGACTCATGACCAACCAAGGAGTGTTCCTGGTACAAAGTCATCAGTGAGCTTTCCTGATGATGCCAGTTTCCTTTTCTGCTCTATCTCTCTTTCAAATGTAAGCAGTTTCCCATGAAGTTGGGTGAGAGATAGGCGATCCAGATTTGCACTGGAGCGTAGGACAATGGTGTATGTGTCCCATCTCTCAGGCAGTGATCTGAGGAATCTGTTGTTCATCTGGCTATTAGTGTATTCATGTTTGACCATTTTCAGCTCAGAGATCAAACAGAAAAACGCTCAAACTGTGGAGTCAGTGACTCACCCTTCCTATGAGAGAATGTCTCATATTGTTGGGCAAGGATTCTCTGTTGTTTGCTAAGACCTCATCTGTTCCACCAAATTGTTCCTTCAATGCATTCCAGAGGTCATGAGCAGTTTCATGATGCATAAGCCCAGAATAGATTTCATTAGGCAGAGCCATGGCTAGAATACCATGCACTTTAGCATCAATCTCAAACATTTTCAATCCTCATCTGAGTATTGTTCCTTCTTCTTCGGAACCATTTGGTTGGTTTTCCGATTATTCACCATAGGCTTGTGTGGACCATGTATCACAGATGTCCAACAACCTGAACTGTTAACAGATGGTGATGAAGCATTCTTCGTTTCCATATGTTATACTCAGTCCTAACCAGCATCGGAGGCTTGGTTAGGAACCGTATTGTGAGTTCATTAGAAGGAGTAGTCATTCTCAGATTCAACCAAATTCAATTAAGTTTTAACTGATTTAGTGCAAAACACAACAAACTCAATATGAACCAAGAGAAAACTCAAAGCAAATAACCGAAAGCAGCAGAAATTCAATGATCTATAACCAATTCTTGCAAATATGCTAATTCAATCAAACTTAGATATTGAAATAGCAGTTTCAATGATCAATTGTTAGATCGATCAATGATTAACCAGCTCTGATACCATTTTTTAGGATTAGAGATCTAAGTTTGATTAATTAGAGTAGATCGCAGCGGAATTTGAACAATGAATTAGACAATTCGCAAGAACAGAATTGATATTCAATGAAAGTAACGGTTATAGAGAGAGAATTCTGCAAAGGAATATTTCATTCATATGCTTTCGTGGTGGTGAATGTCACGTGTTACAACTAGGTCAATATCTCTTATATAGGAGATGTGACGTCTGCTGATGTCACTTGATAGTGACATCTAACAGAATATTCAAACTACTGAAACTATGCAAACTACTGAGAATGTTCTCAAAACTGATTACATCTCAGAGAATGCTAAGTACAAAAACATAAAACTACTGAACTACAACTACTGAAACTATAACTACTGAAAAGTAAATTACAAGTACTGAAAGGAAACCATCACAACTACTGAAGTTGATAACTTCAGCTATTGTGACAACTACTGAAGTTGATAACTTCAGTTGTTGTGACAACTACTGAAGTTGATAACTTCAGCTGTTGTGACAACTACTGAAGTTGATAACTTCAGCTGTTGTGACAACTACTGATCACTTTGGTCTTCAGCTATGTCTTCAGTCTTTGTTCTTCAGACTTTTACTTTCAGACTTTGTCTTCAGCTGATAGCTTCAGACTTTGTCTTCAGTACTTTACTTTCAGACTTTGTCTTGAGTAGAAGTCTTCAGATCTTGTCTTCAGACTTTGTCTTCAGACCTTGTATCAGCTGATGTCTTCAGCTGTTGTGATCTTCTTCAGCAGTTGTAATGTCTGTGGGACTTAGAGGTTTTTCTGATCAGGCTCATTGGTTCTTTTGGTCCAACAAGATAGAAGGTGCTGAAATGCGTACTTATCTTGTGAAGGCTATTGTTGAGTCATCGAATTGAGTTTGAAGACGTAAAAACTGTCGTTAAAAGATTATTCTATGAACGTAATATTGGAGTCTGATTTTACTCAAATTAGTTATGACCAAGTTATGGTCGGTTGAAATCAGACTATATTCTACCAAAATTATAGTAAGACACTTATGTGCAGTTTTAAAATTGTTAAAGCAAATTTATTATGTCGATATATGGTATTTTTGACTTCATTTGAGTTATAGAAAAAAAATATTCCAAGACTTCGGCATAACCCTTACTTAGAGAAATAATCTTGTGTAATAACCGAATGCGGGCGCATAGCTGTCTATATGCAAACGAGATTCTTTGTTTACGTTAGTGTGCTGTTAGCTTGATTTAAAAATGTTAGTGATTTTCATAAGATTAGTGAATGTTATAAGGTTAATGATCAAATGATAATGATTAAAATTTAAAGAAATTTAGTAGAAGAACTAATAAAAGTAAAAACATAAAGTCATGAGAACAATTGAATGTTAAGATGATTAAACAATATAAAAATACATAATATAAAAACAATATAATGTTACCTTAGTATTAAAAACTTCTTGAAATTACTTGTAAAAGAACATTCTTGAAATTGATAAAAAATAATGGATGAAAGAAGATATGTTAGTGAGATTTTTAAAGAATGAGCAAATGAAAAGTGAGGGTTAAAACTTGCTTTTATAATTGAGGTCAGGAGAGGGTTATGAATTGTGTTAACGATGAATTACAAGTATTTTAAAAGGGGGTTAAATTAGAATTTAAAACAAATATAAAATTTTAAATAATTTAAATATATAAAATAATAATTACAATTTAAACTCTAAATTAATTGAATTTTTTATTATTATATCTTTATAGACTTTATAAATCTCACAAGAACCTGTAATTTAATTATTTATTTTAGTTGATTATTTAATAACCTTTTAACCTTTATTAAATTTATTTTATAAAATATAGAATTTAAGTAAAATTGGTTAAATGACCCATTTATTATTTTTGAAACCTAAAAATAAATAAAATGATTAAATAATGAATTTAATTTACAAGATTGAGTGAAACGGATTTTTGGGTTTGAGTTTATACTTTGAAAATGAGTGAATATTACATAAAACTTGTTGGAGACCATGTATAGATGATTATAGCTTTTTGATACTTCGATTGTCTTTAGTTATAGTTGTTGGTGCTAGCTGTTTTAGGTTGGTAACTGTTACTAGATGATGAAGTAGATATTTCATAAGTTTCTTTTTGCTGTAGGAGTTGGAGTTAGCTTCTTCCTAGGTTGGTCTTAGTCTAGGATATGCTTCAAGTGCTAGACCACCTTTATTTTTAGATATGCATTTTGCATCAGGTAATTTCAACTTAGTTACTTGAGTGACTTACTTATCTTTGTCATATGCTACTAATACATTTTGTGTGATACTTGTTAAAACCTTACTATTGTAATAAAAAGATAAATGATGGTGGCACGTGTCAGCATCACAATCATTTTTATTATTTTTTTTTCTCGTCTCTCTCTTATTAAATAATTACTTTAATTACTAATATAATTAATTTAATACATTTTAATATATAATAAATTAAGAAAGAAATTTATTTATTAAGATTACTTCTAAATAAATGATATTTTTAATAAGTCAACTTTTTTAAAACAAAAAATAATTAAATTTGGGAGTTGTAATAAGAAAATTTTTAAAAATAATATTTTTATACGGTTGTTTTAAATTTATAATGTTTATTTTTTAAAAAATTAAAAAGTTGATATCATTGTTTTATTATTTATAGTCATTTCTAATACATAATTTTAGTCATATCATATCTTAAAATATTATTTTATAATTAATAAATTTATTATATCAATATTTTATTTATTCAACCCGTGTAATATACGGATTTACTAAAGCTAGTGATATGATAAAGAAAAAGACATGGTGAATCACGTATGTAACTCATAAGTGTTAAGATATATGCTATCAATACATGAACATAAAAAATGATGGTTGTTACATATAGTTTTGTCTGGTCTTCGTGTTCTTTGATTCTACATTAAATACTCATATGTTGATTACAAAAACCATCATTTGTAGATCACCTTCAAATCATTGGTGTTGTTGACTCAAATTCTTCTTTTTTAATCATTAAATCTTCTTCCCAATCATCTATTGATCATCACTAATTTTGATGAACACAATTCAAGAAAAAAAAACATAAAAATCCTTGTAGAAATCCTTATTCAACATAACAAAACAAACAAACAGAAATCTGTTAAAAATCATAGGACAATTCCAAGATTGTAGATTACAATAATATTATGATCGTCTATATAAATAACAAGAAAGATGAATAAATTACCTAAAACACAAGTTAACTTGTAACTGGGAGAAATGGTTAGCGCAACTACTGATGGTGTAGCTAAATTGTTGTAATTGTAATTGCTGTATTATTTATTTATACGGTAGTAAGTTTTGAACTATTTTGGTGATTGCAATGGGCGATCCTTGCTATTTTCCGGCTAGCTTATTTAAATAAAATTATTTATTGTTGTCGTTCAAAATAAATAAATAAATTGAACCTACCTGATTCTGTGTTTTTTTCTTTTTTCTTCTTTTCGTACCAACTAAGTAGCCGACGGAGGTGCTTGGTTGTTTTTAATTATTCTAAAGGGAGATTGCTTGCAATATTGATTAGTTTGATTAGTAGTTTGTATTTTTCAGTTTAATTCATTAACTAGACGCTTTGATAAAATGTTTTGTGGAGACAAATGTCTTAGTTTTGACAATGAATTTTAGATGTGCTTTTTCACGGAGAAAAAAATAAAAATGAGCCTTAGATCATTTGGTTTACTGAGCAAATCAAAGAATTCAAAAATAATATCTATAACTATCAAATTAAATGATATAAAATTTAAGCATTCCCAACACAATCTTTATCTTTACTCTTATCTTCAAATTTATAGTTATTTGTTTGTACCATAGTTTTGAACTGTTTTGATGATTGCAATGGGCGATCCTTGTTATTTTCCGGCTAGCTTGCTTAAATAAAACTATTCATTGTTATCGTTCAAAATAAATAAATAAACTGAACCTAGGTGCTTATGTTTTTTTTTTCTTTTTACTTCTTTTTTTACTAACTAATTAGCCGATGGAGGTGCTTGGTTGTTTTTAATTATTCTAAAGTAATTTGATCTATTTTTCAATTTAATTCATCATCTAGATGCTTCGATAATATGTTTTGTGGAGACAAAAATCTCAGTTTTGACAATGGATTCTAGATGTGCTTTTTCCCAAAGAAAAAAAAGAAAATGAGACTTAAATCATTTGGTTTAGCGAGTAAATAAAAGAATTTAAAAATAATATTAATAGCTATCAAATTAAATGATATTAAAATTTGAGCATTCCCAAGATATTTCTTATTTTTATTCTTATCTTCGAATTCATAGTTATTTGTTTGAATAGTAGTTTTGAATTGTTTTGGTGATTGCAATGGACGATCCTTGGTATTTTCCGGCTTGTTTGTTTAAATAAAACTATTCATTGTTGTCATTCAAAATAAATAAATAAATTGAACCTACGTGCTTGCGTTTTTTTTTTCCTTTTTTCTTCTTTTCGTACTAACTAATTAGCCGATGGAGGTGCTTGGTTGTTTTTAATTATTCTAAAGGGGGATTGCTTGCAATATTGATTAATCTGATCAGTAGTTTGTATTCTTTAGTTTAATTCATCATCTAGATGCTTCGATAATATGATTTGTGGAGACAAAAATCTCAGTCTTTTGACAATGGATTTTAGATGTGCTTTTCCACAAAGAAAAAAAAGACATTGAGCCTTAATTTTGGTTAGTTAGCAAATCAAAGAATTCAAAATAATATCAATAACTATCAAATTAAAGTCCCAACGCATTCCTTATGTTATCCTTATCTTCAAAGTTATAGTTATTTTTTATACAGTAGTTTTGACTGTTTGGTGATTGCAATGGACGATTCTTGGGCTTGCTTGTTTAAATAAAACTATTCATTGTTGTCGTTCAAATAAATAAATAAACTGAACCTACTGGAGGGTTTGCAAGAACACAAAATCAATGTTTAACCATTTAAACTTTCAGAAAACGCAGCGGACATATATATAGCTTTAAAACCAATTTATAAGCTGAATATTTCATGTTCTTAGTGTCCATTCAATTGTAGAAATGCAAACCCAAACAAAAGGATCATGTATGTGAATGAAACAAGCTAAGAACATACAAAACCGTACATAAAATCACAGCTAGAACAAGCTGTGACAACTACCTTGTTCCAGCAGCAAATGTCGACCAAATGGGGTTTTGATGCTTGTTCTTTTGGCAAAGACTCCAATGGAGGACTCCTCAAGCTAGTATACCCAAGCTTGATGGCAACACCCTTTCTTGTTAGGTAGAATCACCCAAAATCGGCCTCAAAACTCTTCCCCTTTCTTGTTAGAATCGTAAGATTGAGAGAGAGAGAGAGAGAGAGCCTCTTGCATGTAAAAATCTGTGGTACACCTTTGTGGAGTGTTCAAGACAACATTAAGTGTGTGTGGGTGTCCAAAGCAAGTTTGGTCCAATGGGGAACCAAGGGAGGGCGGCCGAAAATTCAATTTAAAAAAAAAACCTCCATTTGATTATCACACATTAACATGTCTTGTGAACTAGACATATAATAATTGTATGTACAATATATATATATGTATTTACATACTTATACAATTAACCATTAATTTATAAGTTGTAATTCCCACTATTATTTGATGTCATTTAACTAATTAAACAACACTTCAAATAATATATGTTTGAACAAATTATCCTAATAAGTTGTTCCCACTCACATGCAACTTATTTAGAAAACCCATTTTCTAAATTGGTGTAAATATTTAATTGCATGATCACATCATCAATTAAATATTTAATTGGTGTTTGCCAAACTTGTTATTGGGTATAACCCGACTTGGATCATAACGTACTAACCACATCAATATTCTAAGTGTCTTGGGCACACAGAATCCAACAATCTCCCACTTGCCCAAGATTCATAGAAGATTGATGTAAGCAGTAAATACCGCCTAACAACGGTTCACTACCCTTAATACGCATGACTTGTAGCCATTCAAAACATCATCAATTTCAAGTACCCTACTTGAAATGATCTAGGTGAATCAAACATCTATCCTTTTGTTTCAGATGTCATGTTAAATCCAAGAACACAGAATGATCATTTCTGTTGATTTAACTTATCAGGCCTTAGACATCTAACTCTCAACGAATAAGAGGAACAAATTCCATCTTGACTACATATGTTTCTCACAGACACCTCGTGTCATACCTGAATATACCCTTATGTACTTTCCACTATTTCAGGATAGTGAAGAAGAAGCTCAAGGTGTAACACTTGGTGAATATCAAAACCCAATATGTATCTCAGGTCGGAGGATACCAAATGATATTCGCCTTTACTCAAATTACTTATGATCAATCAATAAGATTCCATGTAGTAAAATTTGAGATGCGGGTTAGTCCAATATTTGTATCCCACAAATATCTATGAACTTTGGTAGCAACCCATTGCTCTATATTCATCCTTATGAATATCAACCAATCCAAGTTCATAATAGTCTTACCTTCAAACTTGTTCCCACAAGTATGAACGACTACGGACATTTAGAGTAAACATTTTACTCATGGATTAAACATGCTAAAATGGAATATTATTTGAAACATTATAACCAAATAACTTTATTCAAAAATAGAAAGTTCCACATATCCAAATACAAAATTTACAGATCAAATCCAATCACTAGAATATCGAAGTCCCATGGCACAAGTATGACCTTCATGCTTTGCCTTTTCAAGGAGCTTCGTGAGAGGATCCGCAACGTTTTGATCCGTGTGAACTTTGCGAATACATATCTTTCCCTTTTCAACTTCATCTCGTATGTAGTTGAATCTCCGCTCAATGTGCCTAGTCTTTTGATGAGCACGAGGTTCCTTGATTTGAGCAATCGCACCCTCGTTGTCACAAAAGATCTCTAGGGGGTCCTGAATGGAAGGGACAACCCCTAGATCGGCAATGAATTTCTTCAACCATGCAGCTTCTTGGGCTGCCAATGAGGCGGCGACGTATTCTGATTCTGTAGTTGACAGAGCCACCACATCCTGTTTGGAGCTCTTCCAAGAGACAGCTCCTCCATTCAGAATGAAAATGTATCCCGATTGAGACCGTGAATCATCACGATCGGTTTGGAAACTCGCATCCGTGTAACCTTTTACAACGAGCTCCTCGTCACCAGATCCATAGATTAGGAACATATCTCTTGTCCTCCTTAGGTACTTAAGTATGTTCTTAACAGCCATCCAATGACTGTTTCCAGGATTTTGTTGGTAACGGCTTGTCATACTTAAGGCGTATGACACGTCCGGTCGAGTGCATATCATTGCATACATGATGGATCCAATAGCAGATGCGTATGGGATTGCCTTCATTTTATCTTGCTCATCCTTTGAGCTTGGACATTGAGTCGTACTCAACATCGTTCCTCTTTGAATAGGTACGGTACCTTTCTTAGAGTTTTCCATCTTGAACCTTTTCAAGATTTTATCAATGTATGCACTTTGATTCAAACCAATCAACCGCCTTGATCTATCCCTATAGATCTTTATTCCCAGAATATAGGCGGCTTCACCAAGATCCTTGATGGAAAAACAACTTCCAAGCCAGGTTTTTACACCTTCCAAGGTTGGAATGTCATTTCCAAATAGTAGTATGTCATCAACATACAATACTAGGAAAGTTATTGTGCTCCCACTAGCCTTCTTATACACACAAGCCTCATCAGCGTTTTTGATGAAACCAAATTTCTTTACTTCCTCATCAAAACGGTGATTCCAGCTTCTCGATGCTTGTTTTAATCCATAAATTGATTTCTTTAACTTGCATACTTTATTAGGTGTATTGGATCGACAAAACCTTCAGGCTGAACCATATAGACATCTTCCTCAAGATATCCATTTAGGAAAGCGGTTTTGACATCCATTTGCCAAATCTCATAATCATAATGAGCAGCTATGGCAAACAATATCCTTATAGACTTTAGCATCGCAACAGGTGAGAAGGTTTCATCATAATCAACCCCTTGAGTTTGAGTGAAACCTTTTGCTACAAGTCTAGCTTTATAAGTATCCAAGTTTCCATGCATATCCGTTTTCTTCTTAAAAACCCACTTACTTCCAACTACCTTGGAATTAAGAGGTGGTACTACAAGTTCCCAAACTTGGTTGTCATACATGGATTGCATCTCAACGTTCATGGCTTCTAGCCATTTGTCACAATCCGAATTGGACATTGCATCATGGTATGTGGTTGGTTCATCAGAATCTATCATAGCATCCATCCATGAAAAATCCATATTTTTCTGGTGGATTACTAGTTCTACCACTTCTGCGAACGTGTTGTGTGTATTGATCAACCACTTGATCATCCTCAATCCTCATGTTGAGTGCTAGTTTCAACCAAACGCGCATCGGGCTGTGGTTCTTGATCTTCCTCAAGATCCACTGTTCTACTGCTAGCTCCTTCCATAAGGAACTTTGCTTCTAAGAACTCACCCTTTCTGGCAACAAACACCTTTTGTTCCATTGGATCATAGAAATAATATCCCATAGAATCTCTAGGATATCCAATAAAGATACACTTGGTGGATCGGACATCCAATTTGTTTAGGGTGGGAGTCTTAACATAAGCCTCACACCCCAAACCCTTAAGTACGATAGGGATGGAACTCTTCCATGCCATATCTCAAAAGGTGTCCTTTCTACCTTTTTGGTTGGGGCCATATTTAGAATACGGGCCGCGGAGAGCAGAGCGAAACCCCAAAATGATAGAGGTAATGTGCTTCTAGCCATCATAGATCGGACCATATCCAATAAGGTTCGATTCCTCCTCTCAGACACACCATTATGTTGTGGTGTTCCAGGTGGAGTGAGTTGTGAGACAATCCCACAACTCCTAAGATGATTTTGAAAGGCATCACTAAGGTACTCACCTCCTCTATCGGTACGAAGAATTTTAATTGACTTATTGAGTTGATTTTCTACTTCATTCTTGAAGGTTTTGAATATTTCAAAAGCTTCATCTTTGTGCCTCAATAAGTACACATACCCATAGCGACTATAGTCGTCGGTAAAGGTAATGAAGTATCTTTCACCATTCCTAGTCATTGGTTTAAAAGGACCACATACATCCGAATGTATGATTCCTAATAAATCTTTTGCCCTTTCGGTAGTTCCACTAAAGGGTGCCTTAGTCATCTTACCTTGTAAACAAGATTCACAAACATCAAATGAATCACATTCATTTGTTTTTAAAAGACCATTCTTTTGAAGTGTTTGTAAACGATTCTTGTTTATATGACCAAGACGACAATGCCAAAGATAGGTATCACTCAAGTCCAACTTGAGTTTCTTGGTGTTAGTTTGGTACAATGAACTATTTAAAGTATTTCATGAACCAATTCATAAATACCATTAATGGAATAGCTTTAAAATAGAACATACCATTTAAAGAAACATGAATATCATTTTCAATAAAAGATAATACATAATCATAATGTCTTAATTGGGATACAGAAATAATGTTCCTAGTCAAACTAGGAGCATACAAAACATTCTTCAAAATAACTTCCAAACCACTTGGAAGTCTTAGGATGTAGTCTCCACGAGCTTCAACTAAGACTTTAGTTCCATTTCCCATGAAGAGGCTAACATCCCCTTGTTTGAAGTCCCTACTTCTTGTGAACCCCTGCAACAAATTGCAAATGTGAGTTCCACATCCGGTATCCAATACCCATGTGTTAGAAGATGTAACATTGAGATCAATATGAATCATGTATATTGTACCTGAGGTCTGCCCGGCATCCCTCTTCGCTTTCAACTCTTGGAGATGGACAGGACAATTCCTTGCCCAATGTCCAATCTCCCCACACTTGAAGCATGGGTCATTAGTAGCAACCTTTTGCTTCTTCTCTTGTGGTTTGGGAGGCACCCTTGCCACCCCTTTCCCTTTTCCCCAAGTAGGTCCCTTACCCTGGCAATCTTTGCCTTGGGTGCGGGACGAGGCCTTTTATTGTTCCCACCTTCATTGATGGTGAGAACGGGTAAAACCCTTTTACCCATGGCCGCCTCGGCCGTTTTGAGCATTGAGTGAAGTTCACCAATGCTTTTGTCCCATGCATTCATGTTGTAGTTCAACACGAATGTCTCGAACCTTTTGGTAAGGCCATTGAGGATCAAATCCGTGGCCAATTCCTTCGAGACGGGACAATTAAGCCTCTCGAGGCGGTCAATATGACTTTCATCTTAAGTACATAAGATGAAACAGATTGGTTGTCGTCCATACGACATGCATGGAGTGCTCGAACCGTTTCGAAACGCTCAACCCTCGCTTGCTGTTGGAACGTTTCCTTCAGCTGGGTTATCATGTCATAAGCCCCGTGGTGTTCATACTCCTTTTGGAGATCCGGAGTCATGCTCGCTAGCATGAGACAAGACACTTGGACGGAGTCCTCAGTGTACTTCAGCCAATCATTAAAGGCCTCCTCATCATCCTCGCTAGGTTGATCGGGGACAGGGTCGTCTAAAACATACGATCGTCTCTCTTGCTTGAGAAATTCTCAAGTTTCGATACCAATCGATGAAGTTGTTATGGTTTAGACGTTCCTTTTGGAGGATCGCTCGTAAAGATTGGTTGGACGCGGAAGAGTTATCGGAATTATCATTATTGAGGCCATCTACAAAATTTTAACAAAGTTTTATTTAGTATTTTCGATATTATCAATTTTAATAATAATGCCTATTAAGGTCAATTATATATTAAAATCTAGAACCCAACATTACATTTGAATTGTGGTTAGGTGACCTTTATCCCACGATTTAAATTAATAAGGTGGTCAACGATTGACGGTTGCAACCATTTGCAACTTCTAGAGGTATGGGATCGACTCTTGAACATCATATGTAAAGTCGGCATGTAAATCCCATCAACACCATTTGGAAACCACATTGTAGGTGATCCATTTAACATGGTTTGCAAATCAAGACATCCTACTTACACCCACGTGTGAGTTTGCCAAAACAAATGGTTAGGTGACCTTTATCCCACAAGTAAGGCATTCTCACCTCAAATCACAAGTTCCCTCAAAATGGTTAGGTGACCTTTATCCCACTAAGAGTTCCCAAGTGACTCAAGTGTTGTGTAAAAGGACGGTGTTGATCTTGTTTTATTTATTTTTATTTTTTTTTTTTTAATTTTAGAGATTTCTTAATTCTAGTTAGGAAAACTCTATGTACTTGTATTTGTATGCTTTCAAATACAAGGTACTCTATGGTTCTTAGATTAAAACCAATTTTAATATTTAAAATCATTAAACCATTTTAATAACTTTTATTAACTTTAAAGAACCAACATTTTCAGCTTGTTAAGATTGTTAATGAGTTTGTGATGAATATTCAAATACAAACCAAACAATCAAACAACAAACAATCAAACAAGCATATATATACAAACATGAGTGCATAACCATAGCTACTAAGTTGACAACACTTGTTGCCATCACAAGTGTTGTCATAAGGTCAATTCTAAGGTTGAAAACAATCACAAAAGGTAGGTCATCTTGGACCCCACTAGAACTTGCATCCATATGCTTCAAGTTCCATGTCTTTGATGTCCATCTTCGGGTCTTGAACTTGTGCATCTTCCTTTTACAAAATTGTATCCTAATACATTTTTCTAATAAAGAAATGCACCTAATCTATTACAAACCCAAATGAATGAATAATTACAACCCAAATTGAAACAAAATTACAACCAATTGAATGAATGAATACAACCAACACAAGCATCCAAACATCACAAGGTCAATGGCTAGGTTATGCACTTTATCATCCAATGATCATAACATCAAAACAACTAATGAAACCCCTTTTAAAACCACCAAATTTCAGCCAACATAAACTGAAATTTTTGGTTTTAAATATTGTCCAAACAATCAACACATCAAGATATGTATCTTTCAAGATCTAATCACTAGCATGTGTGATATGACCTTGAAAGTTGGGGAATCATTCAACCAAACAATAACAGCCCAAAACAGCCTAAAAAATGTCTATAAACATCCTTTAAAACCAATTTTAAAGAACAACACTAGCAAGTCATCCACATAACCGACTCTAGATGCCATTGGAGGGTTTGCAAGAACACAAAATCAATGTTTAACCATTTAAACTTTCAGAAAAACGCAGCGGACATATATATAGCTTTAAAACCAATTTATAAGCTGAATATTTCATGTTCTTAGTGTCCATTCAATTGTAGAAATGCAAACCCAAACAAAGGATCATGTATGTGAATGAAACAAGCTAAGAACATACAAACCGTACATAAAATCACAGCTAGAACAAGCTGTGACAACTACCTTGTTCCAGCAGCAAATGTCGACCAAAATGGGGTTTTGATGCTTGTTCTTTTGGCAAAGACTCCAATGGAGGACTCCTCAAGCTAGTATACCCCAAGCTTGATGGCAACACCCTTTCTTGTTAGGTAGAATCACCCAAAATCGGCCTCAAAACTTCCCCTTTCTTGTTAGAATCGTAAGATTGAGAGAGAGAGAGAGAGAGCAGCCTCTTGCATGTAAAAATCTGTGGTACACCTTTGTGGAGTGTTCAAGACAACAATTAAGTGTGTGTGGGTGTCCAAAGCAAGTTTGGTCCAATGGGGAACCAAGGGAGGGCGGCCGAAAATTCAATTTAAAAAAAAAACCTCCATTTGATTATCACACATTAACATGTCTTGTGAACTAGACATATAATAAATTGTATGTACAATATATATATATGTATTTACATACTTATACAATTAACCATTTAATTTATAAGTTGTAATTCCCACTATTATTTGATGTCATTTAACTAATTTAACAACACTTCAAATAATATATTGTTTGAACAAATTATCCTAATAAGTTGTTCCCACTCACATGCAACTTATTAGAAAACCCATTTTCTAAATTGGTGTAAATATTTAATTGCATGATCACATCATCAATTAAATATTTAATTGGTGTTTGCCAAACTTGTTATTGGGTATAACCCGACTTGGATCATAACGTACTAACCACATCAATATTCTAAGTGTCTTGGGCACACAGAATCCAACACCTACGTGCTTGTGTTTTTTTCCTTTTTCTTTCTTTTCCTACTAACTAATTAGCGGAGATGCTGGTTGTTTTAATTATTCTAAAAGGGGATTGCTTGCAATATTGATTAATTTGATCTAGTTTGTATTCTTCATTTATTTCATCATCTAGATGCTTCGATAATATGTTTTGTGGACATAAATCTCCGTTTTGAAAATGGATTTTAGATGTGTTTCACGGAGGAAAAAAAGACGATGAGCTTAGTAATTTGGTTTGGGAGTAGTAAATAAAAGAATTCAAAAATAATGTCAATAGCTATCAAATTAAATGATACTAAAATTTGGGCATTTCCACTCATTCTTTATCTTTATCTTTAAATTTATAAAAAAAATCATCAAAACACCCATTTTATAAAATTCCTCATCCTGTACCTCAATAAATTACATTATTTATAATCATTTGAGTTATGAGATCGAGTTGAAAAAAATGGATTCAGTAAATTACCAAGTCTCGAGTACATTCCGAGCACTTGCTTGAGTTGACCAAGTTTTACAACAATGAAATAGTGTTTTATTTTCAGAAACATCATCATTATAACTTTTTTTCTTTTACTCTAAACTTGAGAGCACAAAATATTTTTTTTCTTTTCTTTTCATTCAAACTCTGGAAAACAAATTTAAAATGAAATTTGTTTGTCACTTCTAAATTTATTTTCCCTTCTTTTTATCTTTATTAAATTAAAAACAAAGCGTTACAAAAAAACCAATTGATATAAAAATGATTCTCTTATATATTATTCAAAAGAATAAAAAGCAAGCAATCTCTTTCAATTATAAATCCAAGTTTCAGTCATTTTCAAAAGCAGATGTACGTATCTTGACAAGTTCAACGGTGAGAGATCGACTATAACAAGTTTTAGTGGAGTAAAGTTGGCTTCACTTTACACCAAAATCCGTTCACATATATAATAGGCCATCTAAACAAAGAAAATTAGGAGAAAGTACTTTAGCAAAGGTCTAATCACTATTTATATTTCATCTTTTATCTTCTAATCCGTATTAAATATATAGTCATACACATTAAAGTTCATGGGTGAGAGGTTTAGCCTACCTAATCTTTTACTTACAAGAAGGAACTATACCCGATGCTAATTATTAGGAGAAAAAAAAAGACAAAAAAGGCCATTCGTCTTCTCAATGTTAGAAAATTATAAACAATAGTAAAAATGCAGCAGTTATTATACGTTCTCTCTTGGAATTTAAAACCAATTCGTTTGTTTGTTACAAATGTGTCAGTAAACACTATAACTTAAAACATACATAAACATATTAGTTTGATGGTTATTCTCAATGTTTTTAAAATTGGACTCGACCGAGAGATCGGATCAGTTGGACCGAAAACTGGTCTGCTTATGCCTGTTTGAGCTTACCAGGAATTGGTCTGACCAATGAAATGGGTTAATTGCATAAGGTGGTTAGACCAGATTCAAAATGTTTTGTTTTTTTCCCTTTAAAATCTCATGTTGCGATTAATCTTGTATTCTATGATCCATATTAGGGTTGAGCAAGAAGTAGTTTTTCCTGTTGTAACCACCAGAATTTGCTGGACCGTACCATGGAGAACCAATTGTATTAATATAGGTTCGATTCTGGATTCCTTTAATAAAGTATTTTCATATATTGATTTTAAATCACATATATATAGTTTTTTATTATTTATAACATTACGTGGTTCTTAAATATAGTTTGACCAATCTGCATGGTCTGACTTGTGAACCAATAACATAACTAGTTCATTATATATTCGGTCCTAAAAACATTGGTTCTTTATCATGTAAGTGTGTGAACCCACGCTTTGTCGCGGGCTGTTAAAATTTATAACACTTGACTTCGATTACTTGTACATTAGTATTCAATCCATAATATGGATAAAAATTAGATAACTACTATGTTTTGGAAAAAATAATCATGTCGAAACGTTGATATAATTTAGAAAATCATAGCGACAAATTTAGATTTATAAACCATCATATTTTTATGATTAATTATAAGATAAAAACAATATAAGATTTAGAACTTTAAACCAGCTTTGAGTGCTCGTATATTAATTTGATGACTTATATATTATTACACATAATATTTATTACTAAAATTATTTTTATTTGAAATAACTATGATAATTACTTTAAATATTATTATTATTATTATTATTATAACTATGTAAATATTTGGTAAATAGTTTTTACTTAATAATATAATACTTAACTGAATTATTAAAAATATAAAAAAATATAAATATAATATTAATTAAGTTATAATAAATAAAGTAATTATTATAAATAAAGTAATACTTAATATAATGAATTAAATCATATGCATTAACTTATTTATTAATTAGAAAATTTTATTAAATTAGAACAATTTAGGAACACTTGCATAAAACACTTATACCATATGCTTAAATATTTGTTTTAGATGTCTTACAAAAATAAGAAATTATCAATCTACACATAGATTTTATACTATATAGTAGTAGAGACATATGGATGTATATGTAAAAAGTATAAAGTTTAAAAATAAATAATTAATTTAATTTTGAGTGATGCTATACATACATAAATCTCTAACTACCTTGACCAACCTAGCTTGGTTAGGTACTTTGGTCATTAGATAGAGGGGAAGAGGATTTGATTGCCTCGTCTGATCTTGGCGCTCAAGATTTCGTTTCTATTGTTTATGCTTGTGATTATTATTGGTTGGTTTGGATTTAAGTATCGGAATACGTTATAAAAAGTAGAAAACCAATTATTGCATAGGTACATAAAAACCAAAGATATACATAAGTTAATTAATTAAGTTTTGTTTTTTTTCTTAAATTTGAAATGAACTATCTTAATACTACACTCAATCATAATTAAAGATTCCTTGCAAATATCATTGTGCAAGCGATTTTCTGTTTGGCACAAATCTTAACGTTCGATCTTTCATAGATTATGATGAATATCAGTATCTTTTGGTTAGTACTAAGTACATTTTGTTCATATTATTAAGTGGAGCCAGCGTCATTAGTATACTTTAACTTAATGATAAAAGAAAAGAAAAGAAAAGATGGATGAAATGCACAATCCACTCATCATCAACGCTAAGAAGGTGTGCACGTACGTACTACTAGATTACTAGCAAATTGGACTGTGGGGCACAATTAATGTTCATCAAGTTTTCTTATTTTCTGGTCTAAATCCGACATCATTTTCATGTGAATCCTTCCTACCACTACTAATATCTGAACTGGTTATAGTAGAAGTTCTTCAAAGAGATCGATGTACGGATTTTTTTCCAAATCATGTGTGACACCCTACACATATCCCACATCGACCGTAGATAGGAGAGATTCCTGGTTCATAAGGAATGTCTGGCCTTTAATATCAACAACGCGTTTTGGGCGTATTGGCTGTGGATGAGAGGAGAACTCCACAGTTAAGTGTGCTCAGGTGGGAGCAATCCAGGGATGGGTGACCTCCCTGGGAAGTTTTCACCCGGGCAACCAAAAGCAAATCCGTGAGCCCCTCGTGGGCAAAGCGGACAATATTGTTGATGCAAGGGGCCAGGTGTTACAGAATGGTATCAGAGCCACTCCTATGCTGTTCAGGGTGTGGGACACACCTCACCAAGGATGGTGACTTCTCGGGCTCATCGAGGACGATGAGTCCAAACAGGGGGTGCTTGTGACACCCTACACATATCCCACATCGACCGTAGATAGGAGAGATTCCTGGTTCATAAGGAATGTCTGGCCTTTAATATCAACAACGCGTTTTGGGCGTATGGCTGTGGATGAGAGGAGAACTCCACAGTTAAGTGTGCTCAGGTGGGAGCAATCCAGGGATGGGTGACCTCCCTGGGAAGTTTTCACCCGGGCAACCAAAAGCAAATCCGTGAGCCCCTCGTGGGCAAAGCGGACAATATTGTTGATGCAAGGGGCCAGGTGTTACATCATGATCGATCACAAAGATTACAAAAATGAAGAATGCAACTTAAAACTGATTGTTTATGAAAACTCATTTAATTTCCATCGACTCAACAACCAAATACATATACACAATACAAGGAATAAACTAGAAACCAATCTCCTATATTTTTGGGAGATATATCTCAACATGTTTGGTTCGTTGGTGTTGTACGGGGTTATGGGACAAGTACACCATCAAAATATTGGCGCAGTAAATAATAGATGTCTGTGCAATCACGTCATGCAACTCAAGAAGTAGGTTGCGGATCAATATGCATGAGTTTGGCTGCGGTGTTAGCCACACCCTTGCACTTGGCTTTGGCGGTTGACCTTGAAATAGTATGTTGGTGCTTAGACGACCAAGATATCAATGGACATAAAATTAGGCGGTGAGGCTTAGTGATTTGGAGGATGAGAAATGAAAACCATAGTCTTGAGTTCGTTGTTTAATATAGCGTAGGATGCGTTTGAGGAAGTTTAGATGAGGTTCATAAGGGGCACACATAAATAAAAACACATCTGTGAGACAAGTAATTCCCCTGTATTAGCACTAAGCTTGGCATTGGCATCTGTTGGAATTAAGCATGGTTTGCAATCTTGTGTATTCACACGAGTCAAGATGTCTGATGCATAAGATTTTTGAGTTAAAAACAAACTTCCACGTTGATGGTGAACTTTAATTATGAGAAAACGGTGTAACTTGCTTGGCCAGTATTCTCGATCTTGTCTTCCATTGTGTCGAACACATAGCAAGAAAGGTATGTCTTTGGCTAAATCAAAATCCAAAAATGAAAAAAGGTTTGGATTGGTGGGCGGTGGCTGGATCCAAATTCGAAAATGGTGTTGGCTACAACGGCTGCTAACTATAGAGGAAACAAGGCTCTGATACCATGATATTTTATGAAAACTCAATTAATCTCCACTGACTAAACAAATGAATACATACACAATACAACAATACAAAGGATTGATCTAGCAACTAAATATCCTACAACTTTAAAAGATATATATCTAATAAATACAATCTAACGAGGAAAATGTTTAAATACAATTTTTTAAAAACTAGAAAAGGTAAGAAATATTAAGATGTTGAAATATGTTTTTTGTCAAGCTTGGGTTGAGAGAAAAATTTGTTGTGTTCCCCCTTCTCAAGTTTTATTTTTTGAACGCCCGTAAATTTTACCCACGGCATTATTTATATAATAAAAACAAACATTTTTTATCTTTAGAATGAATATACTATTGATATATAATTTTTTTCATGGTCTTAGCTCATTGTGTTATTTTGTCAGTTTATTGTATAATCATCTAAATTGTTGTATGAAAATACTCAATGAACCGGAATTGTAAAACATTAACATATATCAACATTGAGTTATTAAAAATCATCATTTAAAAAAAACACAATGCATAATATATATAATCATCAACATTAGATACACGATAACCTAATTAATTAAGATTTCACAATAAACTAGAAAATGTAAAAAAAACTATATTTTTAGTATTATGTTATTAAAAATTATTATTTTAGAAAAACATAACTAATCAAAAACACAATGATAAATATTATAACATAATGATCTGAACATTATTATATAGAATAACATGATATCACAATGATACGACATATATCATATAATGTAAAGAGACAACTTGAAATAATTTATTAATGTAAATGGACAAATTGACAAATATCAGTTGTAAAGTGAATTTCGAAACCGAAAAAAAAAGACCTACAATTAATTTATTAATGTAAAACTATAGTAACTTTTAAAGCATATATTATTTAAAAAGGGACAATTTGTTTTCAAACAGGTTAACTTGAATCGACTTATTTTTTAAATGAGTCAATCCAAATCCGACCTGTTTTTCAAATGGTTGTATTTCCCAATATGTTTGTAATCAAATAAACTTTTGCAATTCAAAAATTAAAGAATAGAGGTAAAACTGTATATTTGAGTTGGGGTTATTGGTGGGATGATAACTCGGTTGCCTTCGTTATGTGATTTTTTGCTAGTCTCTTGCTATTATTATATTGCATTGTTCAATAAAAAGTTAAAATAAAACATAAACAACAAAGTGATAATTTGAAACAGGGGCTTAGAGAAACAACAATATGCACTTTTGGTTTGAAACTACTAACGTGAATTATTCGACATGAGCTTCTATCGTTATATACATAGGAACGGACATCTATGAACTATTTTTGATCAGTTTTGAAAAAATAATCCCGAACACATCTGCGTCAATTATTTTATGAAATTATAGTTTAATCACTGTTTTCATTTTAGTATTCAAATACCATAATAATCTTCTCACTCTAATTAAAAAGTAAATGTGAGTGCCACATGTCATCATCACAATTCTCCTCATCAAAATTTTCTCGTTTTTCTCTTTTATTAAATAAATATTTGAATTACTAATAATATTTTAATACTTTTTAATATTTAATAAATTAATAAATAAATCTATTTATTAAGTTTATTTCTAAATAAATTAATACTTTTAAAAAGTCATTTTGTAAAAACAAAATTAAGCAAATTTGGGAGTTCTAATAGGATCTTTTTAAAAAATGTATTTTTATACGGTTTGTTTTAAACAAAATGTTTATTTAAGAAAATTAAAAACAATATTTTAAAAAGTCGATATCACTTATTTATAGTCATTTTATACATAATTTAAGTTATATAATATCTTATGATATTATTTTATATTTAATAAATTTATTATATTAATATTTTATTATTCAACCCGTGTAATACACGAGTTACTAAAGCTAGTATAATTTATATAATACTAAACATCAACTTATACATTAAGATATGTATCTTATGTCTTATAAATTGTACATCATTTTATTTTTTTTACTTCTTTTTTTAACCCTATAGTTTTTGTCTTGTACATTTAACCTTAAGTTTTTTTTTCATTTTCAGATATCATATACTTTTATTCTTGAACACTTTTTTTGTTTTACGTTTCAATCTAAAATTTTCGAGTTAACATACATGCACTTGCATATGTGTTTTAATGTTTTTACATATATATATATATTATATATATATATATATATATATAACTTTTTTCTGTTTCACAACTACGTTGTATAATACACTTCGTTTTAATTTATACATATTAGCACGCCACAACGCATATGCATGAGTTAAAGTTTGTATATCTAGTGTTGGTGGTCACTAGCGACGGTGTGACATTGATATTATTAAACACGGTTTTACGCCCCCACCGCAACGCGTATGATTAAACACTAGTTTATTCTATTTATCATAATTATATAATCTATACACTAATTTGTTATATATATAAAATTTCATTAAAAATTTCAAACAAGTAATTAAATTTCAAACTTTACAAGATTTATAAAAATTAATTAGATTTATGATTAAAAAATAATGTTTTAAAATTTTAAGAGTTAAATGGTAATTTTAAAAACTTTTTAAAAGTTATGGACATAAAATGTTAATGTTGCAAACCACAAGGACATGACTATAGTTTTTTAAAACCAACCTGAAACCCCCCGTGACTTTCCTTGAGTTCCGGCTAATATTCCGAAAGCTGAAGCGAGCCAAATTCCCCAAATCCTAATCAACATAAATCAATCAAGCCACCCTTTTCATCTCGAGAACCTGTCTCGAAGTCATGGTCCCCATTAATTCCATTTATCGTCTGATCGATTACATGCCCACTCTAAACCGAATTATCATTCTGAATCAAAATTGTTTTTACCTTAATCATGCATAATTGACCAAATCAAACAACAAGGATCATTTACCTAATCAATTTGAATTCAAATGTGCAATAATTGACCTCAGTTAAAACTAACAAATTAATCACCAAATCAAATTGAAACACATGGATAAACTTTTTGAAATCGTTCGAGTTCAAAAACGGTTGTGATCAAACCTATATAAGTGAGGGAATACCCTTTGTTCAATCCTATTTGACTCTTCAAACTCTCAATTTCACTTATATAACACACACTTATCCAATGTTTTCAGAACCGGATCGGACGTCGAATCGAACGTTTTACTGGTTTAGTGGTCGGACCGATCGGAACAAATTTAACTATATTTATATATGTAATTAAATATAAGTAATTTATATATGATTTATATATGTATTTTACAGTTATATATAAAATTTAACTATATTTGTATAACCAACGTACTAATTTAAGGTTTAACACCCCGTTTTTACCCACTAAAATAAAAAAAAATACCGAAAACCGGTTCGAACCGGTCCGGTTTGGGTCTGACCACCGGTTCGGGAACAACCGGCCGGTTCGACCCCTTAAAATTAAAAACGAATCATAACAGACCGGACCGGCCACCAAACCGATCCCCGATCGGACCAACCAGTCCGATCCGGTCTCCAAAACATTTCACTCTATCATATCTGACCACTAACATTATTAGGAGCGTACAACTAAGTGTTCATCAGCTTACAAGTACCAACATCCTTCAAAGTTTTGCATGAAAGTAATTGGATTAACATCATTGTTATCATCTTGAATTGACATCACATCTGTCACATAATTTCCTTCTTTTGTGTATCATCAAATCAATCGATTCAGGTAAATCACACATATACATACACACATTTGAACATGGTACATCAAAATCTTATGTTTATTTCAATTAACAACATCTATTCGAGCTTCAATTTAAATCAAATCAAAGTTGGAGTTCATAGTAAAATTGGAATTTTATTAATTTGTGTTTTTAAATTTTACAAAATGGGTTCTCATCAGATTATGGGCTTCTGTCCGATTGATTAATTCGTTCACACTTTCTTGTGGGGACCCGGGTTCAACCCCGGGCACCCCATATTATTTAAACCATTTTTATTATTATTTTAAACTCTAGAAAGTTGTTAAAATATTATCATATTACATAAAATATATTTTGTTATATATTAATGACTTAGAAATTATTATTTAATTTTCAAAAATCTCAAAAATTTTACTATCATATTTTCAATTTTTAAATGATTATAAATGTTATAAAATCTATTTATAAGTTCAAAATGTTCTAAAAAGTATTCTAAATCAAAAAATATTATATTAAACCAAGATTTATTACAAATACAATTCAATTAGATAATTGATTATCAAATTAATTTTTTGACTAAAGTTATCAAATAATTAATTATTTTTCATACTTTTATTCATCCAATTATTATAAATTATATATTTTAATAATATTTAATTATTCTATCTCACTTATTATTAGTTATTACTTTTCAAATTCAAATACTTAATCAATTTATTTAACCAAGTTATATATTAAATTAAGGATATTATTTTAACATTATTTGTTAAACCCCAAATCCTAATCGGAGCCCTAATCAATCTTTAGTCAAAATTATTATCTCACTTAGGACACTGTTCCTTTGATTAACCTGTGATAATACTTTCGATGTGTATAGTTGCATTCTAGTACTCAAATCATGCTTATCTATCAAGTGAGTATCCGTAGTCTATTTTTGGTGTTTATTAATTAAAGAAATCATATGCTACTTATACAATCATTATTATTCATTATTATTTTAGTTCAGAATTCAATTCAAGTCATGTTGTGTTATTACTTGCAGTTATGTGTTCATAGTTGGATAAACTAGATGTTAACATAATTATTAATTCATACAACAACAACAAAAATAATAGATCTAATGATTTGACAAACTCACCCCATTTGATTATTTGATTGGTGATTGAAACCAGATTTATGCTTATTTATAAGGCTTGATTTGTGAACTAAGTCAATTCAGTCATTAGTTTTGATTGTATTTGGTTTGTATTTTATGTTACACTATTGCATTATACGTCTTGATATTGTTATAAGAATTAAATTATTTAACATTATTATTCATATATCTATGTATACAAACTTGTGTTTACTTAGCAACTAATTTTTTTTTTAGTGACTTGTTATTTTTTACATGATTTCTAGTAAACGGCAGTTTAGTTGGATTGCATGCAAACAATTAGGATGTTGGACTTAGATTAATAAAAGACATTTGATATGTTTTATTTGATACTTATTTGAATGTATTTCAAAGATTAACTACTTATTATGAATGGGATTTACATTTAATATTATTTCTACATATTTATTACAGTGTGCTATAAACAATCGATTCAACTTGGCATGCCCCAATGATTTCATCATCGGTTGGAGTGTGACATGAACCAACCTAAAACAAACTAGAATTAGGAAAAATCTATCTACTTGTTAAGACTTATCCTTTGATTTACCTGTATTTTAAAACTTCTAAACTTCACAATTAAAGTGTTATTGTAACCATAACATTATCTGATTACAAGTTATTGACTTTTTACACACACATATATATATATAGACACACACACCACAATTTTGATTAATATCCAATAAAATGACACTTGAAAGTTTTATGGATGTTAATCATTTGGTTTTATGAAAAATCATATTTTACCAAAATGAAATGCATTATATAGTTTTTATAATAAATATAATAAATAAACATATATGGTAATGATATATTCTTTTTGTAAAGGTTGTTTTCATAGTGCATTTTCCTTTGGAAATTCTAAGCCTTGTTTTATATCATGTGATAGTTACCCTACTGTTTAATTAATTGTTCCCAAAAGAATTGTTATTTCTTGGTGATAATTTTGCACAATAACTTGCCTCATCTTCAATAAGCTTTTGACGCATTTGCTGGAATAAAACCTAATTAATGTTGCGGTATCCATGACATAACAAAGAGGATTCCTGAGCATGCATGCACAAACACACACAACTCCCCTTTTTATCGATAAATTATATACATACATATCTGCTGAAAAGATTGAGGAGAGAGATTAAGTGGAGCAAAGTGATTTTGCTTTTGAGCAATTCAAGTGGACCTTACATGTCAATTTACCTGTTTTTCTTGCGTCTATTTCAGTCTCCCACTAGAAGAATTTTTTCATATGTTTGATGATTAGACTCTAGAGTTTCACTGTTTAACTTGCTTACTTAAGTTTAATCCATCTACTATATATAAACCACCTCAAAATGTAAAATAAGACATCCTTGTGACTTATATAAGTATAAAAAACTTAGAAGCTTTCTCATCAAGTCCAACAATGGTACACCCATGTTGGATGTTGTTATTGATTCTCCGAGCATCAAACACCAAGAACAATCCACCGAGCAATCGGTTGTTAAGAATCAAGAGAAAGACTCTAAGCAATCAAAGCCGTCGATTCTCGTTAATATCAATGCTAGCTACTTTAGGATTTGCATATCCCTTGGTGGTCAAGCTTTGCTGTGGAAAACACTAAGTGAAAAAACAGACATCCCACCAACCTTTGGTAACTTGTTCATCAAGTTACCATCAACCGCTTTTGTCCTCATCTGGTGTCTTTCGGTCAGCGTGTTGGTGTGTCTCTCCAGCCTCTACATTATGAGGTGCATTTTGCACTTCAACTTGGTGAAAGACGAATTCAAACACCATGTAGGAGTGAACTACCTGTTTGCACCTTGGATATCATGGCTCCTGTTACTTCAATCAGCCCCGTCATTCATTTTTCGACATAAATACTCTTACGGATATGTTTGGTGGCTACTTATAATTCCTGTGGTAGGCCTAGATGTTAAGGTATACGGGCAATGGTTCACAACCGAAAAGAGGTTCCTGTCGATGGTGGCAAATCCTACAAGCCAACTGTCTGTGATTGGAAACTTTGTGGGAGCCCATGCAGCTATCAAGATGGGGTGGAGAGAAACTGGTACTTGCTTATTTACATTGGGGCTTGCTCACTATATGGTGGTTTTTATCACCCTTTATCAGCGGTTATCGGGCGGTAACCATCTCCCATCTAAGCTCAGACCAGTTTTCTTCCAATTTGTAGCCACTCCAAGCATGGCATCTTTAGCATGGAAATCCATAAATGGGAGCTTTGATATCCAATGCAAGATGCTTTTTTTTCTATCTTTATTTCTCTTTACATCTTTGGTAAGTTTGTCTCATTTCAATCCCTATGGTACATTAATATTGTTAACTTTTGGTTGGTCTTATGATAAACTGACTCTGAATTTTGAAATATGAAACAGGCTAGCCGACCGATGCTTTTTAAGAAATCGGTGAAAGAGTTTAGCGTGGCATGGTGGGCTTTCTCCTACCCGCTTACGTTTCTTGGTCTGGCTTCGACAGCATACGCTCAACAGGTGATGAGTGTAACAGCAACCGGATTGGCAGCGGTTTTTCAGCAATTTCTGTGCTTGTTTTTCTCTTCCTGTTAGTCTTCTCCACATTGAAGATCGACTTGCTTCTTAAGAATCCAATTCTGAAGTTCTCTAATGATTCAGGGTCCAAAGTTGTATGTTAACTATTATTTCCAAATGTATGGTATTTTCTTAATGGTTAGTTCTGTTGTATGCATACAATAAGGGAGTAGTGATACCTATAATATACATGAAAGAATTTCAACCTAATTGTATTCTCTTATCAATAGTGGTAAAACTAGTAAAATTTAAGAATTTACTATGAATAAAAACGAGTTAATGGTGTGAAACAGATTCAACAGCATCAAAAGCATATTGAAGCGTTAAACATATATATATATATATATATATATATTTGGTCTAATCCTATTTCACTTCAAAATAAAACTAGTTCACATGTTGAAGTGAGACTTGAATCTAAAAAGAAGAGAAAACATACACCTTTAACACTAGATTATTAGTAGTTGTATGTAGAATAAATCAACAAATAGTTTAACTTAAAAAAATTATAATATTAATATTAATATACGTCCAAACTATAGTACATTGTTTTCGCTAGCCTGTTGCACGAATGATGACTAGTATCGCTCATATGTTGGCATACGGGTGTACGATCTTCAAGTCTTTGAGAAATTGCAAGTTCAACCCTATACGTACTTTCCATATCTATTCGATACTAATCTAAACCAAAATTCTTATGTGTTAGTAGGAGTGTGAATTTCTAACATGGCATGAAAATACGACACGAACCTAACTAACACAAAATTCTTTAGGTTTTAGTACAAACAGGTTCAAGTCCAGGTTGAAATCACGAACCCCTTTAGCTAAGCATGTTATGTTTGTGTCAAGCCATTTAAAGGTCTTAGTAAAAAAAATTTAATTCAAAAGAAATTTATAACAAAGAAAACATGTTGAAAGTCACCTATACCTAATAAACTTTTTCAACAAAATAATTTAAATTGTTATTGTTCTAAACAAATTAAATAGTAAATATCGTTTGGAGCGACACCCTACGTAGTTCATGTTGAAATATAAATATTGAATTAAGTTATAACCCTTTAATTTCTAACTCGTTTATATATTTTACCGGTTTTATATAATTTCACTACTGTATATATATGAAATAAATTGGGAAAAATATTGCTTGTAAAAACAAGGTTCTTAACGAAAACCAAATTCATAAACTAACACATTGCAATATACAATGGAACCAAAGTTATACACTAGTGGACACTCGATCATCTTTCATCAGAGAAACTGAGAATGGGCTTCCGCAGCAGTGAGTCAATCTTCAATGTCGAGCAGACCAACAAAAACAAGAAAACAAGAACAGAAACTGTTGATAAAACAAGCGCCAAACACGCGGCTGTCACCCCCGTCGCTTGTTGAGCGTATGCCATCGCAGCAAGTGCAAGGAATGAAAGGGGAAAGGAGAAAGCCCACCATGCCACACTGAAGTTCTTCAACGATTTCTTGAACAGCACCGGCCGACTAGCCTGTTTCAATATACAAAATCAATAATCAGACATGACTCAAATATTAATGTATAAAATGATAGAATTCATTGGTATGAGAAAGCTAACATACCAATGATGTGAAGAGAAACAAGGATAGAAAGAAGAGCATTTTGCATAAGATGTCAAAGTTCCCAATAATCGATTTCCAAGCTAAGGCCGCCATGCTCGGGGTGGCCACAAAGAGGAATAACACAGGTCGGAGTCTCGAAGGAATGTGATTATTTCCTGTTAAACGCTGGTAAAGGGTGATAAAAACTACCAAATAATGTGACATCCCCAGCGTAAACAAACAAATACCACTTTCTGTCCATCCCATTTTAATGGCAGCATGGGCACCTACTAAGTTCCCAATCACGGACAACTGGCTCGTGGGGTTTGCCACCATCGAGAGAAACCTCTTCTCCGTCGTGAACCATTGCCCGTATATCTTAACATCTAGAGCAATCACAGGGATGATAAGTGGCCACCAAATGTATTCATAAGAGTACTTATTTCGAAAAATGAACTTTGGAGCTGATTGAAGCAACAAAAGCCATGATACCCACGGTGCGAAAAGGTAATTCACTCCTATATGATGATGGTATTCGGCTTTCACCATGTTGAAGTGGAAAATGCACCTAAGAATGTAGAGTATAGAGAGAGATACAAAGATGCATAATGCAAGACACCAGACAATGAAGAAGGTGGTGGAAGGTAATTTGGTGAAAACATTGTTGAAGCTTTGTGAAAAATGGTTTTTTCACTAAGGGTTTTCCATAACAAAGCTTGAGCACCAAGGGATATGCAAATCCTAAAGTAGCCTGCATTGATCTTAGCTATAATGGAATGGTGTGATCGTAATGAGCGAGTTTCTTGACATGTAATGATAGATTGCTTAGTGGGTTGTTCTTGATTTTTGATGATCGAAGGGTCAATAACGATCTCCAATCCGATTTCAGGCTGGACCATGGTGGGTCTTAATATTAAGCTTTTGTCGGAATTAATGTTGGTGTAGATACAAAGGCTGAAGTGAAGGGAAGTTTTCGACTATGGGGTTTATGGTGTTCTAGGGTCCATGCTTTATATAAGAAGAGGAACTTGATTGCTAAATATAACGAGACAAAAGCTTTACGTAAGAAAGTTCGGTTTGCAGAGTAATCACCCACTTAATCTATCCATTTCTCTTAATTATATGTGTATATATACATATATATATATACATGTATATACCATGTATATAAATCTATACTAGATCATAATACGTACATATAAAGAAAGTAGTTTAACACAAAATTTAAGACTTTAAGTTATTATATCATAAGTGTTAAAACATATTGTATAGTGTATTAATCTATACCTTAGTTGTAATAGATATAAGCAGTATAAGAAATTAAGTTTTTATAAAATTTAAAACTTTAGGTAATTACAAGTACTAAAATATTTTGTACAACCTTAAAAAGCTAAGCAATTTTTTTTTCTTTTTACTTTTTAGTTTGTCCCACATAGATGGTTGGAGGAAAAATTAATAAGAAGTCTCATTGCATAAGAAAATTGAATATATTGCCCTTTTAAGCTAAGTTGGGTAAAAATTAGCTATTTTATTAATATAAATTTATTTTTCAATGCAAAATTTTGAAAAATTAATTAATATTTTTAAACCCATTCAAAGAAAGCTCGGCTAAGTATAGGCTAGGTTTGTAAATGAGTCAAACTTGAGCTAGGCTGGCCTTGGCACATGTTCCCTATCGTATCTTGCCATCACCCCGGTCACTAGTATATACTTATACTAACTTTAGTCAATCCGTATATTACACGGGTTGAATAAGAAAATATTAAATAGAATGAAAATTTATTAACATAAATTAATATTAAAATATAAGATATGATTGCAATCTTTTTACAATAAATAAAATTAAATTATTATTTTAAAAGAAACGTTTTAAAAAATATCAATAATAAATCTCTATTTTAAATTAAGATATGATTGAAATTTTTATTATAATAACTCTCAAATTTAATTATTTTTGTTTATAAAAATTACTTTTTTATAAACACCGATATAAAAATATTTTGTATTTTTAAAAAAAATTGATGTTCTGATAAATTTTCTAATTTCATGAAAAATTATTTTCTTAGAAATAACATTAGTAAAAAATCTCTTTTTTAATTTATTAAAAAAACTATTTTAATTTTAAAAAGAATTAAATAATATTATTAATAATTAATGTGATAATTAAATAAGAGAAAGAAACATGAACAAATTTATGAGGAAGAATATAATGTTGCTATGTGTCCCTTATATATACTTTTTCTTTTAAATTAGAGAGATGCCTACTTATGCATAGATAAGAATACGTATACTTACATATGTGCCAAAAATATAAATACACAAAGGATGAATTTGGTATAAACTTTATGCGCTATCTAAAAACCGTAAGAACTAATCTAGATCATTGATTAATTAGATGGAAGGCTATGATAAATTACAACTTATTAATCATTAACTAGTCTATTAGTTAATATGATACAGGGCATATTCATCATTTGTGCTATCTAGATCAATTCAACGTTTTCGTATACATAGAGCATTAGTAGTTCCAAATTTGTTTCATTTTTACTTGAATATACTAATTCTACTCATTTTTAAAACTAAAATAAGTTATTTGTAATTTATACTTTTTTTAATAAAAATTTATACCAAAAAATCAAGTAATTTTATTTTTAATATGAGTATAATATTGTTGTAGTTTTTTTCAAAAATATTTTGACATTTTATTTTCCTTTCACACGGTGCTACTTACATATTCGATGCAACTTACATACTTATACACAATCTAATTTACATAGTGATAGTGTTATTTTACATGTTTTACATATTGCTACTTTATATACTTATATACAATGATAATACGTAGTACTACTGTTATTTTACATATTTTACATATTTCTACTTTACATAATGCACTTTGTATAAATAAAAACTATTTTACATGGTGCTATTTATACGATGCTATTTTTAACACGTCTATTATCAAAAGAGTAGATTGAGATTTTGTTTCTTAGATATAAATGTTTTATATGAATGAAAGATTAATGACTAATTCACGTGTATTTGTTGCAAACAACAAAGGAGCACCCTTGTTGAGATAACGATACCGTATAAGTAATATTTTTATTATTAAAACAACATTGATTTGTAATTTTATTGATATACTGATTATAAAGCATAACTTCCATAACGAAAATAACATTGATATCATTACAACATTATAAATCGTAAAAAACTTAATATCATTACAAATAACGATACCAAAACCATAATTTTTATTGTGACAATCAATCGAATTCTTTTCTGAAAATAAAGAGTAATGTTGTTAATAAAGCAACTTACACAAAAAATAAGGTTTCTACATAACAAACATCACATATGAAAATATATTGTTTGATGGTAGCATCTTCCTGAACTTACAATATGATCACTTTCATTTTATCTAAAATAACATAAGGAAACAGTTATAGAACCATAAAAAAACATACGAAAGATGTATACCATCATGATGAACTAAACACATACATGTTTGCGTAACTTAATATTAAAATAAGACATGTTCATAAAAAAATTAAGTATGACAAAATAGATAAATGTAGCACATGTGTAACGTAAAAGCAAATAAAAGTGGAACAATGCGAATTTCTTTAACTTAGAAAAACAAACATAACTTGTTTTTGACGAAGTAGTTCATGCATAACTTCTTTAATGACTCTTCAAATGTTCAATTTAAATTACATAATTTTATAGATAATAAAGAACAGACGATTTGGCATCAACAGTAGATAATCATATAAAAAGTTCAATGATAGCACATAACTACATTTTTCTTAAGAACACAAAACTACTCTAATACTTCTAAAAAAATAACTTAAATAAGCATAATTTTGTTGATAATCAAGAATGGACGAACCGAAAACAGTAGCATACAAATCAATTTTGTACATTATAGTAGTTAATGTATTTCTGATCACTAAGAACAGACGAACAAAAAAAATGGTAGCATAGAACCCAAATTTCTAAAATCGGTAATGATTCAATCACATTATTCCTTACACATATAAATAAGCACATCAAATAAAGCTTACATGTTGGAAAAATGGTTCCTTCATCCCCGAAATCTTCCATTAGTTCACTTCGATCTTCTTACATGTATAAAATTTGTTTTTAAATATATATTAATAAATTAATTAAAAATATATAAGTCAAAAGCTCGTTTAGCATCGTGAGCCGGATTGAGTTTGGTATGAAGCTCAGGCTCGGACTCAATAATTAAATGAGATTTTCTTCAAACTAGGTCTCAGTTCGAGCTCGATAAACTAAGCTCATTTTGAACTTTTTATCGATCTAATTTTGAGTAACTTTCAAACGGTTCATTTTATTTACACCCTTATTGATCGTTCAAGATGAATATTGTTCTAATAATCAATTTTCTTTCACGCAACAACACACATTTACACCCGAAAGACTCATTAATCTCTGATAGATTTATGCATTTTCTTTTATTTCTTGTGGGGTTGATAATTTACAACAAGAATAAATATCAAGTCAGTGAAGTATTTGTTTGGAGCTTTAAATCATCTGGATTTTTTTGGCTATTGGTAGCCTAAAATTTTGGAATTTGACATTTTTTCTTTTTTTTTTAACTCGTGAGGATACAATAACAGTAATAATAATAATAATACTAAAAATGTAATTACTATTATTATTATTGTTATTATTTTTATAATAATAATAATAATAATAATAATAAATATTATTATTATTATTATTATTATTACTATTACTGTTATTATTATTATTATCATCATTATGATTCCTATTATTATTATTTTTGTTATTATTATTATTATTATTATTATTATTATTATTATTATTATTATTATAATTATTAGAAAAAAGATCATTTAATCTAAAAAAATTCTAGGTTTGACAAGTGTGATTTTATTGGTTTAAATAGTAAGACATTTTGGTAATTGTGTTAGATAAGTTAGGTTATTGTGTTTAAAACATCAGGTCATTATGTCAAATATTAGTTAATTGTGTTAAATATTTTTTATCATTTGTTATATGTATTCATAATTTTGTTGTACATTTTAGATCAATTAGTGTTATTTTTACCATTATTTTTTATATATTATAGACTTGTTATGTTATGAGTTATAATTATGTATTATAAAAAATGTAAGCAATGATATTATCTTACCAATGTGTTTTTCAAAGTTTATTATGTCCATGATAACATAATGATGAGAAAAACAACAATGAGACCCAACAAACTATTTTTCACCAATGTGTTTTACATTTATATAATCTTAAGTTATTTTACGTTTATATAATCTTAAGTTATTTTGTAAAAGTTAGGTTATTGATGATTTGCATCACACTTGCATCGTGTGATGGTTGAACACGGGTTATATTGTCTAATACAGGCCATATTGTTCTACAAAAAATCAAACTAGTCACTTCATGAATTTTTACATAATATTTTCATCCAGTGATTAAACTATTTAACATGATAAGTCCATTTATTTATTAAATTTGGAAAAGGTGTTTTACGAAAGTAAAAAAGTAATCCCCAAAAATATAATATAGATAATTAGTTATTAAATATAAAAAGACAAAATCTAAATAATAAGAATCTAAAAATCCAAATTTAAAAATAAAAGAAATAAAAAAAACCTTACTTATGGCCATAATGTTCATGATGACCATGTACGGTAAAGCAATGACGATATGTAACGCCCATATAAGTCATAAAATTGATTGATTTGATATTTGTAGACAAATACAAGAGATATTAGATAATATTATATTCAAATTGTCCAAATTATATGCATAATTGTGTATGTATATCCTTAAAAATGTATTTTCTTGCATCTAATCATTTTTTACAACAGCCTATAACTACTTCTAATAGTCTCTTACATATAGAGTTTATAGGGTTTAAATAATTAACATCTTAAACATAGGAAAATCACCAAATAAAATATTAGAACTTGTATAATACACGCATTAAATTAAACGTACATGTCTAAGACGCTGACAAGTTTTGATTTCACATAATATGCAAAAAGGCCGAATCACTTTCCTCCACTCAGTTTCTCTTTCTAAAAGGAGTATTATATTCTTATTAAAATCATGATAAGGTATTTTATTTTCAATTCTTTAGAAAATTGCGTTCTGTTTTTTGGTTAAAGTACAAAAGCCAATTTGTAGTTTCATCTAACAATCGTCATGACTTAAATTTAGTAATTTTAGTTCTTTGTTTTTAACAAATACTTTTACTTTGTTCTTGTTAATAAATTTTATATGTCTTATCCATATATGTAGACCTACATTCTTTTGAAGGAAAACCATACTTTGAATAGATTTTTCTCAACTTTTGATGTTTTATATCTTACAAATTACTCACTAGCTTTATAATGAGAACACAAATATCATTCTATAAGATTTACAGAGATACGGCGTTAATTAAGTACTACGTACAATCATTGTTTTCAAATAGCTAGTTTATATTCATAGGAACATCTTAGTCAGTAGTATGAGACACATGAAGTATGTAGTGTAATTATTTATATATGAAATGAGTTATGTTTATGTTTGTGGATGTTTCGTGGATAATGGAACAATTAGGTTAGATAAAAGAAATGCAACAAATTAGGTAACAAGATATAATATGTTTATTTTTATTATTTATTATGATTTGTTTTACGTTAATTAGAGTTTTAGTCAACCATAAATCCAGTGCATGGTGAGTAGTTCTATATATCTTTAATAACAACATACCAAATAAAATAGTGCATCTTGCGTAGGTTTCAGCACTGTACCCAATATATGTATCTTTACACCTAATAAAAAAATAACAATAACGTCACGTGTCATTTTCAAACAATATTATATTATTTATCGCATCTTAATGATGACAATGATAATAATAATAATAATATTAATAATAATTCTAAGTAATTTCATAAATAAATAAATAAAATTATTAACAAAGTATATTTGTAGAAATTTATTAACAACGCTAATAGATTACAATAATATGAAATGTACTGATTTCGTTTTTAAGGTGATTAAACTTTGTGATATTTTTACATCTTATTCAACCTATTTAATACATAGGTTTCTAACTTAGTGTATATATTAGACTTGCGTTTCACTCGCAATTTGATTTTAAACGTATATGATGACGTCACAATAATATTTTCGGGTTAAATTGATTTTGGTGAGTTTAATAATATAAACACTTGGTTTTTTTATGAATATTAACATAAATTTTGACGAGTCATTATTATACAATCATGGATTATTAGTGAACATATGGTGTTTGATAAGTTGTGAATATCATTTAAAACAAATACTTTAAAGAGTTCAAATCAAAACTCTTATAAAATGAAGAACGTCGTATTATGATTATCGATACGTTACACTTAAATTGTTACGTATACAATAACAAGATAAGAACAGACTATTTAATTTTAATTAATAGAATAAAAAAATGTTGTTCTTATTAACCTTATAATGATGATTAATAATAATAATAATAATATATAATAATAATAATAATATAATAATAATAATATTATTATTATTATATTATTATTATTATTATTATTATTATTGTTATAAGTTTGAAAATATTTAGTAATTATATACTTATGTATTTAAATAAAATATTACTTAATTTAGAAAACTTTTAGTTACAAAAAGCATGCATAAAAATATTATTATTATTGCTATTATTATTAACCTTATAATACATAATTATTATTATATTTATAATTATTGTAATTATTTTTTTGAAATATGTTAAATAATATGCTATTAACTAAAAAAATAGTAATAAATACTACAATTACTAAATACTCAAGTATTATTATTATAATTAGTATTATTATTATCGTAATATGATTATAATTAGTATTATTGTAATTATTTATTGAAACATACTAAATAACATGTCATCATTAAACCAATTTAGACATAAATACTAAAATTATTAAATACACAAAATGTCTCTTGTCACACCTTTAATTTCCACTAACGGAGTTTCATTGTCAAGCATATGACAAAGTAGGATCTATGTCATTAGTTACACCCAATAATACATTTAGTACAAAGCCATTTATATAAAAGTTTCCCATTAACAAAACCATTGTTAGAAATCAAGTATCATAGTTTGTAAATGTGAAAATGAAATTGTAAAGTAATTTCCAAATGAAAATGCGCAAGAACATACGCCCCAAATCAGAGTTTAAGTAATAAAACACAATTCATTTGTATAAAAGAATATTAAATGCATGAAACGCAATGATGTGCTCTTATCCGTGCAAATACCTGCTAAAGCGTAAACACATGATTATTGAGTTTATAGGATTGTAAGCATGCAAACTAGTTTAGTAAATAGATACATTAAACAAAGTATATCAGGGCATATAGCTAATGTACATTTCATGACAATAAGTGTATGGAGTTCGTAACCAAATATGACAAAGTATATATGAATGCTTTGTCCGGGTTTAACAAACCACGACAACAATAATAAGGTAAATTTAACACCCTTTAATCTTTAGTCATGCTAACAGTACTAGCCCATGTAGGATTTGTCAAACCCAGTACTAGTACTCTAAAATTACCTCGGTAGTAATCTTAAAATTAGTCGTCTGAAAGTAAGAACTTAATTGGTAGAAACACTAGTTCACATGTCATTAAAAATTTTACTAAATCTAAGAAAAGTATGTTCAAAGCATATTATTTTCCCTAACAAGCGTATATTAGAAAGTGAGGATGTAAAACTCATCTCGAGTGCATAACTACAAATCCAGCAAGTAACATACGTTTATGTTTCCGGAAAGCCTGAATTTACATAATTTATTAGGTTAATACTAAATCTAAAGAATAAGATTGTAAGGTTTCGCGGTCTCGACTAAACTCAACACCCAACAACCCCAATGCATAACCCATGCATACCTAAGATCATTACCATGGTATATTAACTATTCATATTAACACTATAACTATTTCATGTACATATATACATATATACATATATACATATATACATATATACATATATATATACATATATACATATATATACATATATATATACATATATATATATATATATATATATATATATATATATATATATATATATATATATATATAATATTATAAAATCATGTAAGTGTTATTACCTATATGTAATAATGCACCAATAAAGTCACATTCACAAAAATACTTGCCCATGTATCATTACACACTCTATGTACATGCATTAGCACGCACAAGACCATGCATTAATGTACACAACCATGTAATACTGAGTACACACTAGCACACCTATCACCCTTGTTCACCTGCATACCCGGCTAAGAACACCCAAAGAAACCCTAATTAGGTGACAACCCCACACAAAACACGTGAAAAAAAACACATCCACACTAACGACAATTCTCATACATGCACCATAGTTGTAACGCCTAGTTATTTCCTTGAAGCCAAAGAAAGAAGAAAAAAAAGAAAAGAAATAAAGCCCAAGTCGAGGGACCAAACTTGCCAAAAGGAGAAAATCTTTAGAGGAGTGGGGGTATAAAAGGTGCATGGCAGCCTATTCTCCCCTCATTCTCCCCCTTTCGTTCGGCTAGAGAGGAAGATAAAGGAGCAAGGGCAAAGGCTAGGGTTTTTGAAGAATCGAGGTGCAAAAGTCGAAGGCAAGCGGGTTTGTGAGAAGCTATACCCAAAGAGGCTGTCAAGGTGAGTTTTAGGACACCTCTTTTACACATTTTCAACTAATTTGGGGCTAGAAGACATAGTAAAACCCGTTTCGGAAATATGTGTGTTGAACCCGTGTGTATGTGTTTGTGTGTGATGTGAATGGGGTTTGTTTTCAGGCTTGTGTGTGCTTGAATGGTGTGTGGTATGTGTTTCTAAGGTTTAGGATGGTTGATTTGAGCTTGGAACATGTTAGAAAGGGTTTGGAGGCTGAAAAGTGCAGATTAGGTTCGGGATGAACTGCATTCTGCATCAGTTAGGGCTATGCGACCGAATGGCATGCGACTGAGGTTCATTCGCATGCGAGTCGTGTGACTGGGGTCCATACGCATGCGAGTCGTGCGACTAAGGTTCATTCGCATGGGGTCATGCGAATGAGGTCCATACACAGAGGGATCCATCCGCATTGGGTCCATTCGTATAGGATCCATCTGCATTGGGTCCATCCGCATTAGGTTCATTCGCCCATAGTGACCATCCGTATAGGTCCATTCGCATAGGGTCCATTCGCTTGGTGTTCATCCAGATTATGTTCAGTTTCCTGGGAGGCCATGCGACTGAAAGGTGCCCATACGCCCAAGTAGGGCTTGTGCACCCGAAAGAACATAGTTTATTTACTGACTTTCGGGGGAAAGTGCCAATGTAGGCTTTGACGTGGGAGGTTCCCAGGGGTTCATGTAAGTTGACTTTTGAGGTCATAGGCGTTATGATGGGCATGTACGATGATGTATGATGATGTATGTTATGTATGTATGATGGTGACGTGTATGGTGATGTTGTATGTTTATGTTGCTGTTCCTTGCTTTGTATGATTGTCTTCCTGTGGCTTTACTTCATATGTTAATGAACAAAATGAAAAGTATTATGTAACGTAAAGTGGATGATAATGAAGGAGGAACATGATGAATGAATGAATGTAGGTATTAATGAACAAAGAAAAGTAATGTAAGTCTTGCAAGCCTTGTATGTCGGGACACGCCCCAATGTAGGGTGTTAGCCCAACGGTGTGTGGGTTAGCTACCCCAGAAGGATGCACATCGGGGTCCATCTTTATGACTAACCATTTGTATAGAACCTTTGTCGCTTACCTAGATACTGTGGCCAGGCTGCTGTGCGCCATGACAGAAGGTCTATGATAGACTTCGGCCCAGTGTTCGCTTTATACATGACGGTAGGTATAGCACATGACAATGGTACACCTGAATTTACCCTTAGATACTATGGCCAGGCTGTTGTGCGTCATGACGGAAGGTCTATGATAGACTTCGGCCCAGTACCCGCTTTATGCATGACGGTGGGGTAAAGTTCATGGTTTTATGAAATAAAATAAAGTAATGATGAACATATGAATGAATGAGAATGAAAATAATGAAAGTGAATTGTAATGATGTATGATAAATGAACGAAAGTTAATGAATGAATGGTGAAGATAATAATGATATTATCTATTTGTATGTATGATGTGTGATCACATGCAAAAGTAAAGAACGGTTTTAATGAAAGTAATGTATGTTTTATTAAAACTAGACTCACTCAGCAACGTTGACTTTTATTTGTTTCTAGTTGGGAGGTAATGTTGTTGGGGATGGCACGGGGCGGCTATTCAACTCTTTTGGGATGACATCCATTTTTATAATGCTTTTGTGATGTAGTGCAATATGTATTTTGTAACTTGAAAACAATGTATTGTTTTGCAAAAGCTTTTATAATAAAATGAGATGTCTATTTTGATGATTCCATTGCAATGTTTTTCTTCAATTTAATGAAAATATATGTTTTAGGTGCAATGATTGACCAGCTGTAAGCGTCCCGGAAACGGGACCTTACAAGTTGGTATCAGAGCCAAAGTTTAAGTGAAACGGGTAAAATTTCAAAATAAACCTAAATTTAAACTGAAAATGGGACGAAAAGGGAAGGGATGCCAGTCTGAGTAGTCGTGTGACATCAGGTATTTTCTTAATGTTAACCGGTATTATGTGCGCATGTTATGTGGTTATGTGTTGTTTGTAGATTTAGATACTGATATGGTCAGGATAGGTAATGCTTGGGGTATGAAGAGTAAAGTAAGTGGCTAATCATAACTGGCCACTGTAATTATGGACTTACTATACTTGACATAAACTGAGTTGTTCCCTTGAATGACCGTGTTAGTGTTTGAATCTTTTAGTGTGTGTTGAGGATGGTCGGTGGTAGATCTCCGAAGGTTTCGTCAGGTGAAGGTTGTGGTGGACGTGGTGCTGGACCGCATGTCACGAGAAGTATGACTTGGGCTGCTGAAATGGCACTCAAAGAGCCCGAGATCCATCACCCAGAAGGCAGTGATGATAGTGCTAGTCTGAGGACCACATTGAAAGAGGTTGTTATCGAGGGAGTCTAATAGGTCATGCAGGCGATTGTGCCGTCTATGGTGACTGAGGTAATTAGGGCGGTGAGGAGACGATCGTGATTGAAGTGAACAAGAAGTGTAGCGGTGACAAGAATTGGAATGGAAAGCGGGTTGAACATGGGGGTTACACTCCAAAAAACAAGGTTACCAGGACGGATGACCGCCGTGTAGCTTCATCCGGTGTGGAGACGAGGAAGTGTGGTAAGTGTGCTAAAGGGAAAACTGGAGAGTGTAGGTGGGGATCAAACCTCTGCTTTAAATGTGGGAGGCCCGGTCATCTAGCAATGAATTGTGGGGTGAATAGGTGTTATAACTGTGGTGGAATGGTCATATAAGTAGAGACTACAAGAAGCCGAAGGACGAGAGTTTCTAGGCAAGGGGGATGACTGGAACTGGAGGGGTGGAGGCTAGGATAGACCCCGATGTCATGTCAGGTACGTATCTAGTAATCAAACTCTTGCTTCTGTGCTGTTTGATTTTGGTGCTGGTAGGAGTTTTATTTGTACTGTCTTTTTGTGCTAAGTTGCCTATTAGGAGTAGAAATATTGATGCACCCTTTGATGTAGAAACTGCCATAGGTAAGTCTACCAGGATTTCTGAGATGATAGAAGACTGTGATGTGGAATTAGAAGGTCATAAGTTTCCTGTTAGACCGTTCGTGATTACCTTAGGTGGTTTCGGTGTAGTTCTTGGGATGGATTGGTTAGCGGATTATGAGGTGAACATTGTGTGTCGCAAGAAGATGATTCGTTTGACAGCGCCTGACGAGAGTTTGGTAACGGTTTATGGGGATCAAGTCATGACGATCCCAAAAGTAATCTCAATGGTGGTGGTGGGAAAGTGCATGAGGCGTGGATGTAGTGCCTACTTGGCCTATGTAAAGGATGTGGATACGCTAACACCACAACTATCCTATGTACCGGTTGTGTGTGACTCTCCGGATGTGTTCCCTGAAGACTTCCCAGGAGTGCCACCTGACCGTGAGATCGAGTTCTAGATTGACTTGATACGGGTGCCCAACCTGTTGCCTAGGTGTAATATCTCGTATTTTTGTTAACTAAAAGTTAACTTCGTTTATTCTTATAAGGGTCATTGTTATCATTTATAAAACTTATGGATTATTTATGCTTATTTCTTTGTTGTCTTTAATTTTTATTATACAAAAGTGATAATAAAGCTAAACATTGTATAATAATAACACTAATAATAATAATAATAATAATAATAGTAATAATATTAGTAATAATAATAATAAATTAAAATAATAATAACACTAATAATAACTAAAGATAATAGTAATAATAATAATAATAATAATAAATAACAATAATAATAATAATAATGTTAACAATAATAGTAAGGGTAACAATAATGATAATATTAATAATAATACTTATAACAATTTATAAAGTTATTTACTATAAAGTGTTTAAAACTTAAATTAAGTTAGGGGGTTAGTTGTCATTTTATAAACTCTAAAAGAAAGTTTAAAATAAAGTAATAAACATTCAAAGATGGGGGGTTGTTTGTGTAAAAGTGAATTATCTAACTCCAAATCCAATCTCTCCCGACTTTCCGATCACCGGCCGACCAATCTCCGGTGACCACCGAACACCCAAATTTAAACGTTTTAACCATGCTAAAGGTACCAAACGACTCGGGAAGCACCGCGAACTCGAACCCATGACCGATTGGACCATTACATTCGACATTTAAGGGAATCGAACCGAAATCCATAACCCAATCGATTCATAACCGTTCAACATATACATTGTGATGAATAATCAATTAAATGATCAGAAACGTTCTAATAATCATGTCTAAACTTAATACATCGTTTAATTTTAGTTAAACAATCGATTAAACCACTCGATTGTAACCGTTATAGCCGAATGGAAGCTAAAACTCGTTCGACCCTCTATCGTACAAATCGAACATATATAACAGAGGGCAAATGTCCCCATTGACCCTTTCAACTCTCTGCAACCTCAATTCCTCTAAATCATCACTCAAACATCTATTTAAAACTCCACGTTCTTCGCGAGCGAACCGAGACAAAATTCGAGCACAAACACTTCAATTCGATCGTAATCAAGTAAGTTAAATACATGATTATGTTCGTCTAAGCATGGGGAACAAAAGCCCCATGGTTAATTTGGTTAACAACATCGAATTGATGTTCAATTTGATTTAGGAACAATCTAGGGTTCTTGGGTTTGGGGGCACTTTATTAACTTAGTTTAAAAGAATTTAGACCTGGGATATACCATGGTTGCGGCCCTGGTCTACTCGTTACACACTCACTTGCAAACCTTGAGGCCTCGGGTTCGAACCCGGGCACCCTCGAACATTTTTAAGGCCTTTTCAGCCTTAATTAAATTATGGAAAAAAATTTAATATATATATAAATTATTTTTATAAACTTCTTTTATTTTTAAAAGCCACCATATATTTTCTGTAATTTTTGTAAGTTTAATTAAATAAATATCTTTTCAATAAAACATTTTAACAAAGATAGTTTTTAAATAATTCTTATAAAATGGATTTTAAATAATAATTAATAAATTATTGTTGGTCGAAACATTTCTTTTCACATAACATTGTTTAAATCATGATTATTTTAAATAATTACTCAAATATCATATTTAAACTCTATTAATTATTATAAACGATTCAATTTCACTTTCTCTATATTTATACATATAAATAATATATTTTTGTATTTGAAGTACTTATAAAAATGCCCAAATACCCAAATTGAACTCTAGTCCTCGTTAATTTATTAAAACTTATTATTAAATTTAAATCTTGTAAATATATATATTTAGGTGCATTGTGACGATTCACGTTGGAACGATGCCTATTATTATTCTTATTATCGTCATCCCTATACTTATTTTGCCATGTGAGTTTCCTTGCCCCTTTTTTATTGTTTTTCACACTATTTTTGGGTGAAACATGATACTTATACATCATACACTTATAAACGTTTGAAACTTGTAAAGCACTTATAATTCACCTTTATATTTTGTCGTGGTTATTGTGTGTTGTAAGTGATTATATGAGATACATAGCTTGTTTACAATCATTAACTATTGCTAGCCTGACGACGTCTTAGATCTTTGGCCCTGACAAGCCTATTTGGTGCTAAAGCCGAGGTATTGCCGGCTCCTGATGATGTATGCTTGTTCATCATGAGAACCAATACACTTAGCCAATCATATATACTTGTAATCAAGTCGAGGTTTGGTTGTAATGATATGTGTTCTATAACCTTACTAACTTATAACCTATGACATGAATTGCTACTTGTAACCTTGTTATATTATGTATGAAAACCTTGGAAACTCACCAACTTTTTAGTTGACCTTGTATTTTTATCATGTTTCAGGCAATCCTCAAGTTCAAAGTGATCAAATGAAGCTTGCAATAAACTAGGATTTGGACCTAGATAAATGAATAAAATGACTACGTTATGTTTTGCTTATTTTGGGGATTATTCATGTTTGAGACTTATGTTTGTAGTTTCTTTTGAAACTTATAATTTTAATATTTACATTTAAATATAACGTTATGTGGCTGTGAACAATCTTAACCCTCACATCTCGACGTTTCCGCCGTCAAGGTTGGAGTGTGACACTAGGCACCGTATCGGTTGGCTTTGACTAAGATGAAAGAGTTGATGGAGCAGTTGCAGGAGTTGCTTGATAAGGGGTTCATTAGACCGAGTATCTCTCCTTGGGGTGCTCCGGTCTTATTTGTTAAGAAGAAGGACGGTAGCATGAGGATGTGTATCGACTACCATGAGCTGAATAAGTTGACAGTGAAGAATCGATACCCCTTACCGCAAATTGATGACCTATTTGATCAGCTTCAGGGTGCCAGTTGGTTCTCAAGGATAGACCTTCGATATGGCTACCATCAGTTGAAAGTGAAGGGGTAGGATATCCCTAAAACAACTTTTCGCACACATTAGGGCCACTACGAGTTTCTCGTTATGTTATTTGGTTTGACCAACGCGCCAGCTGCTTTTATGGACTTGATGAATCGAGTGTGTCGGCCAATGTTGGATAAATCAGTGATTGTATTTATTGATGATATCCTGATCTATTCTAGGAGTGAGAATGAGCATGCCGGTCACAGTCGAGAGGTGTTGGAAACGTTGAGAAGGGAGAAGTGGTGTGCTAAATTTTCCAAGTGCGCGTTCTGGTTGCCTAAGGTTCAGTTCTTGGGTCACGTGGTGAATCCTGATGGGATTATGGTGGACCCGGCAAGGGTGGAGGTGGTGATGCAACGGGAGTTTCCAAAGATGCCATCCGGGATTTGTAGTTTATCGAGTTTGGCGGGTTATTATAGAAGGTTATTCAAGACTCCTCTAAGACCGCCTCTCCACTAACCAAGTTGACCCGTAAGGATGTAAAGTTTGTGTGGGGTCAAGCTCAATAGAAGGCGTTCGAGGAATTAAAGGCGAGGTTGAATCAAGCTCCTGTCTTGTCATTACCCTATGGAAGTGAAGATATGGTGGTTTAATCTGATGCTTCCTACTCAGGGTTGGGATATGTGTTAATGCAGAGAGGAAAGGTTATAGCCTATGCATCCCGACAGTTGAAGTTTCATGTGGTCAATTATCCTACTCATGACTTGGAGCTAGCAGCCGTGATCTTTGCGTTAAAGATTTGGAGGCACTACCTGTATGGGATGAAGTGCATCATATTCACTGACCACAAGAGTCTGAAGGACTTCTTTGAGCAGAAGGACCTAGACATGAGGCAGAGACGATGGTTGGAGCTCATAAAAGATTATGATTGCGAGATCCATTACCATCGGGGCAAAGCCAACGTGGTGGCGGATGCCCTTAGCCGGAAAGAGAGACCTGAATCAATTCGGGAGGATGTGGATTCCTCGTTTTGGGGATCTACGGGTGAAGATTTTGGATGAGGCTCATAAGACTCGATACTCTATTCACCCCGGTGCTATAAAGATGTACCAAGACATGAAGAAAGATTATTGGTGGCCGGGTATGAAGCGTGATGTGATGGAGTATGTGAGTAAATGCCTTACTTGTTTACAAGTGAAGGCCAAGCACCAAAAGTCGTATTGGAAGATTCAACCTTTGGATATACCAGAGTGGAAGTAGGAGCATATCACCATGGATTTTATTACGAAGCTACTGCATACCCCGAAAGGGTATGATGCCATATGGGTGATAGTTGATCGTTTGACGAAGAGTGCTCACTTCCTACGGATCCGCGAGATGTATTCATCTGAGAGGTTGGTGGGCGTATTCATCAAGGAAATTGTAGCTCATCATGGTGTACCGGTGTCTATTGTGTCTGATCGTGACACCCGGTTTACATCTTAATTTTGGAAGAAATTCCATGACGTGATGGGGACGAGATTACATATTAGCATGGCTTATCATCCCCAAATGGATGGTCAGTTAGAAAGGACCATTCAGACATTGGAAGATATGCTTCAGGCATGTGTCATTGATTTCAGAGGAAGTTGGGATGACCACTTACCGTTAGCTGAGTTCTCATATAACAACAATTATCATGACAGCATTGGTATGCCCCCTTATGAGATGCTATACGGTAGAAGATGTAGAAAACACGTCTGTTGGGGTGATATTGGTTAGAAAGAGTTAGGAAGTTTCGAGGTGATCAAGGCTACAATTGAGAAGCTTGAAAGGATCAAGGCCTTCATGAAGGCAACCAAAGATAGATAGAAGTCGTATGCTGATAAACGATGTAAATTGATTGAGTTTTGGGTGGGTGATAGGGTTATGCTTAAGGTCTCTCCTTGGAAGGGTATCATTTGGTTTAGAAAGTGGGGAAAGTTGAGCCCAAGATACATAGGGTCTTTTCGAATAATTGCTCGAGTAGGAGAGGTGGCATATAGACTGGAATTACCAGAGGAGTTAAGTGGAATTCACCCGACATTCCATGTATCTCATCTGAGGAAATGTTTAGCAGACGAGGATATGGTTGTACCGCTAGAGGATATCAAGGTAGATGAATGACTCAATTATGTGGAGCAACCAGTGGCGATTATTGACCGTAAAGAGAAGAGATAGAGGGACAAAGTGGTCCCACTTGTGCGCGTACAGTGGAAGCACAAAAAGGGATCCGAGTCTACGCGAGAGATTGAAGAAGAGATGAGACAACATTACCCACGTCTGTTCGAGGAATAACAGGTTTCAGGGACAAAACCTATTTAAGGGGGTGGACTTGTAACGCCCGGTTATTTCCCTTGAAGCTAAAGAAAGAAGAAAAAATAAAGAAAAGAAATAAAGCCCAAGTCAAGGGACCAAACTTGCCAAAATGGGAAAATCTTTGGAGGAGTGGGGGTATAAAAAGGGCATGGCAGTCCATTCTCCCCTCATTCTCCCCCTTTCATTCGGCTAGAGAGGAAGAGACAGGATCAAGGGCAAAGGCTAGGGTTTTTGAAGAATCGAGGTGCAAAAGTCGAAGGCAAGCGGGTTTGTGAGAAGCTATACCTGAAGAGGCTTTCAAGGTGAGTTCTAGGACCCCTCTTTTACATGTTTTCAACTGATTTGGGGCTGGAACACATATTAAAACCCATTTTTGAAATGTGTGTGTTGAACCTGTGAGTATGTGTTTGTGTGTGATACGAATGAAGTTTGTTTTCGGGCTTGTGTGTGCTTGAATGGTGTTGTGGTATGTGTTTATAGGTTTAGGATGGTTGATTGAGCTTGGAATAGGTTGAAAGGGTTTGGAGGCCAAAAGTGCAGATTAGGTTGGGGATGAACTGCATTCTGCATTAGTTAGGCCTATGCGACCGAATGGCATGCGACTGAGTTTCATTCGCATGCGAGTCGTGCGACTGGGTTCCATACGCTTGTGAGTCGTGTGACTGAGGTTCATTCACATAGGGTCATGTGACTGAGGTCCATACGCCTAGGGATCCATCCACATCTATCCATTCGCAAAGGATCCATTTGCATTGGGTCCATCCGCATTAGGTTCATTCGCCCATAGTGACCATCCACATAGGTCTATCCGCATAGGGTCCATTCGCCTGGTGTTCATCCGCATTGTGTTCAGTCGCCTTGGAGGCCATGCGACTGAAGGGTTCCCATACGCCCAAGTAGGGCTTGTGCACCCGAAAGAACATAGTTTATTTACTAACTTTCGGGGGAAAGTGCAGATGTAGGCTTTGACGTGGGAGGTTCCCAGGGGTTCATGTAAGTTGACTTTTGAGGTCATAGGTGTTATGATGGGCATGTACGATGATGTATGATGATGTATGTTATGTATGTATGATGGTGACGTGTATGGTGATGTTGTATGTTTATGTTGTTGTTCCTTGCTTTGAATGATTGTCTTCCCGTGGCTTTACTTCGTATGTTAATAAATGAAATGAAAAGTATTTTGTAACGTAAAGTGGAAGATAATGAAAGAGGAACATGATGAATGAATGAATGTAGGTATTAATGAACAAAGAAAAGTAATGTAAGTCTTGGAAGCCTTGTATGTCGGGACACGCCCCAATGTAGGGTGTTAGCCCAACGGTGTGTGGGTTAGCTACCCCAGAAGGATGCACATCGGGGTCCGTCTTTATGACCGACCATTTGTATAGAACCTTTGTCGCTTATCCTAGATACTGTGGCCAGGCTGCTGTGCGCCATGACGGAAGGTCTATGATAGAATTTGGCCCAGTATCCGCTTTATGCATGATGGTGGGTATAACACATGACAATGGTACACTTGAATTTACCCTTAGGTACTATGGCGAGGCTGCTGTGCGCCATGACGGAAGGTCTATGATAGACTTCGGCCCAGTACCCGCTTTATGTATGACGGTGGGGTAAAGTTCATGGTTTTTGATGAAATAAAATAAAGTAATGCTGAACGTATGAATGAATGAGAATGAAAGTGATGAAAGTGAATGGTAATGACGTACGATGAATGAATGAAAGTTAATGAATAAATGATGAAGATAATAATGATATTATCTATTTGTACGTATGATGTGTGATCACATGCAAAAGTAAAGAACAATTTTAATGAAAGTAATGTATGTTTTATTAAAACTAGACTCACTCAGCAACGCTGAGTTTTATGTGTTTCCAGCTGGCAGGTAATGTTGCTGAAGATGGCACAGGGCGGCTACTCAGCTCTTTTGGGATGACATCCATTTTTATAATGCTTTTGTGATGTAGTGCAACATGTATTTTGTAACTTGATAACGATGTACTATTTTGCAAAAGTTTTTATATGAAATGAGATGTCTATTTTGATGATTCCACTGTAATGTTTTTCTTCAATTTAATAAAAATATATGTTTTAAGTGCAGTGATTATCCAGCTGTAAGCGTCTTAGAAACAAGGCCTTACAATAATCCTAATGCGAAAGCCATAATAATTTATCCAAGCAAAAAGAGGTCACTTACCTAATCCAACCTAGAGGAATATCGAGATCGAGAGAAGGAGGGAGGGAGCCGGCGGGAAAGGGCCACGACGGGAAGAGAATGGCCATGAAGGAGATAGTGTGGAGTGGGTTAGGGGTTTGCGGTGGTGAGTGCCAAGTGAAGAGATATGCGTAAGGGAGAGGGAGAGATGTCGAGAGGTAGAGGGAGAGTTTGAACAAGGGATTCAGGGGGTTTATCGAGAGAGGGAGCAGAGGGATTGAGCTAAGGCGGTTAGGGGTGAGGGTTTGGGTAATTTATTTAGGGTTTAGAACTAAATAAAATGGCATACGGTCCTGCTCGATTATTAATTACTATTTCACTCCTAAGCTAAATAAATGATTTAATAATTCAATGACCTTATCAAATAAAAATACCATGGAATACTAAAATAAGGGGAGCTGAGTTAATGACGTTAACCTACAACCACGGGGTGTCACATGCCTAGATATTATTATTATTATTATTATTATTATTATTATTATTATTATTATTATTTAATATATTATTATATATATAAGTATTTAACAATTATACACTTAAGTATCTAATTAATATAACATTTAATTTAATAGTATCTAGTTATAAAAATAATTGGTAAATATTAATTTACTATTAATTAAACTATTATAAATGATATCTGATTTAATTCAGTGAATTAAATAATCATATATTATTAAATAAGGTATTAATAATATGAAATTAATAATGTATTAATTATAAGGAGTTTATTAAATGAGTATAAATAGTAATTATTGTATAGATCACTTATATCATATGCTTAAAAAGTTATGTTAGACGTCTTAAAATTTGAGTAAAAGGATATTTGTGTTCATCACTCACTAATTTTTTTTGAATGACAAGGCAACATATATTAATCGAGAAAACAAAGTACAAAGTGAGTTGTCACTAGGAAGATGCTAGGGCTGTAGGACAGACACTAGAAATCAAAACAAACTAATAAAATTTAAAATTACACCATGAGTGCCACTCCACATCCCCAATGTCCGCTTTATTCTTTACCCATCTTAACGTATCAACTTTTATCTCTTCGAATACTTGTACTACTTATGGTGTTTTCCTATTAAAATGAACTTATTTCTCACATTCCAAATAAACCATAGTGTAGCCAACTTTTCTGCCTCGAGGAACCACTCTTTTCTCATGCCTTTAACAATACTTCCAACACTGATGACATATTAAACATGGTATTCTTACACCACCTTACCACAACAACCCATATATCCAACACAAAGTCAAAGTAGTCTTTTACAAACTAAATGACAACTTACATATACTAGTAAAACTAATCTGATTATACATGTTGTTATATTCTATAACACTTGTAACTATAAAGTCGCTCTATTTTCTTAAATCTACACAACCATTAACTTCGTGGAAGCCACAGGAGTACATAAATAGATCTATTGGCCTGAAAAGCCTATTCGGTACTCGGGTTAATGCATGTCGATCAATACCGAGCGTCCTTTGAGTCAATGTATTCTTTTTTACTTGAAAGGAGCCGAATGTTCAGAAATTGAATACTAGACAAGCATACTTTAGTCTGACCTCTTGTGTCAAGGGGTTAGACGGTAGGGTATTCGATCACTAGGGTTGGTTGTGGACTCATGTATAATAGTTTACTTATTTGTATTTGGAAAAATTGTGTATTGGTTTGTACATTATTATCTACTATATGTATATTTCTAAACCTATGTCCTCACCAACTTTTTAGTTGACATATTTTAGCATGTTTTCATGTAATGGAATCTAAGTTTGGTGTTTTCCTCATGCTAGGATTCAAGGATAAGCTTAGTTAGAACTAGTTAGACTTTGAATAAAATAAAGACTTATTTACTTGTTCGGTTTATTTGTTATTAGAATTAGATGTAACCAACTATTCGATTTTAATAATTAGTTTCATTTAGTACCCTTTATCCTTGTGTTATGATTAAATTTCATCATGCCTCGGTATTTTTGCTTTAGCCAGGGTGTGATAGATTGGTATTAGAGCCTTGGTTATAACGAATTAGGTTATTAGAAATGGAATGACCTACACTATAACTTAGTACCTCACACATGATTCCTCTCATATATCTTATATGTTTAGATAGGACTTTATCTGGACTATAACTAAGTACCTCACACATAAGTCCTCTCATGTATCCTCTATGCTTATATAGGATTTAATATGGTATGCCTTACATGATTATTCTTATACTTTGATTACAATCACTACACATATAATTCTCAATTTATATTCTAAGGCATTGTGCCTAAATCAAAAGGATTTTCAAATCTCAAATTTTGAATTCTTACTTATGCTTTAAAATCCCGTCAAAGTCTAGGTCCCATAACTAAACACATGCAATGCTGGAAGAGCTGGATGCTTGTGTCTCGGGGTGTCTATCTAGGCAAGGTATTCATATAAATCCAAATCAACCAATGTGTGACATCCTACATATATCCCACATCGGCCATGGACATGAGAGATTCTTGGTTCATAAGGAATGTCTAGTCTCTAATATCACTAATGCGTTTTTGGCATATTGGCTTGGATGAGAGAAGAACTCCATAGTTAAGCGTGCACAGGTGGTAGCAATCTAGGGATGGTGACCTCCCAAGGAAGTTTTTGCATGTGCAACCAAAAGCACATCCGTGAGCTCTTTATGGGCAAAGCAGAGAATATTGGTGGTATGAGGGGCCTGATGTTACACAATGGTATCAGAGCCACTCTTGTGTCGTTCGAGATGTAGGACATACCTTACCGAGGATGGTGATTTCTTGGGCTAATCAAGGACGATGAGTCCAGAGGGGTGATTATGACACCCTACATATATTCCATATCGGTCATGGACAGAAGAGTCTTCTGGTTCATAAGGAATGTTGGTTTCTAATATCACTAATGCATATTAGGCATATTGGTTGTGGATGAGAGGAGAACTCCACAATTAAGTGTGCTCATGTGGCAATAATCCAGGGATAGGTGACCTCCTTGGGAAATGCGTTTTAGGCGTATTGGCAATGGATGAGAGGAGAACTCCACAGTTAAGTGTGCTCAGGTGGCAATAATCCAGGGATAGGTGACCTCCTTGGGAAGTTTTCAATTGAGCAACCAAAAGCAAATCCGTGAGCTCCTCATGGGCAAAGCGTACAATATTGTTGGTGTGAGGGGCCGGGTGTTACAGGATGGATCCGTTTACCTTACCTGGGAATCCTTGGGGTGAGTGTCTTCTTATAGGTATGCGTGTCTTCATTAAGGTTTTGGTTGACCTAATACTTTAATAAGTCAAAATCTTCGCTTTGGTTACGAACCAGTCGTTTACAATCGAGATATCTCATTGTTATTTTTGAATCATCTTATCCTTGATTTTTTTAAATTATAAAACTCGTTATCCAATTCTCATAAACCTTCTTAATAATCATTATGGAATGTTTTTCTATCAAAACCATTCCCGTTCTCGAACACCTATCATAATTGGATTTCAAACTATACATTTATCTTAGTGAGCATGATTTTCCTATCAACCGTACACTAATTATTCTTGTCTCCTCAAAGGAATGAATGATTTCTTTCTAAAAAATAGGTATATACATGGGACCATATTTTCTATTGATGTTGAGAGTGGGTATCGACCCTAGAACACCATTTTAGAACCTTCACATAGTCCAACTAGAAGTGTTGAATGTCCAGTTATAACATACCTAGTTGCAACAGACCCAAATTTAACTATACAATCATGTGAACAAGACCACTCCTTTTCCATTCATACAAGACACACGGGAAGACATTAGATAGGCTACACACGTTAGTGCATCATGCTTCAAAGGTATTGACACCAGTTTAGACACTGGTTAGTGCTTCATTCCAGATCTATCCACTATATTGTTATTTCTAACTATGTACTCGACATAAAGCACTATTGTTTCCACTAATTTTCAAACCATGCTTAACTCGAATCTTGCTAATTAAAATCCAGCATATACTATTGAATTAGCTAATTCACACTATTATCTTATGTTAAACTCTAAGTATTGACGACTGACCGTTCAACATTAAGCTCATCCTTGTGGAGCTTGGTAGCTTTAATGTGATTATTGAAATGGTCATACTATTCAACAACCATGCCGATGTAGATACATGTGTCCCTAGTTTCTGAACTTAATGTAAAATGTCTTTATTGTCTTACACATATGTAATTGAATGGGTACTTAATGAAATACAATGTGTGGTTGTGCTTATAATGTTTATTATTTCATTGATTAGTAGGTTAACGCTTATTGAACTAATTATATAGGTTTGTGGTTGTTTGAATAGATCTAAGTCAAATAATGATTGTAAAATATATGCAAACTTAATCATATGAAGTTCTCATGCGATTAGCCCATGCTAATGGACCATAGGCATGAACAACTTAATGCTAATGAACCAGTCATACGAATGAACCAGGAGACTAGATCAGTCGCATAATTGTAACATGAGATTGGCTTAGTCGCACGACTGAACACTCAGTCATGCGAATGGATCAACCTCATTACTCAATCGCACAACTAAACCATGCAAATGGTCCAGTCACACAATTGAGAAACCCTAACCTACAAATACCACTTAATTTGTGGAAAAATGTGACACTTTGAATATTTCGATACCTACACGTACCCAAGCCGTCCAGAGACCTCTAGCAACCTGTTCCAACTTCATAGATCACAGTAGATCGGTTGGTAATCATTCTTAACGTTTAGATTCAATCTTTAATTGATTCTACGCGCGTTCTCACTAATTGGATCGCCAATCAAATAGGATTCCGCACTATTTGATTCGGTATACACGTATTCGTATATAGTCCAGTACACGATCCTAACAAGTGGTATCAGAGCTTTGGCTTTAGATTTACGTGTGATTCAATCGTTTTGATATAAAAATTGTGTTTTTACACTAAAAAACGCAATGTTTTGTGTCAAATCGGGTTTCAGACGTCTCATGATCGTAAAGTTTAGTTTTTCCGGCATACGACAATTAGGGTTCGCAAGAAATTCGTGTTTTTGCATCCAAAACACCTTAAACCTATGAATTTTCGAAATCTAGCAGGTTTAGTCGCACGATTGACTCAATCGCACGACTAAGTTCATACGCATCCCCATACGCACGATTGGACTCATTCGTACTCCCATTCGTACGACTGAGCAATCTATTCGCATTGTTCAACCACATTAGTTCATTCGCCAGACGGAGCCATCCATATTAGTTCAGTCACACGATTGAACCATCCACGTAGTTCAATCGCCCGAATAGCCTAATCGCACACCTTCATTAGCACTAATACAACAGTTTGGTTTAAAGTTAAAGTTTATAACAATGGAGGACCAATACTCAACATTCATAGCAAGGAGAGACTCACGTATTTAGAACTTACTACTACTAGAAAATGAAGTGTGGAATCACAACAAACCACCAAAGCTAATCACGTTAGATGAATACCCACAATGGAAGTAACGTTTCGAGATCTACTTAAATGGAGTAGATCCCAATCTGTGGGAATTTATAGAGACGGGGTACAACATGCCAGTAGGAGCTGATGGTGTCAAACTTACACTAGGTGGCATGACTGATGGTCAAAAGGTCAGATACAATGCTGAAAATAAAGTTTATGCTTTGCTTACATAGTCAATTCCAAAGGATATTTTCCATCAATTCTTGGAGTATAGTCAAGCAAATAAACTATGGGATTCATTGGAGAAAAGGTATGATGGAAACGCATCATTGAAGGCCATAAAGGCTAAGGATTTAAAGAAGGAGTTTGACAACTTCTCCTCAATGGGAAAAGAAAGCCTGGATGATGTTATCGATAGGTTCTACCACTTGATGAGTGGGATGCACACTCATGGAGTATCCACGTCAATGGAGGACAAAGTGTCTAACTTTGCAGATGGGCTGCCGGAGAAATGGGTTTCATTTGTCTCCAATCTCAGATAGAATTGTATGCTAATGAAGTTAGATATCAATGACTTCATTCTGATACTGAGAGAAGAAGAACTCAGGATGATGTACAGAGCTTAAAAGTCTTCCTATGATCAGAACCCATCCCTGCACAATGCGGCTCCACATGCCAAATCATCTGGAGAACCTCTTCAGACAACTTTTGTAACAAGCTCGGCTGGTCCTTCTCAAGCCTCTACTTCAGGGTTAGAAACGTCAGGGTTGTCTGGTGTGACATCCGTCACCACAAGGTCCGTCAATTACGCGGTTTTTCATTAACTTTCCCTTGATCGTTCATTCCTCATCTTTATTAACTGTTCGTGTGGATACCATACTTGCTTTATCGTCCTTATTCTTGTGTTCTTATCATTAACGTATGATACGCTTAGAACTTTTACAAATTCCATCAATGTTATCACTAAATATATCGATTTTAAATAATATTATTGTCATTAATAAAACCATTTTTAAGTTACCAATTATCATTAAATACATTTTTAGCATCAATATAACTAACCTATTAACGTTGTTTTCAACCGAAACAAATTTGGGAAACTCGGGGACTAAGTGCAGGGACCAAGTGTGTCAATTTGCAAACTAGGGTTGGGTATATAAACCCCATTTCCAACCCTAGCCTTCATTCTCCATCTTCTTCTTCATTCTTCTTCTTCACTTTACATCTTCTTCCTTGCACCTAAACCGCCACGTTGGTCTCGTTTTCTTCGTCTAGACTTCGACTACAACCTAGTCTACTCCACCCTTGTAGGTAGACGACCTTGGTTGTCCCTTTCTTGCTCATTTTTCTTCTATCCATTTTAGGGTTTTGGGTGTTCGGGTCCAACTCGAACACATGTGTTCGCGTGGGTGTGTGTGATGTCTTCCTGCGTGTTCTTCTTGTTTGTGTATGTTTGTTGTGTGTTTCTGGAAGTCCTCGTGGTGTAAAACTCGTGCATGGAGCAGCCGAAGGCTGCTCTACACTACTGCAGTCGCGATTCTGCTGTTTGGGCGACTGGGTCGATCATGCGACTGAGCCGTGCGACTGGGTGAGTCGTGCGACTGTGTGTATGTGTGTGATTGAGTCAATGCAGATGAATGATGTGTGCGATTGAGTCAATGCGGATGAATCGTGTGTGCGATTGTGCGTGTATCGCACGACTGAAATACGAATGAAGGTTGATTCGTGCGAATGAAGGTTGATTCGTGCGTATGGAGGTTGAGTGGTGCGATTGGGTGCTGTGTGGTACGACTGAATGCCAGTCGTGCGAATGAAGGTTCAATCATACGATGAAGCTGATTCGTACGAATGAAGGTTGATTCGTGCGAATGGAGTGTTGAGTCGAGCGTCTGGTCCTGTCGTGTGATTGAAGATGCTATGTGTGTGAATTTCCTTCTTGAATGTCATGTGATGATAAGGTAACATCAACAAAATTTTCATTGCTCGACCACAAAGATTAAAGTCAACACTATCAAGGCTATAATACTATTCCAAATCAAATCAACCTAACATTTTACAATTATCAACAACCGATTTATGACTACTAATATTTAACAAATACTTCTTTTATAATAATGGATCTTTTACACAATATCACCGACAATGGTGATGGTTTCTAGTACTTGGATCTACATAAGATCTAATACATGTGTCTGCTTGTGTGTGTTACGCGCGACCGAACCGATACAACCCGAATCGACTGAACATTACTATATACTTTAAACATACTATTAATACTTAGCAATAACTGTCAATAGGTGTTTGACCATTCTTTACATACAACATTTGGGGAACTTTGATCATTCATACTTACCACTTAACAAGTGAGTTTCGTGGCCCCTTTTTATGCTTATACAACTTTCCAATCATTTACAAACTTGGAGGAAAAGTATGCTCACCCACTTTTCATGCTGTACAACTTACATACAATTTACATACTTGGAATCAATGTGATACTGTTTTGTGAGTACTTATCTGATACATGCTTGGGTCTTCTGTGTGATTCTTTCTTTACAACCATTTAATTCCAGTGTGGGAACCGACGGATAGTATTGGTAGTACTACTGGGTTGCCACCCCCACCCTTGTTGTTGGTATACTAGTTAGTACCAACAATTTCCAGGAACGGGCCTTGGGTGAATATATTCTGACAAGATTCTGTGTGTAGCTCGTTAGGTTTGGTTGTAAAGCTCATGTCATGTGATTTTGCTTACTTATAACTGTATACATGGTATTCCGTAACAATTATTATACAGCATCAATTACTTATTTACATTTAAACCTGCGAGCTCACCAAAATTTTGTTGACCATTTTGAGCATATCTTTTCAGGTGATCAATGCTATTTGAAGATCTAGGTGTGCTGCCTTAGTGGAGACCCTAGGATGCATTTTGAGACTAAACATTGTCTTTTTGGAACATTGTTGTAGTTTGCTTTAAACAACATTATTCTTTTGATACTTGTTCCCGGGTGTGGGAATTGCATACAATGTTATCTAAATTTTTTGTGTGAATCATGTATCATGTTATGCTCATGGCTATGTTGTCGTGAATATTGACTAAACATGACACAAGTCTCCTTTGTGTCGGGTGTCGTCATGACAGGCTTTGTCATCATTTATTATATTGCATCTCTATTGTTTACCATGTGTTATGACTATCCCATCTCGTTACATCCTCGTGTTTTCGTTCTTAGCGGGGGTGTGACAGACTGGTATCAGAGTCATTGGTTATAAGGAATTAGGCAATTCACTTGACCTAGACTATAACCTAGGAACCTTCATGTAGATTTGCATGCTAGGATCTGTGTGCATTTTATATCTCATGTGTGTGTTCCTCTTTACTTGATTAGTTTATCTATCTGCCTTGTGATCTCTTTTCACCCTATGAGAGAGCCCTTGTGCTCACTCTTTATTGGATGCTTCTATTGGATCTTCCGTTCCCTCTGCGCGCCGAGTTGGTTTTATCAACCCGGGTATTAAACCCGAAGAGATCTCCACAGATCATGCTATTGCGCTTGACCTTGGGCACTGAGATTTATCCTGAGGAGTTTATGTCTGAAACCTCGAAAGAGGAGGAGATAGAAAACCTTCACTAGACTAACGTGATTATATGCATGGTGTGAGAACTACATGACTTGTATGTGATGTGTGGTAACAACACGTGTGATATTAACTTGGAATGATAGACTTTGATGAGTCGTATGGTTAATATACTTTGAAATGGTTAAAGCTTATATGTTTACTACTTCCATGGTTAAAAATGCCGCGTCGAAGAGTTACCCGCAACAACAGTGGCGGAAGTGAAGCCCTAAGGGGCAGAGGCAAAGGCAGAGGTAGAGCAAGAAGAACAAATGATGGCCCTACCGGCAACAATCAGGGGACAGGAAACACTGACGTGGCAGCTCTGATCGCTCAACAACTGGTCGTATTGATCCCGACTATTGTGGCCCAAGTGAGCGATGCTCTTCAAAATCACCACCCCCACGGGGATGGTGGCAATGATAATGAGGATAATGGGAACCCGACTGGGAACGAAAGCAATCAGGAGACCGGGAATGGTGGTATGGTCGGTAATGAGACTGGGGTTGTTAATGCTAGAAGTGGGTGTTCATACAAGGAGTTTGTGGCCTGCAAACCGAAAGAGTTTGATGGAAAGGGTGGAGCGATAGCCCTGACCAAATGGCTTGAGAAAATGGAGTCAGTGATCGATATCAGCGAGTGCCTCGACAGCCAGGTGTTAGGACCCGATTTGGCCGTGTGTGGATTCCTCGTTTTGGGGATCTACGGTGAAGATCATGGATGAAGCTCACAAGACTCCATACTCCATTCATCCTGGTGCCACGAAAATGTACCATGATATGAAGAAAGATTATTGGTGGCCGGGTATGAAGCGCGACGTGGTGGAGTATGTGAGTAAGTGCCTTACTTGCTTACAGGTGAAGGCAGAGCATCAAAAGCCGTATGGGAAGATCCAACCTTTGGATATACCGGAATGGAAGTGGGAGCACATCACCATGGACTTCATTACGAAGCTGCCACGTACTCCGAAAGGGTACGATGCCATATGGGTGATAGTTGATCGTCTGACGAAGAGTGCTCACTTTCTACCGATCCGCGAGACGTATTCATCTGAGAGGTTGGCCGAACTGTTCATCAGGAAATTGTAACTCGTCATGGTGTGCCAGTGTCTATTGTGTCTGATCGTGACACTCGGTTTACATCTAAATTTTGGAAGAAATCCACGACGCTATGGGGACGAGGTTACATATTAGCACGGCTTATCATCCCCAGACTGATGGTCAGTCAGAAAGGACCATTCAGACCTTGGAAGACATGCTTCGGGCATGTGTGATTGATTTTTGTGGAAGTTGGGATGACCACCTACCGTTAGCTGAATTCTCCCACAACAACAGCTATCATGCCAGCATTGGTATGCCGCCATATGAGATGCTATACGGTAGGAGATGCAGAACACCGTTTGTTGGGGTGATATTGGTCAGAAGGAATTGGGGAGCGTCGAGGTAATCGAGGCTACGACTGAGAAGCTTGAAAAGATTAAAGCCTTCATGAAGGCAGCCAAAGATAGACAGAAGTCGTATGCCGATAAGCGACGTAGGCCAATTGAGTTCCAGGTGGGTGACCGGGTTATGTTGAAGGTCTCACCTTGGAAGGGTATTATCAGATTCAGAAAGCGGGGCAAGTTGAGCCCAAGATATATAGGCCCTTTCCGAATCATTGCTCGGGTAGGGGAGGTGGCCTATAGATTGGAGTTGCCAGATGAGTTAAGTGGGATTCACCCGACATTCCATGTATCTCATCTGAGAAAGTGTATAGCTGATGAAGACATGATTGTTCCACTGGAGGACATTGAAATAGATGAAAGGCTCAACTATGTGGAGCAACCAGTGGCAATCATCGATCGTAAAGAAAAGAGGCTGCGAAATAGAGTGGTTCCTCTTGTGCGTGTACAGTGGAAGCACAGGAAGGGATCCGAGTCAACGTGGGAGACTGAAAAAGAAATGAGGCAGCATTATCCGCGTTTGTTTGACGAATAACAGGTTTCGGGGATGAAACCTATTTAAGGGGGTGGACTTGTAACACCCGGATATTTATTATTTTGAAGCCGGTGGGGAAAGAAAATAAAATAAAGTCCAAAAGTCGAGGGACCAAACCCGCCAACGAAGAAAAGTTGGGAAATGTGGTGATATATGTAGGGAGAGGGCAGCCCACTCTTCCCACATCCACATTTCAACTTCATAAAGGGAGAAGAGAGAAAGAAGAGAAAAAGAGGAAAAAGTGTTGGTTCGGGTCGGTTCGGGTCGCCAAAATTGTCGTGAAGCAAGCCGAATCGAAGCTCTTGTCGTTGTGCTCGTTTAGGTGAGTTCTAGGACCCCTCTTTTACATGTTTTTGAATGATTTTAGGGCTGGAACACATCTGAAAACCTTTTTCGCGTTTTTGGGTGAAGACCCGTATGTATGCGTGTATGTATGTGTAGGACCCGTTTGGGGCTTGATTTCTTGCTTGGTTGTGCTTGAATAATGTTATGGTATGCATCCCTAAGGTTTAGGATGGTCGATTTAGGCTTAAAATGGGTTTAGATGAGTTTGGAGGCCGAAAACCCTCGGCTGCAGTCGGGATGAACTGCATTCTGCATCAGTTAGGGCTAGACGACCGACTGGAGGCCGATGGAGGCCATACGGCCGATTAGGGTGCGATTGGGGTTCATTCGCATGACTGGAGGGCCAGTCGCATGGGGGTCATGCGACTGAAGGTTCATTCGCACGACTGAAGGTCCAGTCGCATAGGTGTTCATCCGCATTGTCCATTCGCACGACTGGATGTTCATTCGCATAGGTGTTCATCCGTATTAGTTCATTCGCATGATGTTCAGTCGCATGGAGGCAATGCGACTGAAGGGTGTCCATACGCCCGAATAGGGCTGTTGAACTCGAGGAAGGTGTAGATTGACTTCTGACTTTCGGGGGAAAGTGCAGATGTAAGTTTTGACGTAAAGGTCCCCATAAGAGTTTTTAAGATGACGATCGAGGTCTTAGAAAGCATGTTGGGCATGATGATGATGATGATGTTACATGTTTAGCCTTGTTATGTATGTATGATGTCGCCCTGTATGATGTGATGTTGATGCATGTTAATGTTCCCTTAATATGATGTTTACTATCTTTCCTATGGCTTTACCTATTATGATGAATGAACGAAGTATTATGTAACGTAAAGTGAAAGATAAAGAAAGAGGAACATGATGAATGAATGCATGTATTAATGAACGAATGAAACGTCTTGCACACATCGGATATCGGGTCCTTCTTGGTGATTGACCCTGAATGTAGAACCTCTACCGCTCACCCCTAGTACTGTGGCATACGTTTAGCTGTTCATTTGTTGACTTCGGCCCAGTAGCTAAGACTGATGGTTACTCCTAGTACCGTGGCATACGTTTAGCTGTTCATTTGTTGACTTCGGCCGGTAGCTACGACTAACCGGGGGTAGCACATGGTATTGGTATGGATGATGTCCGATACGCAAGTAAGGTAATGAAAGAACGAATGAACGAATGAAGAAGATAATAATGATGTTATCTATGTGTACGTACGATGTGTGATCATGTAAAAGTAACGAACGGTTTTATATGAAAGTAAAGTATGTTGTATTCATAAAACTAGAACTCACTCAGCAACGCTGACTTTGATGTGTTTCCAGTTGGCAGGTAATGGTTGCTGAGGATGGCACGGGCGACTACTCAGCTCTTTTGGGATGACATTCTTTTGATTAATGTTTTTGCATTGTAATACGAACAAACTATTTTTTGTAATGAATATTGTATTAGTTTGCAAAAGCATTTACATGGAAATGAAAGTTTGTTTTAGTTTTCCGCTACGATTTGTTAAATACAAATGTAATTATATGTTTTATGTGCGATGAGAACCCAGCTGTAAGCGTCCCGGGAACGGGGCCTTACAAGTTGGTATTAGAGCCAGGTTAAGTGAAATGGGTAAATTTTCAAAATAAACCTAATCTTAAACTGAGAATGGGACGGAAAAGGAAATGGAATGCCCATCTGAGTAGCTACGTGCCATCAGGTATTTTCGTAAAGTTAACCGGTTTTATGTGCGCATGGTAAGTGTTATGTGTTGTATGTAGATTTAAATACTGATGTAGTTAGGACAGGTAATACTTGGGGTATGAAGAGTAAAGTAAGTGGCTAATTACAACTGGCCACTGTAATTAGGGACTTACTATACTTAACATAAACTGAGCTGTTCCCTTGAATGACTGTGTTGGTGTTTGAATCTTTCAGTGTGCGTGTGATGGCCGGAGGTAGATCTTCGAAAGCTTCTAGGGGTGGAGTTCACGGTGTTGAACCGCGATCCAAGAGAGGGAGACCCAGAGTTGAGAAGGTGGTTCATGAAGAACCAGAGACCCCTCATCCGGAGGGTGGCGATGAAAGCGCCAATCTAAGAGCCTCAGTAAAAGAGGCTGTTGTAGAAGAAGTCCATCAGGTCATGCAGACAATCTTACCGTCTGTGGTGACTGAAGTTATTAAGGCTGTACGAGAAGGGGAAAGAAAAGAAAGAAACAGATCCTCTGGAGGACGGGAACAACCAGAGCCGGAAACGGTTCTTTCTGATGATGAAGAGGAAGAAGAAGAGTCTGTGCCAGAGGCAGTGCGAGGATGTAACTACGGGGCATTTATGAGATGCAAGCCCCCTACTTTTGATGGAAACGGCACCGCTGCAGCTGCTCACGGTGGCTGAGGGAAATGGAGGCTGTTCTCGATATCAGCGAGTGCCGAGAGGACCAAAAGGTGAAGTTTGCTACCCACTCTTTTGTGGATTCAGCTCTGTGCTGGTGGGACAACATTTTCCAAGCTGAGGGTAGTAGGGCCATTGGGAAAATGAAATGGCCTGAGCTGAGAAGGTTGGTGATTGAGGAATTTTGTCCTCATCGGAAAATGGATAAGTTGGAAAGGGAGTTTCTACAGTTGGAGGCTGGAACCATGACACACCAGCAGTATACCACCAAGTTTAATGAAATGGCACGGCTTGTGCCTGATGAGGTGACGCCTCTGTCTCGGAAAATCAAGAGGTACATTCAGGGTTTACCGGTGGATGTTCGCCGGCATATGAAAGCTTCAAGGAGTAGAAATCAAGCTTGAGTAGTTCCTGAAACATGTTAAAAATAAAGGGTCAACAATAATGTTGGTGAGCATTCCATGGTTTTAGATACATAGAATATATAAAAAATGGCAATTCAAGTCATAAGTTAGTGAATAAAGTGATTAGGGATGTTATGATCAATGCAACAATCAAACCTCGACAAAATTTTACAAGTCTCAAACGTTTACAAGATTATACGATCAGCTAAGTGTACTTGGATCAACCAAAGCAGGCTTGTCTTGCCCATAGATCTATGACTTCGCTAGGCTAGCAATATTTAATGATTGTACATATAACGCCATAACATGGTAACCACGAAAGTTCAACTAACCACAACTTTACAAGGTGAAATGCCATAAGTTTACAAGTCTCAAATAAGTTTACAAGTGTAATTGTATAAGTTAACATGTTTCACCCCAGGTGCGAAAATAGAAAAAAGGGGTATAGAATACTCACATGGCTAAAAGTATAAGTATGAAGTTTAATAAGATTGATAATAAACGTTGTTCCAAGATGAACGTCACAAGGCACCTAAATATATATATATATATATATATATATATATATATATATATATATATATATATATATATATATATATATACACAAGGTTAAAGTTTAATTATAATAAGTTTAACGTTTTAACGGAAACTAAGGTTTTAAGTGAAATTTGAGATGTTAACGTGGTAAATTTTGATTATGCTTTGAGTCTATATATTATTTAATAGTTTTAATACCAAGAAATAAAAGAAACCATTTGTAACAAGGTCTAAATATAATTTAAAACAAACTTTTAAAATAACTCTTATTTTAAACAATAATATATACTTGTATTTGAACAAGTAATGATTTAGTGAGTTATAACAATAATTAGTGTTTATTTTATAAGAAAATAATTTAAACATGATATTTGAACAAACAACTATTTAGTAAATTAAAACAATATTTTAAGTTTAACTTAAAAAATAATCTAAATATATTATTTTAACAAATAATGATTTAATAAGTTATTCAACATATAAGAAAAATATACTTTGTAAGAAGTTGAACTAATTATATCATTTGTTTTATAAAATATACGAGTATTATAAGAACATAAATTTTTCAGAAATTGATTAAGTGACTTCAAAATAATTTAGATTTACAAGATTGATTTTTTATTAATTTTCGGAAATTTCTATTTTTTTTAAAGGCTGAAAAAGCCCCAAAAAATATGTTAGAGGTCGCCGGGTTCGAACCCGGGACCTCTAGTGTGGAATGCAAGTGGGGAACCAGTGAACCAACGCTTCAGCCGCGGTTGAAATTGGTTTCCAAAACTTAAAACCAATGAACACAGAACCCGCCCAAATTCATATGAACCCTAAGTTCCTTCGATCCCAAATTGACAGATAAATCGATTCTAGGGGCATTGTTAACCATGGGGCTTTTGTTTCCCATGATTAACCGATTGTATACATGTAAGCAATTTACCCGTTGATTAACAATTGAAGGTGCACACGTTGATGAACGAGTCACGACCGAGAGGTGAGGGAACGATGTGTAAATGTTGATGATAATCCAATTCCCTTTGCAGGAAGCTTCAAATAAGTTAAATGATGAAAAGCCCTATGTTGATTTTGAGTTTTGAAGCTCTGAAGATGACGTTCGAATAGTTGCAGGTTCGCGAAAGAGATGATGATGGTATGTGGTGTGTGCGCGAGTTTCAGGTGAAATTGCAAGTAATGGTAGGTTAGGAATAGTTAACCGATGGTTTATGTTCAATAATTGAGTAATTACACGATTTGCACGTTGAACGGTTATGAAGTAAATTGGGGTTCGGTTTCAAGTGGGTTTTTGATAATACAAGCGTTTTCAGATTGATTAAACAACGGTTACAAGTTCGATTCGTGTGCTCGGTTTAATTTGAGGCGATTGGTGTTAAATTTGAGGCGTTTAGGTGTAGTTTGGAGGTCGTCGGAGCCGTAGCCGGCGGTGGCCGGATGGCCGACCGGAAAAACGGGAAAGAAGAGAGAGAAGGTATAGAAGTTTCGATTAATTACACAAATGGTCCCTCAACTTTAAAATTCTCTCATTTCATGTGTAAACTTCCATTTAAAGTTTACTAACTTGACAAGTCAACCCCCTTAACTTTCTTAATTAAGTTTTAAATTAAATTTTAAGTTAATAACTCCTATAAATTGATATTATTAATAACAATATTGTTATTATTGTTATTATTTTTAGTTATTATTAACATTATTGTTATTATTATAAACTATTAGTAACGTCATTATATTCAATTAATAGTTTAAGTTATTAGCCTTTAAAAGAACTAACAAGAATCAAACATAAATAAACCATAAGTTCCTTGAATGACAACAATAGTCCATACAAAAATAAACGACATTAACTAATAGTTAACAAGAAACTACGAGATGTTACACTACTTCATCAAGCAAGGATCCTAAAGCCTTGAATGCTCATGATGATGAAGGACAGGACTGGAGCTTTCGGTTTGTCTCACAGGGAGAATCCAATATCGCTAGTGTGGATGACCTAGATGATGATTCTGCTAGTGAAGGAGATATTGCAGTCGAACTCGTGATGTCAAACACAGAAGAGACTGCACTAGTGGTCAATTACCTTCTTGAAGAAGGGAAAACTGCAACAACATCGGAAACACCAGACACTGCATTGATGGCTGATTCATCAGAACCCTCTCAGGTAAGTACTATTGACCAACTTTTCAATAATCATGCTTGTTCTGATTGTAATAAATTTAGGGAAAGCATTGATTTAAAATTTTCTAGGTTATTAGATCATAATGATAACCTAGTGAAGGACTTGGAACTGTGCACTAAAGCTAACAGAAATCTTAAACACAATAAGCACAATTATAAAGAAAAGATAGAACTCTTGAACAAACAACTTAGGGAAACCGAAGTTGTAGCTTTTAACCAAACCAATGACATTAAGTTCTATCTTAACTCCCTAGAGGACACTAAGAAACAAAAGGGAGTTTTAGAAGTAGAAGTTAATTCCTTAAAGCAAAAACTGCATAGTTGGACAAGTTCTTCACACATAGTCCAACACTTAGTGAGAGAGCGTAATAATGGGGAGGGATTGGGTTATAAAGTGGTTCCACCACCACATGAGACCTTGATGAATACTAAAAGTAAACCAATTAATAACAATCCAATCAAGGATCATGTGGTGTCCACTCCTCTTGTAAGTGATCTAGATTCCACATGTAAATCAAATGAATCTGGTACTATACAAAAGGAGGCCACTTCAAAGGCAAAAGGTAAAATGCCTTATGTTAATCTAGACAAAGAGTTTGAAAAGGTTAGTATAAAGTCTGGTTCAACAACAGTCAAATCTGAACCTAAAAGGACCTGTAATGTTAACCAATCACATGCATCATGTCAAAGTCTAGAAAATAGAAAAGGAAAAGACGTTAAAAATGTTAAAGCAATTAACTTTGTTAAACAAGACAAAACATCTAAACAAGTAGAGTCAAAACCCAAACAGAGTAAGGTCATCCGTGTGTCACATACATCTCCACAAAGACAGTTAAATCGTAAAGTCGAAATCAGATCATGCTACAGCTGTGGAGAGTATGGACACATTGCGTCTCATTGTCCTTACTATCAGACACCAAGGAGGAAAGTTGAACTTTCTGAACAAAAACCTAGCTCTTTTAAGAGGAACTCAGTAACACCACCTGAAAGAGATAGTGAACCTAAAGTTCAACACATTAGCCAGTCGTCTGTTTATCACAAACAGGCCTTACACAAAGCTAGCTTATGAAAGGAAAAATCAACCTCATTGCCTGATAATGAGAACAAGAAGACATCTAAGCTTCCCTCACCCTCGAACGGTCAATGGGTTACATTTATGATGTGTGATGCCTCTGCGACACCCAAGCTGGTAAAGGCTTGGGTCCCTAACCTGAACTAATGTTTTCAATTGAATGTGCAGGGTGTTTGCTATAGTGCTGAAACCAACACGTGGATTATAGATAGCAGAGTACCAGGCACATGACAGGGAACAAGACCCTCTTATCAAATGTTAAACAAATAAAAGGAGGTCATGTTTCGTTTGCTGGAAACAAAGGTGGGTACATCACACTCAAGGGGAATTAGGTAATCAGAAAGTGAAGTTTGACAAGGTAAACTATGTTCAACAACTTCAAAATAATTTGCTTTCTGTTTCTCAAATTTGTGATAAAGTTTTTAAGGTAGTATTTGAAAACAATAAGTGTTATGTCCTGAAAAAGGACTATGTTATTCCGGAGGATCAAGTCTTAATGTCTGCCTCAGGATATAAGGACCTTTGTGTCTTGGATCTATCAAAGGACTCCATAATGGATCATGAAGTTCAGTGCTTCTTGTCAAAAGCTACTAAGAAGGATTCCATCTCCTGGCATAGGAGAATGGGACATATTAATCCATGGAAGATGAATCACCTTATCTAGAATGATCTAGTGAGAGGAGTTAATGTCAAAAACTTCCAACTTCCTGATTTCTATGTTGCATGCAAGAAGGGCAAACTGACAAAGAAGTCTTATAAGGAAAAGAAAGTTCATTCCATCGAACTTCCTCTTGAACTTCTTCACATGGATCTATTTGGTCCAATCAGTACAAGAAGCATAGCAGGCGACTTGTACTGCTATGTAGTTGCTGATGACTACTCAAGATTCTCTTGGGTGATGTTTCTAAAATCCAAATCAGAAACATTTGAGTCATTCAAGGAATTAGTTACTACTCTGGAGTCCCTATACAAGTTGAAGGTACGACAAGTGCGTCTAGACAACAGAACCGAGTTCAAGAATCAATCGATGGAGGCTTACTGCAAGGAAAAGGAAATTGTACATCAATTGAATTCTGCCTACACTCCTCAGATGAACGGTGTTACTGAAAGGAAGAATCGCAGCTTGATAGAGACAGCACGGACGATGCTAGCAGACTCGAAACTGCTTATCCAATTCTGGAATGAAGCAGTTGCAAATGCGTTATACGCTAAATCGAGTTCTGTTAGTTAAACGCCATGGAAAGACGTGTTATGAGTTACTACAACGGTGTAAACCTAATCTAGAGTATCTCGAGCTGTTTGGCGCTCCGTGCACCCTACTGAAGAAGACTCAGGAGGGAAAATTCACTGAGAAGGCTGATGAAGGTATCTTTCTAGGATACAACATACCGAACAAGAGAGTTTACAACAAGTCAACGGGTCAAGTAGAAGTGTGGTGTAACGTTGATGTTCAGAGATACACCACACCACCTGCTGGAAAAGGACCCGCCTTCTTTTTCGACTATGATGGATTCTTCAAGTTCTTCAACATACCATTCTCCACTTCTGAAGAAAAGTTGGCCACAAAGATGATGTATGATGTCTTGAACACACCTTCACAAGATTTAACATCATCTAGTTCACAAGGTTAGTCATCTCACAACTCAGAGGGAGTACTTGAAGATAGTGACTCTTCCTCTGATGAAGAAGCTATGGAAACTAATCAGAACAACTAGGAGGAACAGGTCCTACTACTGCAAGTCCACAAGCATCTGACATTGATGCCTTTGAGTCTTTGGAACCTTAGACTCCTACTGCCTCAGATACTGAACCAAATGTTCATAATCTTGATTCTGAGGTAGTTGTTCCAACCATTCCTGGATCACGCATAAATGTCTATCATCCTTTAGATAATGTCATTGGGGATGTGAGATCAGGAGTTTAGACTAGAAATCAGTTGTACTCAGCTGATTATGCCTCGGTGATGGAAAAGGGATACCTTCACAACGGTGCATATCATTGCTTTGTGTCTCAGTTTGAGCCAACGTATGTTAGTGAAGCCCTGAATGATGAGGCATGGGTGAGTGCCATGCATGAGGAACTTCTTCAGTTCAAGAAGTTAGGTGTATGGACTCTGGTGGATAGACCTAAAGGTGCTAAGGTCATTGGCACCAAATGGGTCTTGAAATGTAAGAAAGATGATCAAGGCGTGATCATTAGAAACAAGGCTCGACTTGTTGTTCAAGGATTTCGAAAAGTCAAGGGCATAGACTACAATGAAGTGTTTGCACCCGTGACAAGAATGGAAGCCATCCGTATCTTCCTTGCCTATGCATCATATATGAAGATTAAAGTTTATCAACTGGATGTGAAGAGTGCATTCCTTCATGGTGAAATCCGAGAGACTGTGTATGTCAGTCAACCCGGGGGATTTGAGGATCAATATCATCGGGACAGAGTTTACAAACTCGACAAGGCTTTATATGGGCTTCATCAAGCTCCTAGAGCCTGGTATGAGAAACTCTCCACTCACCTTGTGAAACATGGGTTTCGTAGAGGTGTTCTTGACTACACACTGTTCATTAAAGAAAAGGATGGTAATTTACTGCTGGTCCAAATTTATGTAGATGACGTTATCTTCGGTTCAAAGAACGAAGATCTATGTAAAGAGTTTGAAGCAGTAATGAAGGCTGAATTTGAAATGAGTGCCATGGGAGAGATGAAATTCTTTCTCGGATTACAGATGGATCAGACACCAAAAGGGATCTTCCTACATCAGACCAAGTATGTAGGAGATATTATCAGTCGGTTTGACATGGAGAATGCTTCCGCAGTTGGGACTCCACTTGCTACAAACCATGATGTAGCACCCTACGAGAATGGTGATTTGGTCGATGCCACCATGTACCGAGGAATGATTGGATCTCTCATGTACCTCACTGCCTCAAGACCTGACATCATGTACGCGACATGTTTATGTTCAAGATATCAGGCAAAGCCAAAAGTTAACCATCTCATAGGGGTCAAAAGGATCTTCTGTTATCTGAAGGGTACTCCAACACTAGGGTTGTGGTATCCTCATGATGATGACTTCAAGCTTACAGCGTATAGTGACTCGGATTACGATGGCTGCAAGATGAACTACAAGTCTACATCAGCGGGATGTCAATTCTTTAGGAGGAGATTAGTGACCTGGCAATGTAAGAAGCAGACCTCGGTTGCTTTATCAGCCTATGAAGCCGAATACGTTGTTGCTGCAAGTTGCTGTTCACAAATCATATGGATTCAACAGTAAATGCGGGACTACGGTTTGAATTTCTCTTCTACTCCTATTTTTGTTGATAACTCTGCTGCAATTGCAGTAACTAAAAATCCGGTCCAACATCCTAAGACCAAACATATCGGCATAAAATATCACTTTATACGTGATTGTTTTGAAAAGAACCTAATCGATGTGATTAAAATAAATACTGATTTTCAACGCGCTGACCTCTATACAAAGGCTTTTGATAAACCATGTTTCTATATTTGTTAGAGGTCAACGACGTTAAAAAGAAAGGTGATGTAATTCCTGAAGATGACCATGTGTAGTCCGATGCGGATAGTCTCGATTTCTTTTTAATTTTTAATTTTGGTGTTATTATGTCGCCTATTAAAATCCTAAAAAGCTTAAATCGGTTACGGTTTTAGAATTTTAGGGGGAGAATAGGTTTAATTAGTAAATTATTAAAAAAACGAGGGAGGAGTATAGGCTAGTCGATAGAAACTAGATCGTATCTGTGATACCGATTCAATGACTTTGGAAAATGATAGTACACAGGAACAAATCAATTGTGACTTTAAAAGTTTAAATTGAATAAGATGTGAAGTTCAAAGTGTAAGTCTGTGTAGTCTGAGCAATATAAAAGAAAAACTAGCTACTACTAAGGTAACACAAAGAAAGTAGACCTAGAGGTTGCTAGACCACAGATGATATGTTGGTAGATTCAACACAATAGATGATTAGACTTGTTGGTGACCTCAAGATTAAACTAAGTTGTTCAAAAAGTTGTGGGTTATCATCTTATCCTGGTTAACACAATCAACAAAATTCCAATAAGGGGTGACGAGCGGAATAAACGCCACAAATGTGAGCGTAAGACCAAAATATGAGCAAAAGCACATGAAAAAATGCAAAAGCAATCAAACTAATAACCTATGCTGTTGGTGAGATCTGTGCAAAAAGATTAAATTTGCTCAAATAAGAAGATAGGTTATGTGCTCCTCTGCTGTGCAGTGGCACTGACCTCAGGATAAGCATAACCTATATATTCTAGAATTCATTGTGTTTGCCGCCTCTCTGCTGTGCGGTGGCACTGACCTGAGGCTTGGCTTCTCTTTGAAGGTTCTAAGAATAGTTTCTTATTGAATACTACCTTGAGACCGCTCAAAAATCTCCTGAGGAATGTTGATTACCATATAAGTGTGGGATCCACAAATGCTTGTTGAAATAATCAAACCTTAACCTATCACCAATCTGTGTCAAAAGTCTATGTATGGATTTAAGAGGACAAGCATACTGACAATCATCGTGGCTACAATTCTTGAAAGTCCAAATCTATATGGGGATCTAAGAGTACTAGTATGATTTCCTAAACTTGCTAACGACTCTAGATGAAAAACAAGAATTAAGCATCAAAAGGTGTTGATAACATGTCTCAAATGATTTGACTTGCCTGTATGATTCCAAATTAAATTGCTCCATTTATGGTCAAAACTAATTGAAGCTGCCTTTTTAGAAAATGAATCCATTATATTTCTATCTTAGGATTTACACCTTACACAAAACCTCAAAAACAAGTTTTAGTTTTGTATTTCAGTTTGAAGTCTTTTATTTTGTATAAATTTCGTCAATTCAGTTGGGTAGATATCGGACTAGGCAATGGAAATCAATAGGGATTTTAATCACCTAAAAGGGTCACGTCTGAAGTGACCACATGTGTTTTCAAATGTAAAATCAGTCACGTCTAAGGTGACAAATTGTTTAAAAGGATCACGTCTGAGGTGATCAAAAGCTTTCTAAATTAAAATGATCATGTCTGAGATGATCGAGTGCTTAAAACGTCTAATCAAAGATTAATAGGGTTTAAGTGTGGAATGGTCATAAAGTCAAAATCATGAGTATGATCCAATCGCACGACTCGACCATGTGTATGGACCAACCGTACGAATGGACCATACTCATGAACTAGACAGCCGAATGGCACATGAGTATGAACCATTCACCCGAATGGCTTATCAGATTGAGCCAGTCGACCAAATGGAGCTGTGCGAATGAGTCAGTCACCCGACTGAAATCTAGTCGGCCGACTGAATGTGAGCGACTAAACCAATCGCACGACTGAGGTCCAATCGCCCAAATGAACAGAGCGAATGGGTCCAGTCGGCCGATTGATACCAGATTCAGTATAAATAGGGCCATAGTTGATCGCATAACCTCATCACCCCCTAATCGCCCTAAATTCGCACAATGTACCGTTACTCTGCCGAAATTTTCCCTGACCGATTGTATCTCCAAATTTCGACATTCTGACAAGTTCTACTTGTTATACAGGTACAATGCAGTGTTGTGTAACCGAAGTTTGTTTGATTTAAGCCCTAATTTGTGATTCTCGGCCTTTACAAGAACCGCAACTGAAAAAGGACAAATAACTAACTAAACTATGCAAAATGTTAAAATCAAGGTTATTAGGTTATTAGTATAATGATTACGAGTCTAAAGAACCAATACTCGACGTCTAATTTCAAGAATTGGTTCAAATTCAAATTTTAGTTGACCGAACAGTGGGTCATGCGACTGGACACCAGGAAAATTAGCTTGGTTGAATTCAGTCTGGTTCAATCATGCGATTGAACCATGCGATTGTGTTCAGTCGGTTGACCTGGCATGCGACTGGGTTCAGTCGGGTGACTGAGCAGGCAACTGAGTTCAATCGGGTGACTGATGTGTACTGTATTACAGATCTATGGCTGACAAGTGGTCCATCAACCCCAAGCACAACATATGTGCTCATTTAGATGCCACTACTCGGAATGGCGCCGAGTTTGCAGGGATTATCGCTTTCCTTAAGAGATCCAGGATCTACAGGGCTATATCCACACCATGCACTCCCTATAGGTCTATTCAGCAGGCTTCTGGGAGGGGGCATCGGTTGACCGTACACAGGAGCCTTACAGCATCCGCAGTAGTATTTTTGGTCAGGCGATCAAGGTCATAGCTGAGGATATACGACGTGTACTTGCCTTGGGTGACGATGCTAATCACCCTACCAGACTTCACCCGCTGACTATGAGAGGGTGCTTCTTAAGGATGAAGTACGCTGGGGATATTAATGCAGGTGTGCTCAACAAGAGCAACATGTGTCCCCAGTACAAGTACTTAGCACATGTCATCCTTAAGTGCTTAGCTTCAAGAAGGGGTGGGTTTGATGATCTTTCAGACCAGATTCAAAATGCCTACGTGGCACTGGTTCTGAACCACCCTTTCAGCTTCTCGAGCATGATATTCTCTTAGCTTCACTAGGTTTCTCCAAATGATAATTGATGAGAAGCTGTCCTCTCTACCTAAAGAGAGCCAAGATGCGGTGTCGTTGGAGGTAATGGATGACACCACACTAGGCCGCATGAAGGTCTACCGGGGAAAGCAGGTCAAACCCCCGATGAAGAGACTCTTCGGGCATCTAGCCCAGGTTGATTACGTGGTGCCAAGTAGGAGAAAATGGCGCCACGTAGATAGTGATTCTGATGTTGAGCAACTTGTGCTCCCGGACGATGATTCCGACGACGATGACAGCGATGATGGTGGAGATGCAGGGCCTACTCAATTGAGGGCCCCCACTACTGATATAGCATCTCCAGCATCCACCCAAGGTGGAACAGAGGCAGTAGGGTTCCACCAGGACTTTCGTCTTGTTGAGGAGGAGGAGACAGACGAGGAGCCCTTGACTCGTACTGTGGAGAGCAGGGTGGTTGCCACCGAATGAGGTATTCAGGAGGTTGGAGGACGCCTAGTGAGTCTAGGGAGACTGCTACTAATCCTAGTTATACTCTCGATCAGCCCAGCAGCGTCCCAGGGGGAGCATCCACCTCGAGGGACTCGAGGAAGAAACGGATGGCTCAGCCCCACGGGATGAAGAAGAAGAGGAGGAGGATGACGTTTATCACCACCACCACTACTACCACCACTTCCACCATTCCACCTATAGCCACTACTACCACCACTTCCACCACTCCACCTACATCCACTACTACCACCACTTCCACCATTCCACCAACAGCCACCACTACCACCATTCCACCCAACACCACTACCACCTCATACACCACTACCACACCCACTCCACCAGTTACCCACTTCCCATCCACCACCACTACAGCTCATCCACAGCCACCCACATCTATACCACCCCCAATCTTCTCTACATCCACTACCACCACCTCCACTCATGGAGCAGGGACCTCATCTCAGGTCCTAAGTGTTTTTGGATCCTCTTACCCATCTGTCGGGTTGGAGGAGCAGCTGGGGCTAACCTTAACCGGTTAGTGCTGAAGCTGCTGGCTACAGATGAACATAGAGCCTTTCAGCTTAATCAGCTGATGGAGCTTAATGTCTCCCAAGCCCAGAGGATTGAGGCTCAAAGCCAACAGATTGAGGAGCTGCAGGAGACACATGCCTCATCCATTCAGAGGATTGAGGCTAAGAGCAAAGAGATCACTGAGCTGAGAGAGATACATACATCCTCAGTACAAAGGATACAGGATTTAGAGGCCCAGAACAAGAAGCTTATACTGAGACTGAAGGGATCCAAAGATGAGCCTCTAAAGATCCGAGAAGGTGATGGAGATGACGGAGATGATCATGTCAGTGACGAGGATGCTGATGATGATCATGGTAATGATACAGAGGGAGGTGATGATGCAAGTGATGATGATGATGATGAAGGAGAAGGAGATACTTTTGCTACGGGTGCCACATCAGCAAGCGAAAGGAGGACCAAGAGAGCTCAAGACAAAGGTGCCTCTACTTCAGCCCCGTCAGCAGAGGAGCACATGATTCAAGACAAGAGTAATGCATAGTTGTTTATGTTATTTAAAATCATGTGTAAATGAATCTTGTATCAAAATTAATGTAATTAATGTTTATATTTATTATTGATGTTTACTGCTTTGATTGTTGACTAATGGTTGATGTGTTACATGTTTTAAATCAAGCAGATCCAAATTTTCAAGGAGATGAATATGATGTTGCTCCCCTCTAACAGGTCAAGACACAACTCACGATGATTCTTGATCTACAGGGAATAGTCAAGAGATCGGTGAATTACACTCCTGAAGAAGGAGAGATAATTCATGATCTCACTGACGAGCAACTTGCTGAAATGTCCCGACTCAATCCTGATGAGATCGTGAAAGATGCTCCTACAGTCCATGTGGAAAGTGACGACCAGCTCAACGACGTTGATGAGATCGAGATTGAAGATGTCACGGATCAACATTATCCAGCATATACACTGACAATGAAGGTAATGTCATTCCTAATATGGGCGACAATCCTGTCAGTGATACTTTTAAGACTCTGGATAAAATGGAACAAGAGTCGGGAAAGAATAAAGAGCAGGCCCAAGCCTCAAACACCGAAGTCAACATCAGAAAGGCTGAATGGGCTGCATGCTTTGAAGAAATAAGAGCCCAACGTAGTGCTCCAACATCAACTGTCTACACCAAGCTGTACAATGTGAAGAAACATCACAAGGTGTCAGGAAAAATCATAGCGTGGGCGTATTTTGAAGATCTCAACATGTATGCAGTTAAACGTGAGAAGGGGATTGAGTACTTCAGATTCTCACACGATTTGAAGACTATTCCTGGTTTTGAGCTTAACCAGTTAGCAAAGTTGAAATTGCTATATGGTGACCCTCGTAAGATGTCAGGCTGGTTTGAAGCAGCTCTAAAGAGAGATTACCACACTAGATGGGTCAACTTCAAACCTCAACAACCAACGAGGTATAACAGACGATCTGAGATTGATGCCATAACTAGAAAACCGACAATAGTGCTGAAGTAGAGTCCTCCGCGCACAATGTCTAAGATCCCTCTACGGGAAATGCCACATGACTTCACTCCACACTTCAAATGGTGGTACTATGATTGGAGAATAGGAGAGGCGGTCATAGTGTTGAACAAGAATGGTATTATGGAAACCATCAGGGTGTTTGACCGATGTGGCTTACTAACTTGTCTGCTGATAATGTCTATACATTATACAAGTGACCACTGTTTTATGACTCACAAGATATTGTACAAGCTCTACAATTTCAGAATGTGATACGACTCTGTTTTGCTTTTGAAATACATGCAGGAGTCACAAGAGAAGAGAAGTACAAGAAGTAAGAGGAGCTTATGAAGGATGTAAGACATTAGATGAAACTAGGTCCAAGGGGGAGTTTTTAGATACATGGTCCCTAGTTTTTGAACTTAATGTAAAATGTCTTTATTGTCTTACACATATGTAATTGAATGGGTACTTAATGAAATACAATGTGTGGTTATGCTTATAATGTTTATTATTTCATTGATTAGTAGGTTAACACTTATTGAACTAATTATATAGGTTTGTGGTTGTTTGAATAGATCTAAGTCAAATAATGATTGTAAAATATATTCAAACTTAATCATATGAAGTTCTCATGCGATTGGCCCATGCTAATGGACCATATGCATGAACAACTTCATGCTAATGAACCAGTTGTACGAATGAACCAGGAGACTAGATCAGTCGCATGATTGTAACATGATATTGGCTCAATTGCACGACTGAACACTCAGTCATGCGAATGGATCAACCGTAAGACTCAATCGCACGACTAAACCATGCAAATGGTCCAGTCACACGATTGAGAAACCCTAACCTATAAATACCACTTAATTCGTGGAAAAACATGACACTTTGAATATTTCAATGCCTACACGTACCCTAGCCGTCCAGAGACCTCTAGCAATCTGTTCCAACTTCATAGATCGTAATAGATCGATTGCTAATCATTCTTAACGTTTAGATTCAATCTTTAATTGATTCTATGTGCATTCTCACTAATTGGATCGCCAATCAAATAGGATTTCGCACTATTTGATTTGGTATACGCGTAAATCTATTAGTATTCGTCCGGTACACGATCCTAACAGTTGAGATCATTTATGCAGAGAAACTACTTCGCATTCCCCTAACATCCGGAGATACCCTAGATGTTCACGGCGAGAAACGTAGAAGGAACCTGAAAATCATCTCCTACATGAAAGCTCACATATACCTAAGGAAGCAAACCATAATTTTTTGGCACATATAGCTGGGAAGAAGTCATAAGAAAAGAAGCCATAAGACGATCCTGATCACATGTCAATAACGTGGTTTTTAATGAATATAAATGTTTGATTTTACATCATGATTATGGTGGAACGAGTTCAAGTTGTTTGTGCTTTGAATTATAGGTGTTTGGAGCTATAGGAGGCTTATTTTGGAAGAAAAGAACCAAAACATGCAACTACAAGGACCAAAGATGTAAATATCAATATCTACAAGAAAAGACACAGATTTAGGTGTACCGACGTATAATACACCGGATTTAGGTGTATAATGCATCGGGCGGCGTATTCATGGCATATCAGTGGACGTATTTGATGAAAAAAGTAGAAAGTTGGGTGTATGAAGCAATGTTGGGCGTATTATATGCCCATGTGGGCATATGATACGCCCATGTGCTAAACAACTTTCCAAATTTTATGATTTTCAAGTTTATTTAAGCAAAATCAACCCTAATTCGATGTAGAACTTCTTGGAGACGAAAAATGATAAACTTTAGGTGAGTTTTGGTTATTAAAGGCTCCCCAAATCATCCACAAACATTCTCTAAGTCAAGATTGAAGATTGAATGAAGATGATACGTGGCTAGGTTCTCTTGATTGCTTTCGGGAGTACAATTCTTGTAAAGTGAGACAATTGGTATGTTTGATTAGGTCTTTGTATTGAACATTGTTTATTTGATGAAGCATTATGTTTTGGTTGATCTAAACGATTTGCTTATAAATAAAGTTGTTTGCTTGATTATCAGTTTTCTGTTTCCTTGTATCGTGAGCTCATTAAGAAAAGTAGACAACGTGATATAAGTGAATTGATAACATTATGATTAAGCAAGTCTTAAAAGATTGTTCCTTTCTTATCACTTTAATCAAAAGTTAAGATCTTTAAGTATTGTTTCTTACAAACCCTAATTTAGAAGTACCAATCATTGATCTTGATCTTGCAAAATTAGAACCCGAAAGTAAATGTCTTTCATTATTTAAGTAAATTTATTTTAAAGTTTCTTGCTTTCTATAATTGTGTTCATTAATTCATCTAAAGTTTAAGTTTTATTTTAAAGTTCGAGTCTTTATGTTAGTGAAGTCATATTCGTTAAACACTTTCCACATATTCCATGTGGAGACGACTTACTTACCCTTACACAATAAAGGTAGCTAATACTGATATAATAGCTTGTTTTTGATCGAGTCTCGAAAACCAGATCAGATCCTACCACATGTGAATTTCCAAAGCTTTTCCGTCTCTACCTCCAAGTACACAAGTTGAGTTTTGAATATGTCCTCACACCAGGGGCAAACCTTGTTACTTATGCAACAAGATAAAATTCATTACTTACGTATAAAGACAACTCAAGATCCGCAGAAAGAACTACACTACTCATCATGTTGAGTTAGGGGTTGTAGTATTTCTCCCTAATGATATTGAGACACTATGTCTTAGCTCACACACTTAGTAGAAAGGAGAGAATCAAACCTTCAAGCACTCATGCAATGGGAATGATTATTCAAATGAATCTCAAATATCAAATTTTAGAAGCTCATAAACTAGTCCTTCCTAGAGATAATTTGAAGAAAAAATCAAAAAGTATAGTTGAGCATCAACTAGAATTTAGGTCTAATCAAATCCTTTACTTCATGGACGAATATGGAGTTCTAACTGTAACACCCGGATATTTTCTTTGAAGCCGGCAAAAGAAGAAAAAGAAATAAAGTCCAAAGTCGGGGGACCAAACTCGCCAACGAGAGAAAGTTAGGTGAGTGGGGGTATTTAAAGGGAGAGGGAAGCCCTTACCCTCTCCCCACACCCACAAATCAGCCAAAAGAGAGAAGAGAAGGAGAAAAGGGAGAAAGGGGGGTTTCGAGCTTGGTTCGAGTGGATTCGAGTGTGGAAATCGAAGTGTAGCGGGTCTAATCGAAGCTCTTCTCGTTGTGGTCGTTTGTGTGAGTTCTAGGACCCCTCGTTTAAACGTTTTTGGTCGATTTTAGGGCTGGAACACATCTGAAAACCCGTTTTTGTGTGTGTGTATGACCCATTTGTATGTGTTTGCGTGTGATGCGTTTGGAGTTTGTTTCTGAGCTTGTGTGTGATTGAATGGTGTTGTGGTATGCATTCCTAAGGTTTAGGATGGTTTATTTAGGCTTAGAATGGGTTTAGATGAGCTTGGAGGTCGAAAATGGCAGATTGGGTTCGGGATGAACTGCATTCTGCATCAGCTAGGGCTAGGCGACCGAATAGAGGCCATACGGCCGATTGGGGAGTGATTGAGGGTTCATTCGCACGACTAAGAGCCCATTCGCATAAATGCTCATCCGCATTAGTTCCATCCGCAATAGGTCCATTCGCATGGGACTCATCCGCATTAAGTCCATTCGCATTAGTTTCATTCGCACGATTGGGTGTTCATCCGCATTGGTCCAATCGCATGATGTTCAGTCGCCTGAAGGCCATGCGATTGAAGGGTGTCCATACGCCCAAGTAGGGCTGGGGTGCCCGAGGAAATGTAGTTTAATTGCTGACTTTCGGGGGAAAGTGCAGATGTAAGTTTTGACGTGGGAGGTTCCCGTAAGTTCATGTAAGATGACTTTTGAGGTCATAGACGCTACGATGGGCATGATGATGTATGTTATTGTAGGTTTATGGACGATGCATGTTATGTATGTATGATGCCCTGTATGATGCCCTGTATGATGATGTTGATGACTATGTATGTTATGTTCCTTATTATGATGTATGTTTATCTTTCCCGCGGCTTTGCGTTGAATGTAAATGAATGAAACGAAAGTATTATATAACCTAAAGTGAATGATAATGAAAAGAGGAACATGAAGAATGCATGCATTAATGAATGATGAAAGTAAAGAAAGTCTTGCAAGCCCTATATGTCGGGACACGCCATTAAAAGGTGTTAGCTCAACGGTGTGCGGGTTCGCTACCCCAGGAGGATGCACATTTGGGTCTTTCTTTGTGATTGACCATTTGTATAGAACTATTATTGCATACCCTAGGTACTGTGACTAGAGGTGCGATGCACCGTTATAGCTGGTCTATGATAGGCCCAGGTCCAGTACCAGCAATAGCAGGGTATTGCACATGGCATTGGTACACCTAAACTCTGCCCTAGGTATTGTGACCAGTGGTGCGATGCACCGTTATAGATGGTCTATTATAGAACTAGGTCCAGTACCAGGTATAAGAGGGTAAAGTTTGTGTTTGAAGGAAAGAAAAGATGTAATGAAGAAGGAATGCGAAAGTTAATGAACGTACGGACGAAAGAATGAATGTATGAATGATTAATGAAGATAATAATGATATTATCTATGTGTGCGTATGATGTATGATCGCATGAAAGTAAAGTACGATTTTAACGGAAGAAAAATATATTTTATTATAAAACTAGAATTCACTTAGTAACGCTGACTTTTATGTGTTTCCAGTTTGCAGGTAATGATTGCTGAGGATGGCACGAGGCGGCTACTCAGCTCTTTTGGATGGCATCCATTTATAATGCTTTTGTAATGTAATGCAACATGTGTTTTGTGACTTGTTAATGATGTATTATTTTACAAAAGCTTTTATAATGAAATGAGATGTATATTTTGGTATTCCGCTGTGATGTTTTATGAAAGACAAATGTATTGATATGTTTTAAGTGCGACGATCGACCAACTATAAGTGTCTCGGGAACGGGGCCTTACACTAACTCTAACAAATCTCTTAGGTAATGCTTGACATAAAGTAAGTATGAAGAGTAAAGTAAGTGGCTAATCAAAACTGGCCATTATAATTAGGGACTTACTATACTTGACATAAACTGAGATGTTCCCTTCAATGACCGTGTTGGTGTTTTAACCTTTCAGTGTGTGTGTGTGAATGGCCAGTGGTAGATATTCGAAAGCCTCTCGCGGAGGTGGTCGTGATGGGCTCGGTGCTGAGCCGCGACCCAAGAGAGGAAGACCTAGAGTTGAAAAGGTGGTTCACGAAGAACCAGAGACCCCTCATCCGGAGGGTGGTGATGAGAGTGCAAACTTAAGGACCTCGGTGAAAGAGGCGGTGGTTGAAGAGGTGCATCAGGTCATGCAGACAATCTTACTGTCCGTGGTGACCGAAGTCATTAAGGCTATACGGGAAGGGGAAAGACAAGAGAGGAACAGGTCCTCGGAGGACGAGAGCAAGTAGAGCCTAAAACGGTTCTGTCTAATGATGAAGAAGAAGAGGAAGAGCCTGCGCCGGAGGCGGCACGAGGCTGTAATTATGGGGCGTTTCAATGGTGCAAGCCCCCTACTTTTGATGGGAACGACACTACTGCTGCTGCTCACCGGTGGTGAGAGAAATAGAAGCTGTCTGAAATATCAGCGAGTGTCGGGAGAACCAGAAAGTAAAGTTTGCTGCCTATTCTTTTGTGGACTCGGCTCTATGCTGGTGGGACAATATAGTCCAAGCCGAGGGTAGCAGGGCCATTAGGAGAATGAGATGGTCTGAACTGAAGGGGTTTGGATCGAGGAGTTCTATCCTCATAGAGAAATGGATAAAGTTGAGAGAGAGTTCCTATAGCTGGAGGCAGGAACCATCACACATCAGTAGTACACCACGAAGTTCAACGAAATGGCACGTCTTGTGCCGGATCAGGTGACACCTCTGTCTCGAAAGATCAAGAGGTATATTCAAGGTTTGCCAACGGATATTCGCAGGCATATGATCGCTGCCCGACCGAGCACGTTTAGGTCGGCGGTGGATTTGGCAGGGAGGTTATATGATGAGAGGGCTATAGTGATGATGGCTGAAGATGGCAAGAAGGGTGGAGGTGATCAAAACTGGCAGGGGAAGAGGTTTGGTCAGGGTGATGCCTCGACGGGTAACAAGAAGGCATGGGTGGATGACCTTCGTGTGGCCACATCGAGTGCGGGGTCAAAAAGATATGGCAAGTGTGGAAGGGAGCATGCGGGAGAATATAGGTTGGGATTGAACGGGTGCTTCAAATGTAGGAAGACGGGGCATGTAGCCAGGGACTGTCATACAGTTCGGTGCTTTAACTGTGGTGTGGAGGGCCACATAAGTAGAGATTGCAAGAAGCCGAGAGTTGAGGTTCTGAGGCAAAGAAGACGGGGAGTGAAGGGCCAAGGGCAAGCGCCAGGGCATTCACTATGACACAGGAGGAAGCTAGGACAGACCCTGATGTTGTGTCCGGTACGTTTGTATTTTTTTATTCGGGTTCCGGTAAAAGTTTTATTCCTGCTGCTTTTTGTGCTAAGCTGCTTGTTAGTAGTAGACGTGTTGATGCGCCCTTTGATGTAGAAACTGCCATAGGTGAGTCCACCAGGATTTCCGAGATGATAGAGGGTTGTGATGTGGAACTTGAGGGTCATAAATTCCTGTGAGAGCGTCCGTGATAACCTTAGGTGGTTTTGATTTGGTTCTTGGGATGGCTTGTTTAGTGGACTTCGAGGCGAACATTGTGTGTCGCAAGAAGATGATTTGTCTGACAGCGCCTGACGGTGGTTGAATGACGGTTTATGGGGATCGGGTCACGATGATCCCGAAAGTAATCTCAATGGCGGTGGCGGGAAAGTGTATGAGGCGTGGGTGTAGTGCCTAATTGGCTTATGTAAAGGATGTGGATACGCTAACACCACAACTATCCGATATACTTGTTGTGTGTAACTTTTCGGACGTGTTCCCAGAAGACTTACCAGGAGTGCCACCTGACAGAGAGATCAAGTTTCAGATTGATCTGACACCGGGTGCCCAACCTGTTGCCAAGGCACCGTATCGATTGGCTCCGACGGAAATGAAAGAGTTGATGGAGCAGTTGCAAGAGCTGCTTGATAAGGGGTTCATTCGACCGAGTATCTCTCCTTGGGCTGCTCCGGTCTTATTAGTGAAGAAGAAGGATGGTAGTATAAGGATGTGTATCGACTACTATGAGCTGAATAAGTTGACAGTGAAGAATCCGTACCCCTTACCGAGAATTGATGACCTATTTGATCTGCTTCAGGGTGCTAGTTGGTTCTCGAGGATAGACCTTCGATCGGGCTACCATCAGTTGAAGGTGAAGGAGCAGGATATCCCTAAAACAGTTTTCCGCGTGCGCTATGGTCACTACGAGTTTCTTGTCATGTCTTTTGGATTGACCAATGCGCTAGCTGCTTTTATGGATTTGATGAATCGGGTGTGTCGGTCGATGTTGGATAAATCAGTGATTCTGTTTATTGATGATTTCCTGATTTATTTGAAGAGCGAGATTGAGCATGCCAGTTACATTCGGGAGGTTTTGGAGACGTTGAGAAAGGAGAAGTTATACGCTAAGTTCTCCAAGTGCGCGTTCTGGTTGCGCGAGGTTCAGTTATTGGGTCATGTGGTGAATCCTGACGGGATTATGGTGGACCCGGCAAAGGTGGAGGCAGTAATGCAATGGAAGTCTCCAAAGACGCCATCTGAAATTCGTAGCTTCTTGGGTTTGGTGGGCTACTATAGAAGATTTATCCAAGACTTCTCTAAGATTGCTTCTCCACTAACCAAGTTGACCTGGAAGGATGTGAAGTTTGTATGGGGTCAAGCTCGAGAGAAGGCGTTCGAAGAATTGAAGGCGAGGTTGACTCAAGCTCCTGTCTGTCATTACCCGATGGAAGTGAAGATCTGGTGGTTTATTCTGATGCTTCCTATTCGGGGTAGGGGTGAGTGTTAATGCAGAGAGGGAAGGTTATAGCCTATGCATCCCGACAGTTGAAGGTTCATGAGGTCAATTACCCTACTCATGACTTGGAGTTAGCAGCCGTGGTCTTTGCGCTAAAGATTTTGAGGCACTATCTTTACGGGACGAAGTGCACCATTTTCACTGACCACAAGAGCTTGAAGTACTTCTTTGAGCAGAAAGACCTGAACATGAGACATAGACGATGGTTGGAGCTCATAAAAGATTATGATTGTGAGATCCACTACCATCTGGACAAAGCCAATGTGGTGGCGGACTCCCTTAGTCGAAAAGAGAGGCCCGAGCCAATTCGGGTGAAAGCCTATCAGTTGATCATGACCTCAGATGTGATGAAGCAAGTCAAAGAGTTTCAAGATGAGGCCTTGAAAGAAGATCACCTTAACTTTGAAAGAATGAGAGGTCTGGTTGGAGAATTGGGTGAAAACACACTTGGTGTTAAAACCCAATTTGGACGGGTATGGATTCCTCGTTTTGGGGATCTATGGGTGAAGATTTTGGATGAAGCTCATAAGATTCGATACTCCATTCATCCAGGTGCCACAAAGATGTATCAAGACATGAAGAAGGATTATTGATGGCCGGGTATGAAACATGACGTAGTAAAGTATGTGAGTAAATGCCTTACTTGTCTACAGGTGAAGGCTGAGCATCAGAAGCCGTATGGGAAAATCCAACCTTTGGATATACTAGAATGGAAGTGGGAGCATATCACCATGGATTTCATTACGAAGTTTCCGCGTACTCCGAAAGGGTATGATGCTATATGGGTGATTGTTGACCGCTTGACGAAGAGCGCTCACTTCCTACCGATCCGCAAGACATATTCATCTGAGAGGTTGGCGGATCTGTTTATCAAGGAAATTGTAACTCGACATGGTGTGCCGGTGTCTATTGTGTCTGATCGTGACACCCGGTTCACCTCTAAATTCTGTAAGAAATTCCACGACGCCATGGGGACATGATTACATATTAGCACGGCTTATCATCCCCAGACTGTTGGTCAGTCAGAGAGGACCATTCAGACAGTAGAGGACATGCTTCGGGCATGTGTTATTGATTTTGGGGGAAGTTGGGATGACCACTTACCGTTAGCTGAGTTCTCATATAACAACAGTTATCATGCCAGTATTGGTATGCCACCTTATGAGATGTTATAAGGTAGGAGATGCAGAACACCCGTCTGTTGGGGTGATATTGCTCAAAAAGAGTTAGGAAGCGTTGAGGTAATCGAGGCTACGACTGAGAAGCTTGAAAAGATCAAGGCCTTCATGAAGACAGCCAAAGACAGGCAGAAGTCGTATGCTGATAAACGATGCGGACCGACTGAGTTCCAGGTGGGTGACCGGGGTATGTTGAAGGTCTCAACTTGGAAGGGGATCATCTGATTCAGGAAGCAGGGCAAGTTGAGCCCAAGGTATGTAGCGCCTTTCCCAATCATTACTGGAGTAGGAGAGGTAGCCTATAGACTGGAGTTACCGGATGAGTTAAGTGGAATTCACCTGACTTTCCACGTATCTCATCTAAGGAAATGTTTGGCGGACGAGGATATGATTGTTCCACAAGAAGATATCGAAGTAGACGAACGGCTCAATTATGTGAAGCAACCAGTGGCAATCATCGATCGAAAAGAGAAGATGCTGAGAAATAAAGTGGTTCCTCTTGTGCGTGTACAGTGGAAGCACAGGAAGGGATCCGAGTCAACGTGGGAGACTTAGGAAAAAATGAGACAGCATTACCCACATTTGTTCAAGGAATAACAGGTTTCAAGGACGAAACCTATTTAAGGGGTTGGATTGTAACACCCGGATATTTTCTTTGAAGCAAATGAAAGAAGAAAAAGAAATAAAGTCAAAAGTCGGGGGACCTAACTCGCCAACAAGAGAAAATTGGGTGAGTGGTGGTATTTAAAGGGAGAGGGTAGCCTTACCCTCTCCCCACACCCACAAATCAGCCAAAAGAGAGAAGAGAAGGAGAAAAGGGAGAAAAAGGGGTTTCGAGCTTGGTTCGAGTGGATTCAAGCGTGGAAATCAAAGTGTAGCGGGTCTAATTGAAGCTCTTCTCATTGTGGTCGTTTGTGTGAGTTCTAGGACCCCTCTTTTAAATGTTTTTGGTCGATTTTGGGGATGGAATACATCTGAAAACCTGTTTTTGTATGTGTGTGTGTTTGACCCATTTGTATGTGTTTGCGTGTGATGCGTTTGGAGTTTGTTTCTAAGCTTGTGCGTGCTTGAATGGTGTTGTGGTATGCATTCCTAAGGTTTAGGATGGTTGATTTAGGCTTAGAATGGGTTTAGATGAGCTTGGAGGTTGAAAATGGCAGATTGGGTTCAGGATGAACTGCATTCTGCATCAGCTAGGGCTAGGTGACCGAATGGACGCCATATAGCCGATTGGGGTGCAATTGAGGGTTCATTCGCACGACTGAGGGTTCATTCGCATGACTAAGAGCCCATTCGCATAAATGCTCATCCGCATTAGTTCAATCCGCAATAGGTCCATTCACATGGGACTCATCCGCATTGAGTCCATTCGCATCAGTTTCATTCGCACGATTGGGTGTTCATCCGCATAGGTGTTCATCCGCATTGGTCCAATCGCATGATGTTCATTCGCCTGAAGGCCATGCGACTGAATGGTGTCCATACGCCCAAGTAAGGCTAGTGTGCCCGAGGAAATGTAGTTTAATTACTGACTTTCGGGGGAAAGTGCAGATGTAAGTTTTGACGTGGGAGGTTCCCGTAAGTTCATGTAAGATGACTTTTGAGGTCATAGATGCTATGATGGGCATGATGATGTATGTTATTGTAGGTTTATTCATGATGCATGTTATGTATGTATGATGCCCTGTATGATGATGTTGATGACTATGTATGTTATGTTCCTTATTATGATGTATGTTTATCTTTCCCGCGGCTTTGCGTTGAATGTAAATGAATGAAACGAAAGTATTATATAACCTAAAGTGAAAGATAATGAAAAGAGGAACATGAAGAATGCATGCATTAATGAATGATGAAAGTAAAGAAAGTCTTGCAAGCCCTGCATGTCGGGACACGCCATTAAAAGGTGTTAGCCCAACGGTGTGCGGGTTCGCTACCCCGGGAGGATGCACATTGGGGTCTTTCTTTGTGATTGATCATTTGTATAGAACCATTGCTGCATACGCTAGGTACTGTGACCAGAGGTGCAATGCATCGTTAAAGCTGGTCTAATATAGGCCTAGGTCCAGTACCAGGAATAGTAGGGTATTGCACATGGCATTGGTACACCTAAACTCTACCCTAGGTACTGTGACTAGAGGTGCGATGCACCGTTATAGCTGGTCTATGATAGACCTAGGTCCAGTACCAGGAATAGCAGGGTAAAGTTTATGTTTGAAGGAAAGAAAAGATGTAATGACGAAAGAATGTGAAAGCTAATGAACGTACGGATGAAAGAATGAATGTATGAACGATTAATGAAGATAATAATGATATTATATATATTTGTACATATGATGTATGATTGTATGAAAGTAAAGTATGATTTTAACGAAAGAAAAGTATATTTTATTATAAAATTAGAACTCACTCAGCAACACTGACTTTTATGTGTTTCCAGTAGGCAGGTAATGATTGCTGAGGATGGCACGAGGCGGCTACTCAGCTCTTTTGGATGGCATCCATTTATAATGCTTTTGTGATGTAATGCAACATGTGTTTTGTAACTTGTTAACGATGTATTATTTTGCAAAAGCTTTTATAATGAAATGAGATGTATATTTTGGTAATTCCGCTGCGATGTTATATGAAAGACAAATGTATTTATATGTTTTAAGTGCGATGATCGACTAACTGTGAGCGTCCCGGGAACGGGGCCTTACACTAACTCTAACAAATCTCTTAGAACTTATGTTGAATAAAGATCACAAGTCATGATATTTAGTTCATCCAGGCACCAATAAGATGTATCAATATCCGAGGGAATAGTATTGCTGACAGGAATGAAGAAAGGCATTACGTAGTATGTTTGCCTCACATGTTTGAAGGTCAAAGCAAAACATAAGAAACCGTCAGGATGAATCCAACAGCCTGAATCTACTCAGTGAAAATGGAAATAGATTTCCATGGATTTTATCGCTAAACTACCTAAAACCTTTTATGGGCACGACTTGATTTAGGTCATATTCGATCGCTTGACTAACTCTACTCACTTTCTCCCTATACATGAAGACTTTAAGTTGGATAAGTTGGCCAAAATCTACATCAATGAGATCGTGAGTTGTCATGGTGTTTCACTATCCATCATCTCTAACTGAGATAGTCGTTTCATTTCTAGGTTTAGGCAAACATCACATAAATCCTTAGTAACATGTGTGGATTTTAGCAAGACTTAACACACTAAAATCGTTGGCCAATTTTAAAGAACTATGCAACTCTTGAGGATATGCTTAAATACATATTTTTATCATCAAAGTCAAAAGGAACTTTAAACGAGGTCATGAGTTCACCTAGGAATGCGAATACCAGATGAAGCTCAAATACCCACACCTTTTTCAAGCTAACACGACCTCTACTAGTTATATTTTGGGATGAAATTTTCTTAACTACGGGAATTCATGACAAATATGAAATTTTATTGCTTTTATGTTAAGCACTTTCATTTATCTCAATTTGAACTCTATCTTATAATCTGGATAGGATGTTTCATATTCATAAATCCACATTGTTTCCTACTTGATCATGATTCATAAATCTAAAGTTAATTTGCTTTATCATTTCTATTGCATTTTGAATTCTATTTTTTGACATCCACAACTTCTCTCTTATAAAACTATTATCACCTTGTGAATGCATAGTAGAAGGACATAACACACTAGTGTAATGTGAATTGACCATTACAGTGCACAACATAATGGTGAATTTAGAGGTGTATTGGTGTGTGTTGAAATTCTGTTGTGTAGCTATTACCTCACACCTTATCAAATTTCTAAATTCAATCTCCCATGGAAAAAGCTTTTATAAGATATTTATGCCACCCTTCACTATTCCAAAGTAATGATTTGTTTTGGTTGGGGACTAGTATGCCTTTGAGGTGCCAGAAGTGTGGTGGGTTAGTTGTGGCACACGCTATATATAAACACTAATGGTGCATTGAAGGTGGGACTGGAAGGCGGACCAAGACCTACTCGTAGATAACAAATAATGAACCAATATTTATTTTGAGATACACATACATTACTAGTTGAATTTCAAGATGAAATTCTCTTAACTAGGGGAAGATGTAACAAGCTTGATTTTTCATGCTTAACTCTTTGATGATTCTAGTAATTCAATCTACCCATTGGCTGAGTTGCCATGGTTGAGGTCTTAATGATGTACCTTTAGTCTTAGGTTTCCCTCATCTTCATTAGAAGAATCATTCAGGGATGAGATGACTGGACCAAAGTCCTCTCTCTCACCACCAGCTTCAGGTTCTTGGCTGCTGGTTTTCCTCTGCTCACCGGCAATCTCAGTTGAGATGTCAGTGGGCTGAGTTGCCATGGTTGAGGTCTTAATGATGTAATCACTTTTAGAAGTGAGAGCCTCTTCCATATGGACATCCTGAACAGGTTCAGAGGTGTCCACCTCAGCAGTAGGTGACTGATGGGGGCTAGAAATAGGAGCCTCATAAGCACTCATCTCTCTTTGAGTAGGGGAAAAGAAGAAAGAATCATGGTACTCACTGAAACCTAGATCTTCATCAGTATAGAAATCAAGGTTGGGAATTGGTTGGTTGAGATCTATAGGCTAGGGATGGTAACTGTCCCCTGAAGGTTAATCACTTGAGTGTTAAGTCTCAGAGTGATGGCTTAAGGAAGTTGGGCTAATGAGCTCATCAGGCTGAGCATGAGGAACCTCAGCACTGATCCTTGAAGAGATGGGAGTGGTCTGCTCCTCAGGAGAAGTGGGAGCTCTAGTGTCCACTTCTGCCTGTAAGGGTGAGTGTATGGGGACCTCCACAGACTGAATAGTCTGAGTAGGGATTTGTTTGGATTTTCTTTGGTAAGTGAGGGTAATTTTAGGCTGTTGAGGTGGTAGGGAGACAGTAGGTATGGGTTCAACACTAGCTTGTGTTGCTAGGTTGTCACCTTGAGCAATGAGCTCTAACATTTTTGGGACTAGGGCTGTTTCTACCCTAGAGAAGCCAACAGTGGGCTTTCTCAGTATTTTAAAGATGCCGGGTTTCATCTGTCCCAGTTTAAGAATGTTACCTGTTTCCCTTTACTGTGAGCCCAGTTCACAGTTAAGAATGTACTGGACATATCTAAGAAACATGTAATATTCTAAGGAGTCTAAGTTAGCAAGCAAGTTAGTATAAACAAACTGAGAATACCTGAACTTGACCACTTGAACCATTCCATGGATTATGAAGGAGAGATCCTCAGGAATCTGGTCCTATCCACCATGCTTGTTTGACAAGCTGTGGATGACCACATGGAGCAGGAATCTCCACTGGGATGAGACCTTCCCTTTCCTAAAGGTCTTTATAGAGAAATCTCCTTTATATCACATCTACACAAAGGAATGATTAACAGCTTCCTTTGGGAAAAACACCTCCCCTTCTTCATCATCCAGCTGAAGATGCCTGTTGATAATGGCCGGATTGATGAAGACTGTTTTCCCCTGCACTGTGGCAGACAGTGACTTCTCCCCATCCATGACAACCTCTTGGAAGGTTTTCCAAAATTCAAGTAGATGATCCTCATAGAGTGGAGGATCAATGGTTAGGGAGGTGAAGTAGTTGGAAAAAGCTAAGAATCAACAAACCTCTAAGAAATGAGGATCTTTCTCAGAGTTTAACAGAGCAACATGATTATGTTGCCTGTGTAGCTGCATAGTAAAGTTGGGATCATTTCTGTGAGCGAGATTGGCCATTGTGAGGTAGCTTAAAGATGAAGAAAGATGGAAGAAAGAAATTCAGAGAGAAATTTGGGTTTTAGGTTTGGAGGAAGAACAGATGATAGAAAGAGGGGAAAACCGTTAGGTTTATATGTGAAAAGGATTTTAGATAAAGTTTAATGAAAGAGGATAAACTTTGAAATCCGGATGTCGGTCCCACCTCTGAAAAAGTAGTTTACTTTTTCTCAAAAAGTAGTTTTCTTGTAATTTAAAAAGCTTCCGAAGGTTAATTATCTTCGGAAGTTTTAATTGAAAAGCTTCCGAAGCTAAAATGACTTCGGAAGAACTTCCTGAGAGTTTTGAAAATTTTGCTTCGGAAGAGAAATTAAAACTTGATTGCTTTGTATATAAAACACAAAGCTTCCAAGAATTAATTTTTCTTCAGAAGTATATGGTCCTTGAAAATAAGTAAGTGTCTGAGACAAGTATTTAAGCTTCGGAAGATAGATCTGAATCCTCTTCCGAAGGTAAATTTCTTAGACGGTTATTTATTTTGAAGACATGATTTGCTTCTGTAATTAAAAGCATAACTTCCGAAGGATAAAAAATCATCAAAAATCTAAGGATAGTCTTCAAAAAGATATTTTCATTCAAAGAAAACATGAACTTATGAAAGTGATGAACTAGACAACTTAGGACACACATATTTTAAGAAATAATAAGAATTAGTTTTAAGAAAAGCCTACTCAAAGTTGATCATCCCGATAGCTGATATTAGATATTTAAATCTCTGTTCATCAAAAACCTTTGTTCTATTACAAGTGTTACAAAGCATATTAGAAAGATACAAGAACATGAGATACTTATACTACATCCTACAGCCGACTATACTTTGAAAGCCAGCTGGATACAATTGACTAGACACAAACAAAATCAATTGTAGAGTCAAAAGGCAGATTGCCTTTTGACTAGTGACTATGACATGCCATAGCTCACATCCTTATCTATTACAAAAAGGATAAAGTACATGAAGTAGAAAGTTACAAACTCAAGACCTCAATGTACAGTTACCAATAGCATAGACCTTTTCACCAACTCATGTAAGTTGGTGACCTTACAAAGATGCAGCGAAAAGGTGTCCAACTTTATGGAAAAGTACATCAGATAAAGCATGTGTCAAAAGTCTTCGGAAAAAATCTGTCTTCATGAGTTGAAGCTTCGGAAGACTTTGTCTCTGAGGCTTCGGAAGACTTCATCTTTGACTTTGGAAGATATTGGTCTTGGCTTCAGAAGATTTCACACTTAGAATATTTTAGTTGCATGTGTGAAACTTCCTAAGCATCCTTCTTCAATGCACTTGTGCAGCATGCAGGACAGACTTTGGATTTTTAGGTTGCATCAGCCTCTTCATTAATCTCTATAATATCTATATATATATATATATATGCATGGATAATTTCAAAATTACATATATATATATATGTGTGTGTGTGTGTGTAATTTTACTATTTTAATTAAATTATTTAAGTGATATATATCTAATAAACTAATAAATAATTAACTTGTAATTATCCTAAACCTAACATATTATTAATAAAACTTATTCTAAATATAAAATATCGTAAAAATTCATTCATCCCTATCCCTAATAAAATATATGATTTTTATTAATAAAAATATTGAGAAAATCTATCCTAACTGACACCTAAAACCTTCAATTTTCCACTATAAATAAGGGTATAATTTTCATTATTTTTCTAATCAAACTCTAAATCTAGAGATCTTATAAAATCAAATATCAACTCATAACATCTTTCTTGAAAATCCAAAAAGCTTTCCCTATCGAGTAAGTTTTTATGTTATTCGTGTTCTTCATGTTCATACCTTTTTCAATTGTGTTTTATCAAAAATAAATTATAACTAGTTTGGATCTATGATAAAATAAAATTCTTGTGTGATAATCATAGATCTAGATTAGATCAAAGCATCACATAAATATGAAATCATCAAAACTTTACTTAAACACATCAATCATAAATTTTCAGATTTTGACAGACTTATAGAGCGAACTTTGGACAATCATGTCTCCCTCGTAACAAATGCTATTTCGATGATTCTTTTCTTAAAAATAAAATTTAGTGTCTTATATTTCCAACCATTTAAATTAAGTCTTCTAGCTCATTGATTTGGCCTCTCAAACAGCTCACGCAAGTTTAGTGCGTGAATCTGTCCAAAGCTATCAAAACCTTAAATTTTTCAACATTCCAATATTTTTCATAAAATAAGTAATATAAATGTTTTAAACACTAAAAATCCAAACTTTAATAATTCTCATGAGATATCAACTTGAATCATATTTCTAATAATTTTTTTCATATTTCAATTGTAACCTTGTCTTATACAAGTTGTTTATTCCCATATTTGTTAAACTTATATTTAAACTTGTTCCCTATACCTTATAAAAATACTAAGCACATCTTTGACTTGGTCTAGTATATATCTAGAATTGTTTCACCCGGTATGTAGTTATACGGCAAACAAATATGAAAGACGAGGTACTTAAGTGATAAAAATCCACCAACTCTTTTCTTGGAATCCTTTTTGTAAGGCCCCGACGCTCATAGTTGGTCAATCATCGCACATAAATCATATACTTTGCATTTATTCATCAAAACATTGCAGCGAAAACATAAAACAAATGGCATTTCATTTCATCATAAAAGCTTTTGCAAAATAATGCATCGTTGTCGGTTACAAAATTACATTGTTGTATTACATCACAGAAGCCTTAAATAAATGGATGCCATCCAAAAGAGCTGCGTAGCCGCCTCATGCCATCCTCAGCAACGTTTACCTGCCAACTGAAAATGTATAAAAGTCAGCGTTGCTGAGTGAGTTCTAGTTTTATAATAAAACATACATAAAATCGTTATTTATTTCTTTATAGAATCCATACTATACGTTTCATTCGTTCGTGATCATAAATCATACGTACATACATATAATATCATTATTATCTTTCATTTTGTTCGTTAACCACCGTTCATTCGCTACATCTTGTGACATGTACATTACCCTGAACATTGTGCACGAAGCTGGTTACTAGGCCTGAGGTCTTTCATAGACCCCGAACATTGTGCACGAAGCTGACTCCAGTACCTAGGGAAAGTACATTCACCATTCATCTTTTCTTTTTCATTCCAGATCAGTGCCATATGCTATACCCCGAACATTATGCACGAAGCTGGTTACTGGGCCTGAGGTCTTTCATAGACCCCGAACATTGTGCACGAAGCTGACTCTAGTACCTGGGGCAAGTGGTAAGGATCCGATACATATGGTCAATCACAAGGATTGGACCCCAGTGTGCATCCTTATGGGGTAGCTAAACCGCACACAGTTGAGCTAACACCCTTCATTGGGTGTGGACCTCCATACATTGCTTGCAAGACTTTTTACATTCATTCATTCGTTAATGCATGCATTCATTCATCATGTTCCTCTTTTATATCTTTCACTTTACGTTACATAATACTTTTGGTTCATTCATTAACATAACACGTAAAGCCATGGAAAGATAAACATTCATCATTATAGGAACATAACATAACATATCATTCATACATCATCATACAAGGCATCATTCATACATATCATGCATAATCATGCAACATCATCATCAACATCATCATAAGCATCAATCACAATGCATAACATGCCCCTCATACCATCTATGACCCCAAAATTCAACTTATATAGTCCCCCGGGAATTTCCCAAGTCAAAGCCTACCTTACACATTTTCCCCAAAAATCAGAAAAATATTCTAAGTCCTAGGCTCATGGGCACTATGCAGGCGCATGGATACTATTCAAGCGCATGGGGAACACTTAGGCGCATGGGCCACTTTCAGGCACATGAACACTATGTAGGCACATGGGGAAACACTTAGTCAAATCCAGCCCAGTCTAGGCGCATGGATACTATTCAGACGCATGAACTCTTAGGCGCATAGGCCACTTGGGCGCATGGGCACTATTGGGGCGCTTGGCCCTACACTTAGTCATCCGACTAACATTTCTAGGTGCATGAGCCACTGTTCAGGCACATGGGCTATACTTAGACTTTTCTAAGAAAAATTTTGGGCGCATAAGCTATTGTTTAGGCGCATAGCTTACACTTAATTCTTTCTAAGGCAACTTCAGGCGTATGTACACTTATCTAGGCGCATGAGCATTCTGTAAAACATGTTTCAAGGATATTTTCAATCCTAATCATCGAACCCATCTCTTCTAAGCATAATGTGGCTATTCTAAACATGAGTAGCCTATAAACCATCAAGAACTAACATCCAACATACACAATACATACGGGATTCACACATAAACTTGTAAAATCATTTTAATACGTTTTCAGCCCCAAAGATAGTTTAAAACATGTAAAAACCGGGGTCTAGAACTCACCCGGTGCAACTTGGGTGTTCTTCCTTTTAACCCGCTTGCAAAGAGTTCAAAACACCTAGAAACAACATCCAAAAACACACACACCCGAGCACAAACACAACCTATAAGCATACAAACACATAACCGGGATAAAACCCAACATAAAAACATAAAAACCTTGAATTCTTACCTTGATTTCACTTTCCTTCTTCCTCTTCTTCTTTTATCCGAGAGTGTTCTCTGCTCTCTCTCTCTAAAACCGAGAAAAATGGTGAAGTGAGGTGAGGGTGGGCGGCCATACTCACCTTTACACCAACTTTTGAAAGTTTTGTCCTTTTTGGACACTTTTAGTCCCTCCACTTGGACTTTATTGCCTTTCTTGCTTTTATTCTTTTTATCTTGACTTCTAAAATAACCGGGTGTTACAAATCCACCCCCCTTATATAGGTTTCGTCCCCGAAACCTGTTATTTCTTGAACATATGAGGATAAAGCTGCCTCATCTCCTCCTCCGTCTCCCAGGTAGACTCGGATCCCTTCCTGTGCTTCCACTGTACATGCACAAGAGGAACCACTTTATTTCTTAGCCTTTTCTCTTTACAATCGATGATTGCCACTGGTTGCTCCACATAATTGAGCCTTTCGTCTACTTCGATATCCTCCGGTGGAACAATCATGTCTTCATCAGCTAAGCACTTTCTCAAATGAGATACATGAAATGTCAGGTGAAATCCACTTAACTCATCTGGTAACTCCAATCTATAGGCCACCTCTCCTACTCGAGCAATAATTCGGAAAGGTCCTATGTACCTTGGGCTTAGCTTACTTCGTTTCCTGAATCGGATAATTCCCTTCCAAGGTGAGACCTTCAACATGACCCGGTCACCCACCTGGAACTCGATCGGTCTACGTCGTTTATCGGCATACGACTTCTGTCTATCTTTAGCTGCCTTCATGAAGGCTTTAATCTTTTCAAGCTTCTCAGTCGTAGCCTTGATTACCTCGACGCTTCCCAATTCCTTTTAACCAATATCACCCCAACAAATGGGTGTTCTGCATCACCTACCGTATAGCATCTCGTATGGTGGCATACCAATGCTGGCATGATAGCTGTTGTTGTACGAGAATTCAGCTAACGGTAAGTGGTCATCCCAACTTCCCTCGAAATCAATCACACATGCCCGAAGCATGTCTTCCAATGTCTGAATGGTCCTTTCCGACTGACCATCAGTTTGGGGATGATAAGCCGTGCTAATATGTAACCTCGTCCTCATGGCATCGTGGAATTTCTTCTAGAATTTAGATGTAAACCGGGTGTCACGATCCGACACAATAGACACCGGCACACCATGACGAGTTACAATCTCCTTGATGAACAGGTCAGCCAACCTCTCGGATGAATATGTCTCGCGGATCGGTAGGAAGTGAGCACTCTTCATCAGACGGTCAACAATCACCCATATGGCATCGTATCCTTTCGGAGTACGGGGCAATTTCGTAATGAAATCCATGGTGATGTGCTCCCACTTCCATTATGGTATATACAAGGTTAGATCTTCCCATAGGGCTTCTGATGTTCCGCCTTCACTTGCAAGCAAGTAAGACACTTGCTCACATACTCCGCCATGTCACGTTTCATACCCGGCCACCAATAATCTTTCTTCATGTCTTGATACATCTTTGTGGCACCAGGATGAATGGAGTATCGAGTCTTGTGAGCTTCATCCAAAATCCTCACTCGTAGATCCCCGAAACGAGGAACCCACACTCGTCCAAATCGGGTTTTAACACCGAGTGTGTTTTCACCCAATTCCCCAACCAGACCTCTCATTCTTTCAGAGTTTAGATGATCTTCTTTCAGTGCCTCATCTTGAAACTCCTTGAATTGCTTCATTACATCAGAGGTCATGATCAATGATATGCTTTCACCCGAATTGGCTCGGGCCCTCCTTTTGGCTAAGAGCATCAACCACCACGTTGGCTGTGCCAGGATGATAATGGATCTCACAATCATAATCTTTTATGAGCTCCAACCATCTTCTCTGCTCATGTTCAGATCTTTTTTCTCGAAGAACTACTTCAAGCTCTTGTGGTCAGTGAAAATGGTGCACCTCGTCCCGTACAGATAGTGCCTCCAAATCTTTAGTGCGAAGACTACGGCCGCTAGCTCCAAGTCATGAGTAGGGTAGTTGACCTCATGAACCTTTAGTTGTCAGGATGCGTAGGCTATAACTCTTCCTCTTTGCATTAACACACACCCCACCCCGAGTAAGAAGCATATGAATACACCACCAAATCTTCGCTTCCATCGGGTAACGACAAGACAGGCTTGGGTCAACCTCACCTTTAACTCCTCGAACGCCTGTTCTTGAGCTTGACCCCATGTAAACTTTACATCCTTTCGGGTCAACTTGGTCAGCGGAGAAGCGATCTTGGAAAAGTCTTGGATGAATCTTCTGTAGTAGCCCGCCAAACCCAAGAAACTATGAATCTCGGATGGCGTCTTTGGGGACTTCCATTGCATCACTGCCTCTACCTTAGTCGGGTCCACCATAATCCCGTCGGGATTCACCACATGACCCAAGAAATGAACTTCACGTAACCAAAACGCGCACTTGGAGAATTTTGCATACAACTTCTCCCTTCTTAACGTCTCTAGAACCTCCCGAATGTGACTGACATGCTCAATCTCACTCTTCGAATAAATCAGGATATCATCAATGAACACATCACTGATTTATCCAACATAGGCTGACACACACGGTTCATCAGATCCATAAAAGCAGCTGGCGCATTGGTCAAACCAAGGACATGACAGAAACTCGTAGTGACCATAGAACATACGAAAAGCTGTTTTAGGGATATCCTGCTCCCTCACTTTCAGCTGATGGTAACCAGATCGAAGATCTATCCTCGAAACCAACTGGCACCTTGGAGCTAATCAAACAAATCATCTATTCTTGGTAGGGGGTATCGTTCTTTACCTTCAACTTGTTCAACTCTCGGTAGTCAATACACATTCTCATACTACCGTCTTTCTTCTTCACAAATAATACCAGAGCACCCCATGGAGAGATACTCGGTCTAATGAACCCCTTATCCATCAGTTCTTGCAACTGCTCCATTAACTCTTTCATCTTGGTCGGAGCCACCGGTACGGTGCCTTGGCAACGGGTTGAGCACCGGGTATCAAGTCAATTTGGAACTCACCTCGCGATTTGGTGGCACACCGGGTAAGTCTTCTGGGAATACGTCCGGAAAGTCACACATAACTGGTACATCCGATAGTTTTGGTGTTGGCGCGTCCACGTCCTTTACGTAGGCCAAGTAGGCACTACATCCACGCCTCATGCACTTCCTTGCCACTGCCATTGAAATCACTTTCGGGATCATCGCGACTCGATCGCCATAAACCGTCACCTTATCCCCGTCAGGTGCTGTCAATCGGATCATCTTCTTGCGACACACAATATTTGCTTCATAGGTTGCTAACCAGTCCATCCCTAGTACTACATCAAATCCACCTAGGGGTATCACGTGTAATCTAGCAGCAAACCTATGGCCTTCTAGTTCTATGGCACAGTCCTCTATCACATCAGTAATTCTAGTGGACTTACCGATAGCAGTTTCTACATCGAATGGCTCACCAATACATCTACTCTTATTGGGAAACTTAGCACCAAAGGTAGCATAAATGAAACTCCTACTAGCACCAGAATCAAACAACACAGATCCAAGAGTTTGGTTTACTGGAAACATACCTGACACCACGTCAGGGTCTGTCCTAGCCTCCTCCCGAGTCATCGTGAAAGCTCGGGCGCTTGCCTTCTGTCCTTCTCCTCCTGCCTTCTTCACCCCGGAACTCTCGGCCCTGGCCTTTTACACTCCCTACTCATGTGACCACTTCCCCCACAGTTGAAACACTTCACACCTCCACAGTCTCTAGCCATATGACCAGGCTTCCCACACTTGAAACAAATATTCGACTCCCATCTACACTCGCCACCGTGCTCCTTCCCACACTTGCCACACTTCTTCAACTCAGCACCAGTTGTGACCACACGGCGGTCATCCCCTCGAGCCTTCTTGTTACTCGTCGAGGCACCACCCCGACGAAACCTCTTCCCGTTCTAGTTTCTATCGCCTCCACCCTTCCGATTACTTTCAGTCACCACCACCATAGTCCTCTCATCATACAATCTGCCTGCCAGATCCACCGTTGACCTAAACGTGCTTGGTCGGGCGGCGATCATGTGCCTGCGAATATCTGCTGGCAAACCCTGAATATACCTCTTGATCTTTCGAGATAAAGGTGTCACCTGATCTGGCACCAGACGTGCCATTTCATTGAACTTTGTGGTGTACTCTTGGTGTGTCATAGTTCCCACCTCCAGTTGCAGAAACTCCCTCTCAACCTTGTCCATTTTCCGATGAGGACAAAACTCCTCGATCACTAACTTCTACAACTCCGACCATCTCATCCTCCCGATCGCCCGACTACCCTCAGCTTGGACTATATTGTCCCACCAGCACAGAGCTGAGTCTACAAATGATTGGGTAGTGAACTTAACCTTCTGGTCTTCTCGGCACTCGCTGATATCAAGTACCGCCTCCATTTCCGTCACCCACCGGTGAGCAACAGCGGCGGTGCCGTTTCCATCGAAAGTAGGGGGCTTGCATCTCATGAATACCCAGTAGTTACAGCCTCGTATTGCCCCCCCGCACAGGCTCTGCTTCTTCTTCGTCTTCCTCATCATCAGACGGAACCGTCTCAGTCTCGGGTTGTCTTCTTTCACCCATAGGTCCACTACTGTCCCTTCTTTCTCCCTCTCTAACTGCCTTGATAACTTCTGTCACCATAGACGGTAAAATCGTCTGCATGACCTCATGAACTTCCTCCACCACCGCTGTCACACCCCAACCTTGACGGCGGAAACATCGAGGAGTGAGAGTTAAGATCGTTCACAGCCACATAACGCTATTAATAACCAAATATATATTAAATATAAGTTCCAATTGTACTATTACAATCATAAGTCTTAAAGAAATTAACATAAACATAACATGTCATTTTATTTCACTTATTTACCTAGGTCCATCCCTAGATGTGTAAGCTTCAAAGAGTAGAAATCAAGCTTGAGTATTTCCTGAAACATGTTAAACATAAAAGGTCAACAATAATGTCGGTAAGATTTCCATAGTTTGTAATACATAAGTATATAAAAGATGGCAATTCATGTTGTAAATTAGAGAACAAAGTAAACTAGGGATGTAAGACAGAATGCACAATCAAACCTCGACAAAGTTTTACACGTCTCAAACATTTAAATGTATATACGATTAGCTAAGTGTACTTGGATCAACCAAGCAGACTTGTTTGGCCCATAGATCTATGACTTCGCTAGGCTAGCAATAGTTAATGATTGTACATATATTTGACATTACATGGTAGTTACCAAGCTCAACTAACTACAACATATACGTGAAAAGCCATAAGTTTACAAGAATCAAACGTGTTTATAAGTGCAAAGTTTATAAAGTAACATGCTTCACCCCAAAGTGTAAAAATATAAAAAGGGGTATAGAAATACTCACTTGATCAAATAATATATATTGATGATTAATATGAATAATAATAAACAACGTTTTAACGTAGTCTTTCACAATGCACCTAAAACAAATATATATTACAAGGTTAAAATTTAATAATATAATTAATGGTTAAACGAGACTAGGGTTTCAATTGGTATTTGGGGGTTTTAATATTTAGATAACGTTGGTTAGTGAAATCATATATATTTTTTAGTCTAAAAAGATATCATATATGAAACTTTAAAGGAATTAAATCCTTTATAGCAATTTTGTGAAGTTGGATTATAAAATGTATAAATTCTATAAAAACCATGATTAATTATAATTATAAAATCTTTTGTGTCCAAATAATAATTAGATGATTTAAATTGTTATATAAAGTCTATTTTTATAAGAATAAACTAAGCATAATATTTGTTAATATTATTTTATAAGAAAATTGTTAAGGTAATTATGGAAATAAATTTATAGAAAATAATAGGATAACTTTAAAAATAACCAAAGTTTACAAAATATTTTTTATAATTTTCAGAAAATTTTCTATACCTTTTTAAAGGCTGAAAAACCCCAAAAAGAAAATGTGAGGTTGCCCGGGTTCGAACCCGGGACCTCAAGGTTGGAATATGGGTGGGTCACCGGTGAACCAAGGCCCTAGGCCGCGGTTTATCTTGGTTTTAAAATTCATATAAACGCAAACATTTCCCCCATTCCTTAGAACCCTAAATCGATTGAACCACAAATTGAATGCCAAATCGATTACGTTATTGGAAACAAATATGGGGCTTTGATTCCCCTTGTAAATTCAAACAAAATGGTGCATCTAATTACCCGTTTTGTGAATGAATCGATGAAGAACAGGTTCAAGAACAGTGCGCGACTATGTTGCAATTCGTTCAAGTTACAATCGATGATGAAACTCGAATTTGCTTTACAGAAAGTTTTGAATAACCCAACTGATGAAAAGCCCTTTGTCGGTTTTGATTTAAGTCGTAAGAGAGGTGGGTTTTGAGTAGGTTGCAGAACTTCGATGAAGAGAGAATCAATTTCGGTGAAATTGTGTTTTGTTAGGTGAATTTGATTGTTGTGAACGCTTAGGATAGGTTAGATGATTGTTGAGTTTGATTAATTAGATTATAATTGCGATTTAAATGGTAGAACGGTTATGGTGTTCAATGTCAACGGTTATACGATAGTTGAGGTTCGTAACCGGCTTATAAACAAAATTAAATGGTATGTTTAAGTTTGAAACTGGTTCCCGAGAGCAATTGGAACGATTTGGGGATGATATTGAAGAGTTTTGGTGGGTTTTGGGGCTCGCCGAAGCTCGCCGGAGTTTCGCCGGTTTTGCGGGGAGAGAGAAAGAAGTTATTTTGGATTTTTACACAAATGGTCCCTGTAGTTTTCAACCTTTATTATTTTATGCTTAAATTTTATTTTCAAAGTTTCTAAATTGACAATAGGGCCCCCTTAACTTCTTAAATCCAAATTATAACCATCTTTTAACTTTAATAACTTTTATAGATTATTATTATTATTGTTATTATTATTATTATTTATTATTATTTTTATTATTATTTTTATTATTATATTATACAATTTAATAATTTAATTGCTAACTTGCATAAATTAAGTGATAATCAGAAATAAACATGGATAACCATAAGTTCCATAAATGTACACAAAGATCCTTACAAGAATTTAACGATGCAAGCTTTTTATTAAACCAAAAACCACTAAGGTCGGAAGGTAGTTCCAGTTTATAAGCCACTTTCCCAATCCTTTTCAAGATTTTGAAAGGTCCTACAAATCTTGGAGCTAATTTACCCTTCTTTCCAAAGCGAACAACACCTTTCCACAGTGAAACTTTAAGAAGAACCATGTCGCCAACTTGGAACTCCAATGGCTTACGACGTTTATCGGCGTAACTCTTTTGTCGACTTCTTGCCACTTCAAGGTTCTTGCGGATAGTGGAGACTTTATCAGTCGTTTCTTGTATAAGTTCAGGACCAGTGATGAAATTTTCACCAATGTCGGTCTAGCAGATCGGTGATCGACATTTACGACCATACAAAGCCTTTAATGGTGCCATCTTGATACTTGAGTGATAACTATTGTTATACGAAAATTCCGCGAGCGGTAAATGCGTATCCTAATCACCACCAAAGTCAAGGACACAAAGACGCAACAGATCCTCGAGAGTTTGGATTGTTCGTTCGATTTGACCATCGGTTTGAGGATGGTAAGCTGTACTTAAATCCAATTGAGTACCCAATAGTTCTTGCATCGAAGACCAAAAGTGTGAAGTGAAACGAGCATCATGATCGGAAATAATATGTAAAGGCACGCCATGACGACTCACAATTTCGTCAATGTAGATTCGAGAAAGCCTTGAAACCTTGTATGTATCTCGTATGGGTATGAAATGTGCTGTCTTGGTCAAACGGTCAACAATGACCCATATACTATCATGACCACGAGGTGTACGAGGTAACTTGGTTATGAAATCCATGGCTATATGTTCCCATTTCCACATAGGGATTTCAGGTTGCTCAAGTAAACCACTTAGTCATTGATGCTCGGCTTTGACCCTTGCACACGTGAGACACTTGGAAACATAAAACGCAAATCCTTCTTCATTCCAGGCCACCAATATTGACCACGCAGGTCCATGTACATCTTATCGGAGCCAGGATGAATGGAATATCGGGTTTGATGAGCTTCGTTCATAATGAAATGTCGAAGGTTACCACGTTTCGGGATCCAAAGTCGATTCAAAAAGTACCACATACCATTCAGTTTTGTCTCCGGTTGTGACCGAACGTTAGGCATCAAATCTTCATCTTTCCCTTCGTCGGTTAGTTCCGCTTGTTGAGCCTCGCGAATGCATAACTCAAGGTCACTATTGATCCTTATGTTTTGAAGCATGATAGTAGCCTCATTAACATCCACATGAATCTCGGTATCAAATTCTCCTAGCGTATCAAACCATTGCCTTCGATCTCGAATTTCTTGGAGCGAGACAGTCTTGTTGTGGACCTTGCGACTTAGCACGTCGGCTACAACATTCGCCTTTCCAGGATGGTAGCGAATGTCGCAGTCGTAGTCGCTAATCAACTCAATCCAACGTCTTTGTCTCATATTGAGATCCTTTTGGTTGAACACGTGTTGGAGACTCTTATGATCGGTGTAGACTATGCATTGCGTCCCATATAGATAATGTCGCCAAATCTTTAATGCAAAAACCACAGCACCAAGTTCAAGATCGTGAGTCGTGTAGTTCACTTCATGAACCTTCAATTGCCTCGACGCGTATGCTATAACTTTGCCTCGTTGCATGAGAACACAACCAAGACCTTGATTAGAAGCATCGCAATACACGGTAAAGTCATCGTTCCCATCGGGAAGTGTGAGTATAGGAGCGTTACACAACTTGCGTTTTGATGTCTCGAAAGCCTCTTCTTGCTCGGGTCCCCATTCAAAGAGTCGATTCTTCTGGGTTAGCGCCATTAGTGGTTTAGCAATCTTCGAGAAATTCGCTATGAACCTACGGTATATCCCGCTAAGCCCAGAAAAGAACGAACCTCGGTTGGGGTTGTGGGAACACACCAATTTTTCACGGCTTCAATTTTAGCAGTATCAACATGAATTCCTTGGCTATTCACCACATGCCCTAAGAATTGAACCTCCTCCAACCAAAATTCACACTTGGAAAACTTGGCGTATAATTGCTCCTTCTTCAAAAGTCCAAGAACTTGTCGCAAGTGCGCCTCGTGATCGATTTTTGTCTTCGAATAAATAAGAATGTCATCAATGAACATGATCACGAACTTATCCAAATACAATTTACATACTCGATTCATGAGATCCATGAACACAGCAGGTGCATTGGTCAACCAAAAGGCATGACCATGAACTCGTAGTGTCCATATCGAGTACGAAAAGCGGTTTTTGGAATGTCATCATCTTGAACACGTAGTTGATGATACCCAGAACGTAGTTCGATCTTTGAGAATTGAGTTGCCCCTTGGAGTTGATCGAAGAGATCATCGATTCGAGGAAGAGGGTATCAGTTTTTGATAGTAAGTTTGTTGAGTTCTCGGTAATCGATGCACATACGAAACAAACCATCCTTCTTCTTCACAAACAGTACAGGTGCACCCCACGGTGATGAACTAGGGCGAATAAAACCCTTATCGGTCAACTCTTGCAATTGACTAGCTAGTTCTTGCATTTCAGACTGTGCAAGATGATAAGGTGATTTAGCCACAGGGTTCGCACCAGGGATCAAGTCAATCTTGAACTCAACCTCTCGCACGGGAGGTAACCCTTTAAGATCCTCGGGAAAAACCTCGAGAAAGTCCCACACAACCGGAATATCTTTCAACTCCTTACTCTTGGATTTCATATTAACTACATATGTCATGAAAGCCATGTAGTTTTTACTTAAGCATTTGCGGGCCTTGATACAAGACATGAGTTTGAGTCTTTGGGATGATTTCTCCCCAAAGACCTTCAAAGTATCACCAGTCGGTAAAGGAAATCAGATACACTTCTCGAAACATAGAATTTCCGCACGATGCTTGGCTAACCAGTCCATGCCAATGATAACGTCAAAGCTTCCCAATGCATAGGAATAAGGTCGACGAAAAACTCGTGTCCGTTAAGGCTTAAGGTGCAATCGCGTATTACAACATCAACGACAATAGATTTTCCATCGGCGACTTCGACCGTGAAAGATCTTTCCAGGTTAACACGCGGTTTAGAGAGTATAGGCTCGAATTCCAGGGACACGAAACTCCTATCGGCACCCGAATCAAACAATACGGAAGCATAATGACTATTTACAAGATACATACCTGTTTGGTAATAATCCATTATTGGTATGATGAACACAGATAGAAACTTTTATAAGACAAGAAACGATTTAAAAGGAGTTCAACAACGTACCATTCACCACGTCGTTGTTGGCTTGAGCTTGGTTGGCATTGATGTTGAAAGCCCTTCCACAAGCCGGTGGCATAGTTCCCGCATTGCGAGGACATTGCGGACGAATATGACCAGGCTCGCCATAGTTATAGCAGGTTCGGTTGGTAAGCATGGCAGTGTTGTTTGGCGCACAAAGGCAAGTAGTTACCAAGTGTCCATACTTGCCACACAATGAGCAGACTCGGCAAGGAATGTTGCTTGAATGATGGTACTTGACGTGTTACACATAGGATGTGGACCAGCATAGGCTTTAGCCATGGGAGCTTGATTCGCAACCACAATTTGTTTTTTAGGGGCATTTGGGGCGGTCACAGCGTAGTTGCGTGTCGGGGTGAACTTACGCTTTTTGTTTTGAGAAGATGACTCGGCCCTTACCTCGTTTGTTGCCTCGGGTGTCACCTTCATAGTAGACTTGGAACCCTTTCCGACATAGTGCCAGCTCTTATATGATTCTCGGTGAGCTGTGTGCAGTGATAGTAATCGCTTCCTCCAAAGTTGTGGGCCTACTACCTACCACAACATCTTGAATTTGAGGTGGCACCCCCTTGATAAATTTCTCGATGTCACGGGGCACGGTGTCCACCATGTGTGGTAGAAGCATACTCAACTCATGATGCTGGGTGGAATAAGCCAAGTGATTCCCACTATCTTGTTTGAGGTTCTAGAACTCCTCCTCCAGCTTTTGCAATTCGCTCCTCGGGCAGAACTTTTGGATCATGATATCCTTAAATTCTTCCCAGGGCAACGCCATTGCAACCTCAGTTCCACGGTTTCTCTTTTCACTAGTGCTCGTTGTTGAAGAACACTTGTGGCATAGCGAACCTTGAACTCGTCGGGGCACTTGCTAACAATGAATGTGTTCTCCATACTTTCAAACCACTCGAGAAGTCCAGTGGCTCCTTCTTTTCCACTAAAGCTAGTGGGTTTGCACGAGTTGAAGTGTTTGAAAGTGCAAGTATGATTGTTCCCATTTTGGTTGTTGTTATTCTCTCCATGACCATTTCCATTGTTGCTAGAGTTGGTCATTAAAGTGCTATTGAGTTCAGCAACGATGGTTGGGATGACAGCAGCCATTTGTCGGGCGATCATGGCGGCTAGCTTACGATCGGAACTTCCACGCTTTCCATGATGACGAGACATGCTGGAATATGCAAAATGAGTTAGACACGAGAAATAGAATAACAAGGATTATAATTCAACAAGAATAAGACAAGAGTTGTAAGGCACTTGGTATGGTTCCATTTGGTAACGCATTACCATTTGGAAACGTTGACACGTCAAGGTAAGTTGACCCATTCGCCTTAGAAGTTTGTGCGTGTTGACCATAGTTTATCACTCATCCCAGAATTCCCCAGGTAAGCATAACTAGTCCCATAGGATTTATGCGATATGCTTGCCTTAGCCTAAGGGCCTTTTGCCAGGAAATCCAGAATACAGGTGTCTATGTGTCACACAAATTTCTTAGGTTCATGAAATCAAAACCTTGATGAGATTTATATAGATTAGACATAACGTCTAAAGATCCAAATCATAAGTATAAGCATAAGTTCCCACGTGTTGACGAGAATAAGATTAAGAGATTTCATGTTCGGGGAGAGTCAAAGAGTCAAAGCTAAGTTTAGGGAGATAAGTAACAATGTTTAGGCAATCCTATGCTAAGGCATCAAATTGCACATAAGAGGGCATAGAATTATGTAGCATGCAAACTATATAATTTACAAGATAGAATTATAATTCTATAAGGTTCATGCATACTATAGTCTAGGTCACCATTTCTAATAACCTAGATCCCTATAGTTATGGGCTCTGATACCAATCTGTCACACCCCAACCTTGACGGCGGAAACGTCGAGGAGTGAGAGTTAAGATAGTTCACAGCCACATAACGCTATTAATAACCCAAATATATATTAAACATAAGTTCCAATTGTACTATTACAATCATAAGTCTCAAAGAAATTAACATAAACATAACATGTCATTTTATTTCACTTATTTATCTAGGTCCATCCCTAGATGTGTAAGCTTCAAAGAGTAGAAATCAAGCTTGAGTATTTCCTGAAACATGTTAAAAATAAAAGGTCAACAATAATGTCGGTAAGATTTCCATAGTTTGTAATACACAATTATATAAAAGATGGCAATTCATGTTGTAAATTAGAGAACAAAGTAAACTAGGGATGCAAGACAGAATGCACAATCAAACCTCAACAAAGTTTTACACGTCTCAAACGTTTAAAAGTATATACGATTAGCTAAGTGTACTTGGATCAACCAAGCAGACTTGTTTGGCCCATAGATCTATGACTTCGCTAGGCTAGCAATAGTTAATGATTGTACATTACATGGTAGCTACCAAGTTCAACTAACTACAACATATACGTGAAAAGCCATAAGTTTACAAGAATCAAACGTGTTTACAAGTGCAAAGTTTATAAAGTAACATGTTTCACCCCAAAGTGTAAAAATATAAAAAGGGGTATAGAAATACTCACTTGATCAAATAATATATAATTGATGATTAATATGAATAATAATAAACAACGTTTCAACGTAGTCTTTCACAATGCACCTAAAACAAATATATATTTACAAGGTTAAAATTTAATAATATAATTAATGGTTAAACGAGACTAGGGTTTCAATTTGGTATTTGGGGGTTTTAATATTTAGATAACGTTGGTTAGTGAAATCATATATATATTTTAGTCTAAAAAATATCATATATGAAACTTTAAAGGAATTAAATCCTTTATAGCAATTTTGTGAAGTTGGATTATAAAATGTATAAATTCTATAACAACCATGATTAATTCATAATTATAAAATCTTTAGTGTCCAAATAATAATTAGATGGTTTAAAATGTTATATAAAGTCTATTTTTATAAGAATAAACTAAGCATAATATTTGTTAATATTATTTTATAAGAAATTGTTAAGGTAATTATGGAAATAAATTTATAGAAAATAATAGGATAACTTTAAAAATAACCAAAGTTTACAAAACATTTTTTATAATTTTCAGAAAATTTTATATACCTTTTTAAAGGCTGAAAACCCCCAAAAAGAAAATGTGAGGTTGCCCGGGTTCGAACTCGGGACCTCAAGGTTGGAATATGGGTGGGTGACCGGTGAACCAAGGCCCTAGGCCGCGGTTTATCTTGGTTAAAAATTCATATAAACAAAACCAATGGATTTCCCCCATTCCTTAGAACCCTAAATCGATTGAACCACAAATTGAATGCCAAATCGATTATGTTAATGGAAACAAATATGGGGCTTTGATTCCTCTTGTAAATTCAAACAAAATGGTGCATCTAATTACCCGTTTTGTGAATGAATCGATGAAGAACAGGTTCAAGAACAGTGCGCAACTATGTTGCAATTCGTTCAAGTTACAATCAATGATGAAACTCGAATTCGCTTTACAGAAAGTTTTGAATAACCCAACTGATGAAAAGCCCTTTGTCGGTTTTGATTTAAGTCGTATGAGAGGTGGGTTTTGAGTAGGTTGCAGAACTTCGATGAAGAGAGAATCAATTTTGGTGAAATTGTGTTTGTTAGGTGAATTTGATTGTTGTGAACGCTTAGGATAGGTTAGATGATTGTTGAGTTTGATTAATTAGATTATAATTGCAATTAAATGGTAGAACGATTATGGTGTTCAATGTCGACGGTTATACGATAGTTTGAGGTTCGTAACCAGCTTATAAACGAAATTAAATGGTATGTTAAGTTCGAAACTGGTTCCCGAGAGCAATTGGAACAATTTGGGGTTGATATTGAAGAGTTTTGGTGGCTATTCTAAACATGAGTAGCCTATAAACCATCAAGAACTAACATCCAACATACACAATACATACGGGTATTCACACATAAACGTGTAAAATCAATTTAATACGTTTTCAGCCCCAAAGATAGTTTAAAACATGTAAAAACCAGGGTCTAGAACTCACCTGGTGCAACTTGGGTGTTCTTCCTTTTAACCCGCTTGCAAAGAGTTCAAAACACCTAGAAACAACATCCAAAAACACACACCCGAGCACAAACACAACCCATAAGCATACAAACACATAACCGGGATAAAACCCGACATAAAAATATAAAAACCTTGAATTCTTACCTTGATTTCACTTTCTTTCTTCCTCTTCTTCTTCAATCCGAGAGTGTTCTCTGCTCTCTCTCTTTAAAACCGAGAAAAATGGTGAAGTGAGGTGAGGGTGGGCGGCCATACTCACCTTTACACCAACTTTTGAAAGTTTTGTTCTTTTTGGACACTTTTAGTCCCTCCACTTGGACTTTATTGCCTTTCTTGCTTTTATTCTTTTTATCTTGACTTTTAAAATAACCGGGTGTTACGCTTTTGTTGGATGTGTTACTCTAGGATGACACATATCTAGTATATGGCAACCATTATTGAAATTTTATAATAATAACCCGTCAACTATCGACAAATAAACTAACTAAGCTTACTTAGTGCAATCCTCACTACGAGTTACTACAAGTTGTAAGATTAACCCACCTACTTTACAAAGTGAGTTTGATCTTTATATTAAAGTGAGAATTTAAATTCTAAAGTCAAACTGGTCTTTTTAAAACGTAATGACAACTTTCTTATACTAGTAAAACTAATCTGATTATGCTTGTTGCTATATTCTATGACACTTGTTACTATAAAGTCCCTCTATTTTGTAAAATCTACACAACCATTAACTTCGTGGAAGCCACAAGAGTACGTAAATAGATCTATTGGTCTGACAAACCCATTCGATACTCGGTTTGATGAATGTCAATCAACACCGAGCATCCTTTGAGTCAATGTATTCTTTTTGACTTTAAAGGAGCTGGATGTTCTAAAACTGCATACTAGACAAGCATACTATTAGTTTAGCCTCTTGTGTCAAGGGATTAGACGAGAGGGCATTTGATCACTAAGGTTGGTTGTGAACTCATGTGTAATGTCGCGTTACTGGGAACCTCACAGTCGGTCATTCACAGCAATTAAAAACATTAAACATTATAACTATGCAATCTTAAGCAGCGGAATTAGTTTATCAAAAACCATTCATTTCATTTAAACCACTGTGGTTGAGCAATACAACACTATTTAAGTGGTTACAAAAGAATTGTTCTACTGTATTACAAAACAACAGCAACATAAAGTACGAATGGATGTCAGTCTTTTCCTGCCGAGTAGCTTCACCCTCGTGCCATCCTCAGCAATAATTACCTGCAAATTGAAAATGTATACAAGTCAGTGTTGCTGAGTGAGCTCTAGTTTTGTAAGTAATAAAATACTTTCTTTATGTAGTATATGAAAATACTATTTTCTGTAAAATACGACTCTGTATATGCGAGCACGGATCAGCTATGTGAACAATCATAGTTCGTTCTCTTTACTGTATGACTTGTTTACAATGTATTCTTTTATATTTATCTTTCACTGTCTATGGGGACCAATGAGAAATACCCCAACTATGTGCGTGATGAAAAACGGGTGATGGGCCATCTATATCCCTCGAAAGAGTCAACTGTATCCCCCGAAAGGGTTTTGTGTACTGTGTACAAGGCCGACCTACTCACCCAGGGTACGCTACAAAGGTCCTGCCAATCTCAATTGATTGGCCGTATGTGCACAATAGGATAGCTAAACCGCAGCACAGTTGAGCTAATGACAACACGGTCGTGTCCCTCCTATGAGCTTGCAAGACTTGTTAACATTTTCATTAATGTTCCTCTTCTTTTCTTTATTGCTCTCTCGCTTTATTATTACTAGATACTTTACGTTACGATAATAACATACCGCGTAAAGTCACATACTATAAGTAATAATAATAATAATAATAATATTAATAAGGAACATCATATGTAATCATAACATGCATGGAACATCATCATTACTAAGCTCTAATCAACTCTGGTCGAAACCCTAAAGCACAGACTCCTAGAAAACTTTGTAAAATTTACTAAGTGTTAGGCGCATGGGAACTATTTAGGCGCATGAGCCCAATTTGGGCGTTTCTTTACTATGTAGGCGCATCAGCTTAACACTTAAGCCTTTTCACTTTAGGCGCATGGACTTATTCAGGCGCATGGGAACTATTTGGGCGTCTCATTACTTAGCCAATTTAACACTTTTGGGTGTATGGCACCATTTCAGGCGCACGAGCCCTCTATTGGACGTATAGCCAACCATTTTAGGCGCATGGGCCCTGTGTTAGGCGCATGGCCAACCAAACTAGGCGCATGGGCCTTCCCTTGGGCGCATGGACCACATCTAATTTCTTTCTAAGGCATTTCCAGACGTATGGGTTACTGTTTAGGCGCATGGACACTTAACTAGGCATATGAGCATTCTGTTCAACATGTTTCCAGTAGGTTTTCATCCTTATCGTTAAACCATCTGTTCAAAGCTTAATGTGGCTAATCTAAACATGAACATCCTATGAGCATTCAAGAATCACATTCAATCATGCACCATACATACAGGTATACATACATAGACATTGTAAAATCAATTTAATACATTTTCAGCCCCAAAGATAGTTTAAAACAAGTAAAAACCGGGGTCTAGAACTCACCTGATGCAACTTGGGTGTTTCTTCCTTTGAACCCGCTTGCAAAGAGTTCTAGAACACTTAAAATCAACACCATACGCACACACCCGAACACAACACAAGCACATAAGCACAAGAGCACATAACGAGGATAAAACCCGTCATAAACACATAAAAACCACGAATTCTTACCTTGAATTCGTTCACTACTTCTTCTTTTCCACAAACCGAGAGTTTTTCCTCTGCTCTCTCTCTCTCTCTAAAAATCGAGAAAATGGTGAAGTGAGGTGTGGGTGGGCAGCCATGCCCACTTTTACACCAACTTTCAAAGATCTTGTCCTTTTTACACTTTTGGTCCCTCCACTTAGACTTACTTGCCTTTCTTTCTTTTATTCTTTATTTCCTGTCTTTTAGAAAGATAACCGGGTGTTACAATTCCACCCCCCTTATATAGGTTCCGTCCCCGAAACCTGTTATACCTCAAATAGACAAGGGTAATGCTGCCTCATTTCCTCCTCGTTCTCCCATGTAGACTCTGATCCCTTCCTGTGCTTCCACTGTACACACACAAGAGGAACCACTTTATTTCGTAGCCTCTTTTCTTTACGATCGATGATTGCCACCGGTTGCTCCACATAATTGAGCCTTTCATCCACTTCAATGTGCTCCACTGGAACAATCATGTCTTCATCTGCTAAGCACTTTCTCAAATGAGATACATAGAATGTCGGGTGAATTCCACTTAACTCATCTGGCCAATCTATAGGCCACCTCTCCTACTCGAGCAATGATTCTGAAAGGGCCTATATACCTTGGGCTCAACTTGCCCCGCTTTCTGAATCTGATGATACTTTTCCAAGGTGAGACCTTCAACATAACCCGGTCACCCACCTGGAACTCAATTAGTCTACGTCGTTTATCGGCATACGACTTCTATCTATCTTTAGCTGCATTCATGAAGGCTTTGATCCTCTCAAGCTTCTCAGTCGTAGTCTTGATTATCTCGATGCTTCCCAACTCTTTTTGACCAATGTCACCCCAACAAACGGGTGTTCTGCATCTCCTACCGTATAGCATCTCGTATGGTGGCATGCCAATGCTGGCATGATAGCTATTGTTGTACGAGAATTTAGCTAACGGTAAGTGGTCATCCCAACTTCCCCCAAAATCAATCACACATGCCCGAAGCATGTCTTCCAGTGTCTGGATGGTCCTTTCTGACTGATCATCGGTTTGGGGATGATAAGCCGTGTTAATATGTAACCTAGTCCCCATAGCATCGTGGAATTTCTTCCAAAATTTAGATGTAAACCGGGTGTCACGATCAGACACAATGGACACCGACACACCGTGACGAGTTATAATCTCCTTGATGAACAGGTCAGCCAACCTCTCGGATGAATATGTCTCGCGGATCGGTCAGGAAGTGAGCACTCTTCGTCAAGCGGTCAACAATCACCCATATGGCATCGTATCCTTTCGGAGTACGGGGCAGTTTCGTAATGAAATCCTTGGTGATGTGCTCCCACTTCCATTCCGGTATATCCAACGGTTGGATCTTCCCATACGGCTTCTGGTGTTCCGCCTTCACCTGTAGGCAGGTAAGGCACTTACTCACATACTCCACCACGTCACGCTTCATACCTGGCCACCAATAATTTTTCTTCATATCTTGATACATCTTTGTGGCACCAGGATGAATGGAGTATCGAGTTTTGTGAGCTTCATCCATAATCCTCACACATAGATCCCCGAAACGAGGAATCCATACCCGTCCAAATCAAGTTTTAACACCAAGTGTGTTTTCACTCAATTCTCCAACCAGACCTCTCATTCTTTCAGAGTTTAGGTGATCTTCTCTTAATGCCTCATCCTGAAACTCCTTGACTTGCTTCATTACGTCAGAGGTCATGATTAGTTGGTATGCTTTCACCGAATCGGCTCGGGCCTCTCCTTCCGGCTAAGAGCATCAGCCACCACGTTGGCTTTGCCCGGATGGTAATGGATCTCGCAATCATAATCCTTTATAAGCTCCAACCACCTCCTCTGCCTCATGTTCAGATCTTTTTGCTGGAAGAAGTATTTCAAGCTCTTCTGGTTAGTGAAAATGGTGCACTTTGTCCCGTACAGATAATGCCTCCAAATCTTTAGTGCAAAGACCATGGCTGCTAGCTCCAGGTCATGAGTAGGGTAGTTAACCTCATGAACCTTCAACTGTCAGGATGCATAGGCTATAACCTTCCCTCTTTGCATTAATACACAACCCAACCCTGAGTAAGAAGCATCTGAGTATACTACCAAATCCTCGCTTCCTTCGGGTAACGACAAGACAGGAGCTTGAGTCAACCTCACCTTTAACTCCCCGAACGCCTGTTCTTGGGCTTGTCCCCATAAAAACTTTACATCCTTCCGGTTAACTTGGTCAGGGGAGAAGCGATCTTGGAAAAGTCCTGAATGAACCTTCGATAATAACCCGCCAGCCCCAAGAAACTACGAATCTCGGATGGCGTCCTGGGAGACTTCCATTGCATCACAGCCTCCACCTTAGCAGGGTCTACCATAATCCCCTCTGGGTTTATCACGTGACCCAAGAATTGAACTTCGTGTAACTAGAACGCGCATTTGGAGAATTTGGCATAGAACTTCTCCCTTCTTAAGGTCTATAACACCTCCTGAATGTGATCGGCATGCTCCTCCTTACTCCTTGAATAAATCAGGATATTATCAATAAACACAATCACTGATCTATCTAGCATTGGCCGACACACTCGATTCATCAAGTCCATAAAAGCAGCTGGCGCATTGGTCAGACCAAATGACATAACAAGGAATTCATAGTGACCGTAGCGCGTACGAAAAGCTGTTTTAGGGATATCCTGCTCCTTTACCTTCAGCTGATGGTAACCAGATCGAAGATCTATCCTTGAAAACCAACTGGCACCTTGGAGCTGATCAAACAAATCATCTATTCTTGGTAGGGGGTATCAGTTCTTCACCATTAACTTGTTCAGCTCACGGTAATCGATGCACATCCTCATACTACCGTCTTTCTTTTTCACAAACAGGACTGGAGCACCCCAGGGAGAGATACTCGGTCTAATGAACCCCTTATTGAGCAGCTCTTGCAACTGTTCCATGAGTTATTTCATTTCTGTTGGAGCTAGTCGATACGGTGCTTTGGCAACGGGTTGAGCACCAGGTATCAGGTCAATTTGGAACTCAATCCTGCGGTCCGGTGGCACGCCGGGTAAGTCTTCCGGGAATACATCCGGAAAGTCACACACAACTGGTACATCAGATAGTTGCGGTGTTGGCGCGTCCACATCCTTTACGTAGGCCAAGTAGGCACTACATCCACGCCTCATGCACTTTCCCGCCACCGCCATCGAAATCACTTTTGGAATCGTCGTGACGCGATCTCCATAAATCGTAACCAAACTCCCATCAGACGCAACCAATCGAATCATCTTCTTGCAGCATACGATGTTCGCTTCATAGGTTGCTAACCAGTCCATCCCTAGTACTACATCAAATCCACCTAGGGGTATCATATGTAAACTAGCAGCAAACCTATGACCTTCTAGTTCTATGGCATAGTCCTCTATCATATCAGTAATTCTAGTGGACTTACCAATAGCAGTTTCTACATCAAATGGTACACTGACCTTTCTACTGACAACAGGCAATTTAGTGCAGAAAGTAGTAGAAATAAAACTCCTACTAGCACCAGAATCAAACAATATAGAGGCACAAGTTTGGTTTACTAGAAACATACCTGACACGACATCGGGATCAGCTCTGGCTTCCTCCCGGTCATAGCGTATGCTCTAGCACTTGCCCTCTGCCCTCCTTCTTCCGGCTTCTTATTTCCCGCTTCCGAGCTCTCTGCCCTCGGCTTCTTATAGTCTCTGGCAATGTGGCTAGGCTGACCACACCTGAAGCATACATTCATCCCCATCCTGCACTTTCCAGCATGCTCCCTTCCACATTTACCACATTTCTTCCTCCCTAAACCAGCTGTGACCGCACGTCGGTCACCTACCTTCGCCACCTTATTTTTTAGGGCGGCTCCACCACGTCCAAACCATTTCCCATTCCAGCTCCTTCCATCCCCACTCGTTTTCTTCACCTCAGCCACCACCACCACCTCGCGCTCATCATATAATCTACCAGCCAGATCAACCGCTGACCTAAAAGTGCTCAGCCGGGCAACGATCATATGCCTACGGATATCCGCTAGCAGCCCCTGGATGTATCTCTTAATCTTCCGTGACAGTGGTGTCACTTGATCGGGCACCAGCCGCGCCATTTCATTGAATTTAGTGGTGTACTGCTGATGTGTCATTGTTCCCGCCTCCAGTTGTAGGAACTCCCTTTCCACCTTATCCATCTCTCTGTGTGGACAGAATTCCTCAATCACTAATTTCTTCAGTTCGGGCCATCTCATCCTCCCAATGGCCCTGCTACCCTCGGCTTGTACAATGTTATCCCACCAGCACAAAGCCGAGTCCACAAAAGAGTGGGTAGCAAATTTCACCTTCTGATCTTCACGCACTCACTGATATCGAGGACAGCCTCCATTTCCCTCACCCACTGGTGAGCAGCTGCCGCAGTGCCATTTCCATCGAAAGTAGGGGGCTTGCATCTCACAAACGCCCCATAGTTACAGCCCCGGGTCGCCTCTGGCGCAGGCTCTTCTTCTTCCTCGTTCTCATCACCAAAGAGAACCGTTTCCGGATCTGGTTGTTCTCATCCTCTCGAGGACCTGTTCCTCTCATTTCTTTCCCATCCCTTACGGCCTTGATCACTTCGGTCACCACAGACAGTAGAATCGTCTGCATGACCTGGTGAACCTCTTCCACCACAGCCTCCTTTACTGAGGCTCTCAGATTGGCACTCTCGTCGCCACCCTCCGGATGAGGGGTCTCTAGTTCTTCATGAACCACCTTCTCTACTCTGGGTCTCCCTCTCTTGGGTCGCGAAGCAGCACCATGACCTCCACCACAAGAGGCTTTTGAAGATCTACCACTAGCCATCCTCTATAAGCACACTATAAGATTCAAACACTAACACGGTCATTCAAGGTAATACTCAGTTTATGTCAAGTATAGTAAGTCCCTAATTACAGTGGCTAGTTGTGATTAGCCACTTACTTTACTCTTCATACCCCAAGCATCTCCCATCCTGACTTAATCAGTATCTAAATCTACCATGAGCACATAATCAAATAGCATGCGCAAGTAATACCGGTTAACATTAGAAAAAGACATACCTGATGGCACGTAGCTACTCGGGCTAACATCCCTCCATTCGTCCCATTTTCAGTTTAAGTTTGGGTTTTAAAATTTTTTTAACCCAATTCTCTTAAACTTTGGCTCTGATACCAACTTGTAATGCCCCGTTCCCGGGAACCTCACAGTCAGTCATTCATAGCAATTAAAAACATTAAACATTATAACTATGCAATCTTAAGCAGCGGAATTAGTTTATCAAAAACCATTCATTTCATTTAAACCATTGTGGTTGAGCAATACAACACTATTTAACTGGTTACAAAAGAATTGTTCTACTGTATTACAAAACAACAGCAACATAAAGTACGAATGGATGTCAGTCTTTTCCTGCCGAGTAGCTTCACCCTCGTGCCATCCTCAGCAATAATTACCTGCAAACTGAAAATGTATAAAAGTCAGCGTTGCTGAGTGAGCTCTAGTTTTGTAAGTAATAAAATACTTTCTTTATGTAGTATATGAAAATACTCTTTTCTGTAAAATACGACTCTGTACTGTATATGCGAGCACGCATCAGCTATGTGAACAATCATAGTTCGTTCTCTTTACTGTATGACTTGTTTACAATGTATTCTTTTATATTTATCTTTCACTATCTATGGGGACCAATGAGCAATACCCCAACTACGTGCGCGATGGAAAACGGGTGATGGGCTATCTATATCCCTCGAAAGGGTCAAATGTATCCCCCGAAAGGGTTCTGTGTACTGTGTACAAGGTCGACCCACTCACCCAGGGTACGCTACAAGGGTCCTGCCAATCTCAATTGATTGGCCTTGTGTGCACAATAGGGTAGCTAACCCGTAACACAGTTGAGCTAACGACAACATGGTCGTGTCCCTCCTATGAGCTTGCAAGACTTGTTAACATTTTCATTAATGTTCCTCTTCTTTTCTTTATTGCTCTTTCGCTTTATTATTACTAGATACTTTACGTTACGATAATAACATACCACGTAAAGTCACATACTATAGTAATAATAATAATAATAATAATAATAATAATAATAATAATAAGGAACATCATATGTAATCATAACATGCATGGAACATCATCATTACTAAGCCCTAATCAACTCTGGTCGAAACCCTAAAGCACAGACTCCTAGAAAACTTTGTAAAATTTACTAAGTGTTAGGCGCATGGGAACTATTTAGGCGCATGAGCCCTATTTGGGCGTTTCTTTACTATGTAGGCGCATCAGCTTAACACTTAAGCCTTTTCACTTTAGGCGCATGGACTTATTCAGGCGCATGGGAACTATTTGGGCGTCTCATTACTTAGCCATTTAACACTTTTGGGTGTATGGCACCATTTCAGGCGCACGAGCCCTCTGTTGGACGCATGGCCAACCATTTTAGGCACATGGGCCCTGTGTTAGGCGCATGGCCAACCAAACTAGGCGCATGGGCCTTCCCTGGGTGCATGGGCCTTCCCTTGGGCACATGGACCACATCTAATTTCTTTCTAAGGCATTTTCAGACGTATGGGTTACTGTTTAGGCGCATGGACACTTAACTAGGCGTAGCATTCTGTTCAACATGTTTCCAGTAGGTTTTCATCCTTATCGTTAAACCCATCTGTTCAAAGCTTAATGTGGCTAATCTAAACATGAACAGCCTATGAGCATTCAAGAATCACATTCAATCATGCACCATACATACGGGTATACATACATAGACATTGTAAAATTAATTTAATACATTTTTAGCCACAAAGATAGTTTAAAACAAGTAAAAACCGGGGTCTAGAACTCACCTAATGCAACTTGGGTGTTTCTTCCTTTGAACCCGCTTGCAAAGAGTTCTAGAACACCTAAAATCAACACCATACGCACACACCCGAACACAACACAAGCACATAAGCACCAGAGCACATAACCGGGATAAAACCCGTCATAAACACATAAAAACCACGAATTCTTACCTTGAATTCGTTCACTTCTTCTTCTTTTCCACAAACCGAGAGTTTTTCCTCTGCTCTCTTTCTCTCTAAAAACCGAGAAAATGGTGAAGTGAGGTGTAGGTGGGCAGCCATGCCCACTTTTACACCAACTTTCAAAGATCTTGTCCTTTTTACACTTTTGGTCCCTCCACTTGGACTTACTTGCCTTTCTTTCTTTTATTCTTTATTTCTTGTCTTTTAGAAAGATAACCGGGTGTCACATCATGTATAGTAGTTTGCTTACTTGCATTTGGAAAATTATGTATTGATTTATACATTGTTATCTAATATATGTATACTTCTAAACCTATGTGCTCACTGATTTTTTAGTTGACATATTTTTAATATTTTTTCAGGTAATGAAAACTAAGTTTGGTGCTTTGCCCACGCTAGGATTCAAGGATAGGTTTTGGTTGGAACTAGTTGGACTTTGAAAAAAAATAAAGACTTATATACTTGTTGGTTTATTTGTTACTAGGATGAGATGTAACCAACTATTGGATTTTATAATTAATTTCCATTAGTACTTTTTATCATTATGTTATGATTCAGTTTCATCACGTCTTAGTGTTTCAGCTTTAACCGAGGTGTGATATTTTAAATGCTTCTTTAGCTAGGATACTATCTGATATAGCTCTCGTAACGAACCCATTAATCTTCACGGGTACTTATTGATTCCATGTCATGGGACATAGATTCTTGTGTTTTCTTAGACTTTTTTACTGAGAATTCATCTGAAACATCCCCATCCCATATCCAACGGTCTTCACCCTCATGCTGACTAAATCTATTGAGAAAATATTCAAGTTGTACTAGTTCATCCTCTTATTGCCTATTAAGATTGTTCTTTTTCAACAGTGTCATACCCCGACTGACAACAGAATCATCGGAGCATGCGAATATGAATCGATTGCTTATAGCTCATGGAAATAAATACGTTGAAATATTATTATATGTTATTTTTATTGAATGATACTAATAAAATGATACATTACAATTCAATAAAGAATTCAAACAACATAATAAAAGACTTTTATAAACTAGTTCCAAGTCCTATATGAGCATAAACAAGTCCTCTAAATAGCATCCTGAAACATGTTAAAAAATACGGTCAACGTATGATGTTGGTGAGTTCCCATGAATTTGTACATACGTATGGAAATAACTTTTAAGAAGCAATTCATGTCTTAGGTTAAGAAATAATACAAGAATATAGATAGCATAATGATACAATCAAACCTTGACGAATATGGCCACAATAAGATAGACGATTAGCTAAGTGTTCTTGGTTCTCATGTTGAACAAGAATACATCATCAGGAGCCGAAAATAACCTCGGCTTTAGCACCAAGTAGGCTTGTCAAGCCCATAGATCTATGACATCTCTAGACTAATAATAGTTAATGATTATTTTTATAAGATGACTATCATATAATGCTCACTATTGTCTTAAATAACTATGACAAATTTTATAAGATGAATTGCATGTGCATTACAAGTATCAATACATTTTACAAGTTTGAATTTATATAGTTAACTTGCTTCACCCCAAGAGATATGAAATAAGAATAAAAACAAGGTATGGAAAACTCACATTGTATAATGATGGTTATAAAGTACATAAGAAAGCTTGGATGTCAAGCGTAAAAGGTGATGTACTAAAAGACAAAAAGAAACAATAACTTGAGTTTAGAATTCGTTACAAGAAGTTAGGATGTTTAGAGAATGCTAAAAAGCGAAAGGTAGATTGAAAAATGATTATTGCATCGATTTTAGATTCTGGAAAGAATGTTTGGTACATGTTTGAACAGGTTTTAAAAAAGCAGACAATTTTATAAAATTATAAAAATTTACAGTTTGTTAGTTCATAGTCTCTCGAATAACTTTCGTTCAGAAATATTTTTATAAAAAGATCTGTAAATAGGTCAAAATAGCAGCACAAGACAAAAGATGCTGAAATGCGCACTTATTTTGTTAAGGCTGTTGTTGAGTCGTCCGATTGAATTTGAAGACGTATAAACTATCATTAAAAAGATAATTCAATGAAATTAATATTAAAGTCTGAGTTACTCAAATTTAATTTGTTATGACCAAGTTGTGATTAGTTTAATTTAGACTATATTCTGCCAAATATGTAGTACGGCACTTATGTGCACTTTTTGAAAATTGTTAAAGCATGAAACGGGTTAGAACAAATTTATTATGTCAATATATGGTATATTATACTTCATTTGAGTTATAAAAAATATTTCAATACTTCAGTATAGTCATCACTTAGAGAAATAATCTTGTGGAATAACCGAATGCGGAGGCTTTATAACCGTCCATATGCAAACGGTATTCTTTGTCTACGTTAGTGTGTTCTTAGCTTGATTTAAGAATGTTAGTGCTTGTTATAAGGTTAGTGAATGTTAGACGGTTAATGATCAAATGATAAAGTTTAAAATTAATAGAGATTTAGTAGAAGAAATAATAAAAGTAAAAACATAAAATCATAAGAACAACTAGATGTTAGGATGATTAAAACAATATAGAAATGCATAATATAAAATGAAATACAAGATTATTTTAGTATTAGAAAATTCTTGAAATTTTTTGTAAAAGAAAATTCTTGAAATTTATCAAGACCAAGGGATGAAAGAAAGATATGTGAGTGAGATTTTTAGAGAATGAGCAAATGTAAAGTGAGTCCTAATGCTTGCTTTTATAGTTGAGGTTAGGAGGGGGTTATGAATAGTGTTAATGGTGAGTTACAAGTTTTTGAAAAGGGGTTATGTGTAACATCCGGCCCCTTGCATAAAAATTATTGTCCGCTTTGCCCACGAGGAGCTCACGGATTTGCTTTAAGTTGCCTGGATGAAAACTTTCCAGGAGGTCACCCATCCCTGAATTACTCTCACTTGAGCACGCTTAACTATGAAGTTCTTCTCTTATCCACAACCAATACACCTAAAATGTATTGTTGATATTAGAACCCAGACATTCCTTATAAACTAGGAAATTGTTACTGTCCACGGCCGATGTGCGATATGTGTAGGGTGCCATATTATGATTGGAATTTAAAATAAATATAAGATTAAATAAAATAAATAGATAAAAGAATAATTACAATTTAAATGTGAAAATTATTAAAACCTTAATTTTAATTTAATCAACTTATTTTCTTATAAAATCTTCATAGAATTTATAAATCTCATAACAACTTTGCAATTTGATTAGTGATTTGATTGAATATTTAAAATCTTATAAATATTAATAACCTTTTAAAATCTTATAAATATTAATAACCTTTCAAAATTTATAAATTTTATTTTATAAATTATAAGATTAAATCAAATTGATTAAGTGACACACTTATTATATTTAAAACATAAAAATATATAAAATGACTAAATAATAAATTTGGTTTACAAAATTGACTCAAACATGTTCGAGTTTGGGTTTTTAGTTTGAGAATGAACGGATGTTACACACAGCCACTTCCAAGTCACATTATCTATATTAACTTCCCTTCTCTACTCTACTCAACCGAACAATCTTTTTTTCTTCTCCAGATTGTATGGATAAGGGAATACATCTTTTGGAGCTCCATCTCCATCCTAAACATCAAGCCAAAACTTAATATTATTTCCATTGCCCACTATACCTTGAGTCCAATTGTCGATATCTAATTTTTCTGCCATAAGATCTCTATTCACCACACAAATTTGCTTCCATAAACCATGATAATGTGCTTTAGCGGGAACAATAGTACCTTTCTATGTTGGTGTTGAATAACACAAAGGGCTTTTTTTCTGACTTATATTTCCATCTTCATTTCGCTAGTATGGCCAATTTACACTTAAATATGAAAATATTTAAATAAGATTATAAGTAACGTAAATTAACCTATATGTTAATTTTGCAGTTGAATGAACAGTAGAAGCACTGTGTGGCATGCCACCTATCCTCATCTTCTGTTGCCCATTAAACGTGTGTCCTACTTGCTATCATCGCAAGTTTATCTTCTTTACTTTGCTTCATTTTCCCACATGTCCCTTCATCACCACTTTATCTTCTCTATTCAAATCTCTTTGTACACCTTTACCTTCTCCGGTTGATCGGAACCCTTTATCCGAGGTTGATGGTGGCGATGGTGGTCGACCTCTTTGTATGTTGTCTCTGATCCAATGTTCCACCCCATTTGTTAGGATTTTTCTGGCCGATGGACTGGTCATCCGGAGATGCTAAGTTATGCGGCTAAGGGCGAAGGACAGAGACTTAGAGTCTCGGAGGATGCGGGATGTTAGATTAATCGGTTTCATTAAATGGATCACGGGTCAAAGGGTTCACGGGTCATTGAATGGGTCATCAATTGTTTACTCATTAATGTGATTTAGTCCAAGCTGACCAAGTTTTGTGGATGTGAATGTGAGAATGTTTCTACACATGTAAACCATATTAGTAGGAGTAGTTTGTTTGTTTATTTAATATTTAAAGGCATGTAACATTATTGATATAATAGAAGTAGTAATTCAAGTAGTACACATTACGTGAGTATCAAGTGTGTGTGGGGTTTTGGGTTTGAACCAACATTTGGTATCAGAGTTTGGAGTGCTATTTTAAGAGTCGTTTCAAGTGGGTGCAGCCCTTTGGCTGCAGGGCTAGATAGAGACAATAAAGAAAAGGCAGCAGCAGGAAGAACATGGTTGAAGATGAAGCGGGAGCGGTTCACCGTAATCGTATGTGATTAGACTGAAAAAAGCTCCCCTTTAAAGTAAGAAAGAAAGAAAAGACGCCAGAAGAAAGAGGAAAAGAATGAAAGAGACTAGCTTCACTAAGCAAGAAAGAAAGAAGGCCTCACTAGAAAGAGACTGATGCGGTAAGAAAGCAAGAGATGCATCGATCAAAAGGAAGAAAGAAGGCCATTGGAAAGAGAAAGAAGAAAGATTTGGTCGCTTATTAGGAAGAGAAGAACGAAATTGAAGACCGAGTGACTAGAAATTCAGTACCGATGTAAGAAAGAAAGGATGACGAGAAGAGACCAAAGCCGTAACATACCGAATGGCTTTAAAGAAAGACCGAAGAACTCGTCGTTGATGAGAGGAAACAAAGAACGTGACTAGAAAGTTCCAGCGTGAGACTAAAAACGATCGATGAGCCACAATAGAGCGACGACATCTAGACCAAGAAAGTTTAGACCGAGACCGAAGGTTTACTTGAGAAAGAAAGTGAGCATAAACAAACCTGTTGAAGACAAAAGAAGAAAAAGAATTAGGTTGTAACATGTGTTGGAAGACATGTATCAAGGGAGAAAAGGAGAAGAAGATGACTTTGATTATTGTTGGAAAGTTAAAGATTTTTTTTGTGATATCTGTGGTTCAATTGAGGAGGCTAAATCATGAGAAGACAGTACCAAGTGGATGTGGTAGAGGGCTGTGAAAATAGGTAAGCAAGAAACACTAAAAGCAAGAAAAAAGATCAAGAACCTGTGGTTCGATAAAGAAAATAGAAAGTTGAACCTGATCGGTGAAGATTATGGTTGTCAAGATTAGATGAGATTGAAGAAACTACATGATCGTGAACATTATGGCATTGGAGTTCAAGTCGGGTAACTTTGGACGTGACCGAGTTGAAAATCGGGTGTCCAGGAAAAGTCGAGATGGAGGAGAAAGTGATTCGACTCCTGTGAATGATTGGGGTGAACAAACCGGTTAATGGGGTGAATGTTAGATTAATCGGTGTAGGACCGGTGAAGGGTGGTCACTTACAACACAACACCACAAATAGGAGATTAACTAGACTAATCAAATAGTGAGACTGGATTAACCACAAGAGGTAATACAAAGAACACAAGTAAATAAGAGACATAACAAAATAGCAAAATACACAAGGAGATGGTTTTCAAGATTGCAGTATATTGCCTTCTCAAGTTCTTTTACAAGTGTTTCAAAGCATAAAGGAAAGTTACAAGTACTTGAGATACATATACTACATTCTACAGCCGGCCATACTTTGAAGGCCAACTAGATACAATTGACTAGACACAACACAAAATCAATTGTAAAGTCAAAAGGCAGATTGTCTTTTGACTTATGACTATGACATGCCATAACTCACATCCTAATATATTACAAAAAGGATAAAGTACATAAAGAAGAAAGATACATCCTTTTCTGAACTTAGGATGAGTCAGAACATCCTGAGGATGTGCAGCCAGAGGATGCTACATCAACTCCCAATCAAGCAGCTCCTCTAGCAGCAGGAAGACCCATCTTGTCCTGGACATACACCATAAATCCGGAAAGATGGCATGTCATTAGAGATCAAGGCATTGAGGATGTCTACACATGGCAGGACATGTTCAATCTGCCTCTGCATGATCTCTTTGACATGAGAAGACATTTTGAGAGTCTGAGTGATCCTGATCATCTCATGAAGAAAGGGATGGTCATCAACATAATGAGAACTGTTGTATATGAAGTCTTCAAAAGAGTTTTGGTAGCATCAGCCTAGGGGGAGTTTGTAAGGAATACATGTTAAGGTTGATGCAACTCCAAACACTTCAAGTCTCATGCATGTTGCATAAGTACATTGAAGAAGAATGCTTCAGAAGTTTCACACATGCAAGTTAAATATTCAAAGTGTGAAATCTTCCGAAACCAAGACCAATATCTTCCAAAGCCAAAGATGAAGTCTTCCGAAGCTTCAGAGACAAAGTCTTCCGAAGCTTCAGAGACAAAGTCTTCCGAAGCCAACACTTGAATACAAATTTCTTCTGAAGACTTTTAGTATACATGCTTTATCTGATGTACTTTAAATAAAGTTGGAGCCCTTTCTGCTGCAACTTTGTAAAGTCACCAACTTGCTTGAGTTGGTGAAAAGGTCCTCTATTTATTTGGTGAAAAGGTCCATGCTTTTAGTAACTGTACATTGATATCTTGAGTCTGTAACTTTCTATTTCATGTTCTTAAAGTTTACATGGCACATTCTTTTATACCATGAGAAAGACTCATCACTATTGGCTTTAGATAGAAAGCATGAAACTTCTCCAAAGGGAGATGTTTCTTGCAAGTCCATCCCTCTCCTGGGGTGTCTAAGTAGAATATGCTCATGAGGAATGACCACCCCGGGCTTGAGAACAATGCACTCATGCTCAGTAAAGAGCATGTTATGACTCTAATCACAAAATTAGGATACACTCAGAAGATTGTACCCAAGCTCCTTGACAAAGTTTACCTTTTCAATGTTGAGCTTACCATTTGGGACCTTGCCCCTTCCAAAAATGTAACCACCTTCATATCCTCCAAAAGCAACTAGCCCTCCATCAATCCTTTCAAAGTTCTGGAGTAGTGACCTATTACCTGTCATGTGCCTGGAACAGCCACTGTCAATGATCCAGACATTCTAGTTTGTCTTGAGCTGTCCCTACACAAAGAAAATTACATTTGGAAACCCAAGCCTTACTTGTCTTGGACTCACTAAGAGAAATAGAAGGTAATGCAACACTAATAGATCTTATAGTAGTGCTTTGAGGATCTTGAGCTATTGTTGATGTAGAACTTCTAGTCACTTGGTCTTTCTTTGACTTCACACCACCGAAGTTTGGACTTGACCTTCAACACTTTGGAAGCTTTTGAGACTTTGAAAATTTTGATGACTGGACCTTTGGAAGATTCTACAGACATTGCAGCAAACATCAGTACTTCGGAAGTATTCCTTCCTTCCGAGACCAAATTTTCTTCCGAATGCAATTTTCCACTTGCCTTCTTCTTAGTTCTGGAGCTTCCAAGGAAACAGATTTTCCTTCTGAAGCTTGAATCTTCTTGGAACTTTTCGAAGTCCTTGTCCTGGTCATGTGAAGAGTACCTTTAGGATTGTATGGACAATCCTTAGAAAGATGAGCAGTACTTTTACACATGACACACTTCATTTTCTTCTTCCCAAGAGCCTTCTGCAAAGAACAAGATTGACTTTGATCACATCCCTTCTCCACCTTCATCGTTGCAGATGCTGAGACAGTCCTTTTGGTGCTAAAGTCGAGGTTATTGTCGGCTCTTGATGACGTATTACTTGTTCATCATAGGAACCAAGTACACTTAACTAATCGTTATAAACTTGTAATCTTAATATTGATCAAGGTTTGATTGTAGCTATATGTGTTTAATAAACTTGCATAATTCATAACCATTAACATGAATTGCTACTTGTAAATCTTTATATATATATATATATATATATATATATAACCTATGAAAATCACCAACTTTCAAAGTTGACCCTTTATTTTTAAGATGTTTCAGGATTGCTACTTGAGGAATTCTTTTTGTTCATATAGGACTTCGACTTAGTTTAATTAAATATCTGAATATCATATATTGTTGTTAAATCCTTTGTTGTATTGTAATAACTTAATTGTCTAGTATTATTCAATGAAAAATGGTTTTTAATATTATTTCAACTTATTTAATTCTATGAGCTATGAACAATCGTTTCACATTCATCTGCCTCGATGATTCCGCAGTCGGTCGGATTGTGACAGAAGACTTTGTCTTCGGAAGCTCTCTTAGCCTTGACCTTCAAAAGCTTATCTTTTTCCTTCGAAAGTTCTTAATCAGTTGCACAAAAAATGTTCTAAGTGTTTGTTTTATTTGCAACAGTCTTATTTGTTCCAACGGAGATCTAGATTTACATCACTTGTTTTTTATAATTTTTATTTATTATGTGGTATGGATATAGTTGATTATTTTTTTTGTATGTGTATGTGTCATTTAGAAATGTTTTAACATAAAAAAACACTTATACAATGATACAGTTTATAATATTCCAAAAATTAGTAAAAAATTAACACCTATAAATCTTATAAATTATAATGAGTTAGTTAAATTTTAATTAATAATAATATATTTAAAAAAGAAAGTTATTTTAATCAAAAGTTAATCTACATTTAATATTAAAGTTTTAAAACATAAAAATATGAAAACATTTCGAATGTATTTAATACTCCTAGGAGTTCAAAAATAAAAAAAGATAATTGAGAAATGTTTAGGCCGGAAAACAAAGATCTAAAAGATCTAAAATGATAATACGTGACAACTCAAAACGTTTGTCTATTATAAATGATAGATTTGAGAAGTATAAAATTGTTGTTACGTTAACTTTTAAGGGTTTAAGTAGGAAAAATTGTCTTTATAAAGTTTGCTTATTTATCTCTTACACACAAATATCAATTATGTGATATAAGTGTTGAATTTTGAAACAACGTTCTTTATCATTTAAACGTCGCTAAAACTCTTTCATACATTAATATATAAAAAAATACACCATAAAAATAAGATTTTAGTTTTTTTTTAATTCAAGTATGACCATAAAAGAATACCACCTGTAGAAGAGCCTAACTGGTATATAAGTCCAAAAAGGTGAATATGCACATGCAAACCAAATGCTAAGTCCTTAAACGTTGGCAACTGCTTTAAACATCATTATTAAAAAAAAAGATTTCATCATAAATTGAGTGTCATTTTTTTATTTTTTTAACAAGTATAATATTGTTATATTGAAAAATATGACATGAACTTAGTGTTTATAAAACTTGATGTTTTATGGTATTTTTCTATTTGTTCAATAAACAGGATCGAGGGATTTATGATGTTTTGGAAGTATGAAATTTTTTGGTAACTTGTGATATCATAGTGTATTTGAATAGAGTGATTTTATGGTGTTTTGAATTCAATGCTTAATTTGTTTTTAGCATGATAATGATGTTTTTGAACTATGTGATTTTACCGTATTTTGAAAGTGGATTTTATAATTTTGAAACTAGGCAATTTTGTAGTGTTTTTATATTGGGCTTTATCAATTTTGTAATCAGGTAAAAAAAATTTTATGTTATTTTGTAAGGCCCTGTTCCCGGGACGCTTACAACTGATAAATCATTACACATAAAACATAGAACTTACATTTAATCATTCATAAAACGTTACAACGGAAACATAAAAATAACTTTTCATATCATTACAAATGTTTTTGCAAGTTAATACAAGCTTTCATTTCAAAACATCATTTGTTCGCATTACAATGCAAAAACATTAACAAAAAAATGTCATCCAAAAAAGCTGAGTAGCCGCCCCGTGCCATCCTTAACAACATTACCTACCAACTAGAAACACATAAAAGTCAGCGTTACTGAATGAGTTCTAGTTTTATAATAAAACATACTTTTCTTTCGTTAAAACCGTCCATTTCTTTCATGCGATCATACATCGTACGTACACATAGATAATAGTTATTATCTTCTTCATTCGTTCATTCATCATGCGATCATACATCGTACGTACACATAGATAATAGTTATTATCTTCTTCATTCGTTCATTCATCTTTACGTCTTTTCTTGCACATTTGATATCTTCCGTACCAATACCATGTGCTACACCCCAAACTATATGGCTACTGGGCGGAAGTCTATAAATAGACAGCTAAACATGGTGTCGCAGTACCAGGGGTAAGCGGTAGAGGTTCTATACAAATGGTCAATCACAGAGAAGGACTCCGATGTGCATCCTCCCGGGGTAGCAAACCCACACACCGTTGGGCTAACATCTTATAATTTGCGTGTCCCGATATCTAATGCTTGCAAGACTTTTATTACTTTCATCATTCATTAATGCACGCATTCATCATGTTTCATTTTTCATTATCTTCCACTTTACATTACATAATACTTTCATTTCATTTATTATCATAACACGTAAAGCCACAGGAAAGATAAACATACATCATAAAGAACATAACATACATAGACATCAACATCATACAAGGCAACATCATACATACATAACATGCATCATGCATAAACATGCAACATCATCATCATGCCCAACATAACCTCTAAGACCTCGAAAGTCACCTTACATGAACTTACGGGAACTTCCACGTCAATGCTTACCTATGCACTTTCCTCCAAAATTCAGAAGTCAAACTACGCTTCTCCTTGGGTGCAACAGCCCTATTTGGGCGTATGGACACCCTTTAGTCGCATGACCTCCATGCGACTGAACATCATGCGAATGGACCAATGCGGATGAACACCCATGCGAATGAACACCCAATCGTGCGAATGGACCTAATGCGAATAGACATCATGCAAATGAAACTAATGCGGATGAGCACTTATGCGAATGGGCCCTCAGTCGCATGACTCCCCATGCGACTGGCTCTCAATCGCACGAATGAATCCTCATTCATGCGAATGAACCCCAATCATGCAAATGAATCTCAATCGCACCCCAATCGGCCGTATGGCCTCCATTCGATCGCATAGCCCTAGCTGATGCAGAATGCAGTTCATCCCGAACCCAATCTGCCATTTTCGACCTTCAAGCTCAACCAAACTCATTCTAATCCTAAATCAACCATCCTAAACCTTAGGAATGCATACCACGACACCATTAAAGCACACAGAAACTCAAAAGCAAGACCCAAACGAATCACACACACACATATACATATACAAGCGGGTCATGCACATACACATAAAAAACCCGATTTTCAGATGTGTTCCAGCCCCAAAACCATTCAGAAACATGTATAAGAGGGGTCCTAGAACTCACACAAACGACCACAACGAGAAGAGCTTCGATTTGTCTCGCTACACGACGATTTTGCTCACTTGAACCAACTCGAACCAACTTTTTCCCCCTTTTCTATTCTTTCTCTCTTTCCCTCTTTCCTTTGGCTGGAAATGTGTGTGGGGAGAGGGTAATGGCTGCCCTCTCCCTTCAAATATCACCACATACCCAACTTTCTCTCGTTGGCGAGTTTGGTCCCTCGACTTGGACTTTATTTCTTTTTCTTCCTTCATTGGCTTCAAAATAAATAAATAACCGGGTGTTACATATTTAGCTAAAGGATTCTATAGTTTATTTTAAACTAGGAGATTTTATTATTTTTTAAGCGAGCACTTTATGGAGTACTAGGTTATAGTCCCATGTTTACATGAGTTATATAATAGCAATTATAATTCTATAGTGTGTAGAGTATAAAAATATTTTAACTACACATAAAATAAATGCAAACCATAACCTCCCAATTAAGTCAAATTTATGTCCAACTAACTAATATTTTGAGCGGGAAATATAAATAAGCAAATTTGTATAACGTTATACATTTAAACACACATAAATATACAATACCCTTCACAAACAGTGCATGGCTCCTAAATCCACTCACCCTCGCCACATCAGGAAGAAAATTTCATTCACTATTTTTAACTTTAAAGAAAAAATTAAAATTAAAATCCTGCCAGAGACAAGAAATTTCTTAAAAAATTCATCTTGAAAATTTTAAATCTCACCATGTACTTAAAAGAGGAATTTTAGAAGATCTTACAAGTGTCAAGTTAAAGTGAAAACAATTTTACTATAACGTTAAATACAAAAGTACTTTAATTAGTTGATGAAACAATTTTACTACTTTTAAAACTTTCGTTAAAAAAACTATTGCTTTGAAAAAATCTCGTTTTTATCAATAGCTCATTGTTTAAAAAATTCGGATTTATTTTGTAAAAAATATATTTATATAAAACTTTAATTTTTTTTTGAAAAGATTGATTTTAGAATATTCCAGAAATTAGTTTTTTGATTTTAAAATGAAATAAATAGTATAGGCGGGAAAACTAAGGTAAGAGGGGTTGTAAAAATACCATGTGGCATAACATGTAAGTGATTATTAGGTTAGATTTGAACTGTACATTTTTATGTGTTTTTGAACCGGGTATTTTATAATATTTTTTATGTGAGTAATTTTATGTTGTTTTTGAATCGAATGATTTATGATGTTTTTAAACCCGACAATTTATGGTGTTATATAAAAACGTATCATTTTAAGTTTTTATATAACAGTATCATATTCATGTTAAAAATAAAAAAAACCATCATTATTATGGTGCATCTTGTTTTAAATAAGGCATAAAAAATTATAAATGCTTACAAAATATAAAGAAACATGCATGTGACTTTCCTGTGCAAGTTTTTAAATGAATTTTATAATTTTACCCCTCTTGATTGTTTTAATTTACTATTATTTACAAAGTAGCACCGCATTAATCTAAATCATAAATCACAAATCACAGAAATCTTGTGCTAAGATTTAGTCGTATAATTTCTATAATTTTCCCCATTTGACATAAATGTATAATTTTCCCTTAGGAAATGATATTAACTAGCATTTTTACCCCGCACATTGCTGCGGGGTCTTTTTTGTAACAGAATGATTGTTTTTCTCATTCAAAATTTTGATTTTCCGTTAAAATTTTTTTATTTTCTAACTCTTTGTTAAGCCGTTAGCAGTTGACTTATTAAGGTTCAATAGATGGTGGCCAACTCCATTTAACCTTCTCGTCACCTTTATTATGTTTCATCCTTTTAATCGCTAAATTATTCAAGTGATGATTTTGAAGAAGATGATTGTGGTTACGTAAGATGAGACCTAATTATAATCACAATCATTTTGTTAATTGATATAAGGTTAATATTAGATGAGTTTAAATAAATAATATCCATTCAAAAAAATGTTGCAAGTATTTTTTATTAATATTATGTATAAATATTTTGTAATCATAATAATATAAACATGTCCAACTCAAATTGGGTAATAATCCTATGAGGAAAAGAAAATACAATAATTAAAGAATTATTGTAATGAAAATAAATCCATTGATTGATTGAAGTCCTGACAAATATAATCCTCGTTCTCTCTCTACTCAAACTAAAATCATTTTCCTTTTCTTCTCCTCTCTTTTTCTCATTAATATTGAATGTTGCGGACACCGGATCGGACAGGCCGGTCCGAACGGTTTGATCGCGAATCGGTGGCTGGTCCGGTACGGTCTAGTATGAATCGTTTTGAAGCGGTCGAATCAGCCGGTTCGTCCCGAGCCGTGGTCGGACCGGGAAACCGGACCGGTTTTTGTTTTTTTTTAATTTTAATGGGTAAAACGGGGTGTTAAACCATAAATTAGTACGTCGAATATACAAATATAGTTAAGTTTTATATATAACTATAAAATATAAATATAAATAATATATAAATTACTTATATTTAATTACATATATAAATATAATTAAAATATAGTTAAATCCGGTCCAACCGGTTCGACCACTAAACCAGTAAAACGTCCGGTTCAACGTCCGATCCGTTTCTGAAAACATCGTCAATATTCTCTCTTTATAAAATTACATTTTTTTCTCTACATCTTACCTCTATTCATATACGGATCAAAGCTCCGCTCACAACCATCTCCGGCGATTGCAAACATGTGACGAACCGCTACACCCACAACACCAAAATCAGCTCTTTCGCTGATGATTTTCATGGTCGTCTGATGCAGTGGAAGTCCCGAATTTAACTCTTTGCTTTACTCATTTCTCTCTCTATCTCTCCCGTTTCGTTACGAGTCCAGAAATGAGATCAGGCTGAGGCGCTGGTCTCGGTTCAAGTCGACAACTATTATGGTGGTTTTGTGTCTACTTACGAATGTATGGAGAGATGAACCAACGATGAACCTCACCGGTAAATAAAGATCCAAGTGGGAGTAGGAATTGAAGTAAGCATGAAAGGAGAAGCAATGAAACTCTCTCAATATCTTTGCTTTATCTTCTTTCTCTCCATTGCTTTCCCTCTTCTGAAAAGTGAAAAGCACACAGTAAACACAAATTGGTTTCATAAGAGAGAAAGAGATAAAAGATCACTAAGTGCAAAGAAATTGACACAATGTAACATAGATGTCTAATATACTATAATATATATATATACATAATTTTACACACACACACACACATATATATATATAATCTATAATCTCCTTACTTTCTTATCTTATTATTCTAATAAAAATATATCTAAATGGATACATGTTAACACTATATTTATTCTTATTAATTTTTTCTCATTTCTTTCTCTTATTTAATAACCATATTAATTTTAATAAATTATTTAATTTTTCAGATTAAAATAGTTTTTTGATAAATTAAGAAAGTCTATTTACTAATGTTATTTTTAAGAAAATAATTTATAATTGGTGTTTGAAAAAAAAGTACTTTTATAAACAAAAAATAATTAAAATTGAGAGTTATGATAAGAAAATTTTTAAGTATGACATTTTTTAAAATGTTTGTATTGAAATAAAATTTTTATTTTTATTTATTATAAGAAAAAATTTAATCATATCTTATTTTATATTATCGATTTATAATTAATAATTTTTTATTATTTTAATATTTAACCCGTGTAATACACGAGTTCACTAAAGTTAGTATTTAATAAAGTAAGGTTTCCTTTGACACTTGTCATTCTCTTAACCCATGTTTTTGCCACTTGTATTTTTTAGACATCCACACATTAATTTTCCTTCAAAAGAGTATTATAATAGTTTAATACTCATACAAATTTCTCTATCTTACTAAAAATAAATTTTATTAATTGGTATGTTTCTCTATTTATCTATTTTTTAAAATCAAACTATCTTTTTTAAAATAAATTTTATCAAGGAAATAAAAAATAACATTTTTTAATTAAAATCTAAATAACAAAAAACTAAAGTTTTACATAATTTGAAATTTTCTAAAACATTAAACATATTTTAATAAAATATTTTAAATCATTTTGTTTTAAAAAAGTATAAACATGTGAAATATTTCAAAACAATCTTACTAAAACAATCAGAATACTTACAATCATATTTTTTTATAAACAAGATTTTTAGAAAAAAATTATTTTTTATAGAAAATATTAAAACAAATATTTAAAAATAAAACTATATACATAAGAGAGTTAATAAATGGTATAATTATTTTATTTCTTGAACTATTATGTATATATAACTTTGATTGTATTTTAAAATAAAATATTATGCTATACCTAATCATGTTTATTATATATATATATATATATTATATATATATATATATATATATATATATATATTACATTAAAATTTAATCCGTTTATTTAATAAGTGTTTAGTCTATCTATCTATCTATAAAAAAATTAAAATAAGCGTGGACCAATTATAGACTTTATTATAATTACTTTCTCGTTTCTTTATATTAGTATAATAATATTGAATACTAATAATATTACTCATACAATTTTCAAATTAAAAAAATAATTTAAAAATTTAAAACCAATTTTTTTCTAAAAAACACACCTTTTAAAAACAATTTTTTTATAAAATACATAATACAATGAATTGTTTTTAAAAAGTCATTTTTCTTAAAATAATATATTTAAAAATCATATTTTTTTATAAAATAAAAGTTAAAAAATACGTTATTGTTTATTTTACTTAAAGTACGTACTTGTAATCATATCTAGTTTTCAAGCATGATTTTATAATGGATAAATTTTATTAAATTATTTAATATTTTATTTGTTCAATCCATGTATTACACGGGGACTAACCTAGTGTGTGTGTGTGTGTATATATATATATATATATATATATATATATATAAGAAACATATCTATTTCTAGAAAGGTTATATTGTTGTGTGAAATTAGCATAGTGTGATCGCATAGGAAAGAACATGTGTTAAATAGTTAGGGGTTGTTTGGTTGAATCAGAACTTTTAAGTGTTGAATGATTAAAAATTTCAATTGATTAAGAGATTTGAATGGTTAAATGCTGAACTAATAAGTGGTTGTTTGGTTGAATCTCTGAATTCATGTACAGAATGATTATTCTATCTCTTTGAACTATTTGTGTTTAATGAAATGTATATCTTTGGTTATATATATGAATGAATACAGTTAATGATAAATAACTATAACAAACACGAAACATCATAAAAACTATCCAAATAAAACATAATAAAATTCAAATCCAAATACAACATGTTAACATCCAAATACAAATAAATCCAATCCAAATACAACATATTAAAATCAAATACAAATTAATCCAAATAAAAGATACTAAAATCCAAATGTTAATCACTTGAAACTAATTGGATAGCTATCACATCATGCAAATTATTCATATAATCAATTCCTTGTAAACCACATTCTATATTGTGAACAAACTGGCCATCACTATTACCATCTTATGGTTCTGCAAACATTATGTTCTCGTTGCATGCAAAAAATAACTTATCATGAATGTTGTATTTACGTATAAAATTATGGACGACAAAACAAACATTAACTATGTCTCTTTGAATTTTAAAAGAAAAAGGGAACCATTTGCTTTAAGACCGGAAATATTGCCTTCAACATATCATATGCGCATTCAATAACATTTCTGAGTTGTGCGTGAGCATGATTGAATCTTTCTTCCTTAGTTAATGCACATTGTCGTCGAAAATCTACTAACCAATACCTCATATTACGGTTTGGAATCATAAATGCACGAGTGTTGGTGTACACAGTGTCGTAAAGGTAATACTTATAATGTGTAACGTTAATAACAAATGTATTAAATAAAAAACAAATAATGTAATTAATAAAAAATTTTAGAGAATTATTTAGAACCTGGTGGGGGAAAGGAAAGCCAGAAATAGGGTTAAACACAACATCTTTCAAAACACAAGAATCATGTGCAATGCCTTTCCATCCAACCCATACGAACGTGAATATCATATCAAAATCATAAATTCCTAACATATTTTGCTTGCAAGCCTATCTTACTTTCATTCATTCATTAATGTATGCATTCTTTCATTACGTTCCTCTTTTCATTAACTTCCATTTTACGTTACATAATACTTTTCATTTCATTCATTAATATTCAGCGTAAAGCCACGAGAAAAATAACATACAAAATCAGGAGCATAAACATATAAAACATCGCCATACAAGGCACCATCAATCAAACATAACACACATTATCTATGACCTCAAAAGTCAACTTACTTAGCCCTAGGGAACATCCCAAGTCAAAGCCTAAATTTATACTTTTCCTGCGAAAAATCAGAATTAAACTAAGTCCTTTCAGGCGCATGAGCCCTATTTGGGCGTATGAAGAACACTTAAGCGTATGGAGAGCTTCCAGACACATGGGCACTATGGGGTGTATGCACTCTCAGTCGCATGACCCTCAGTCGCATGACCCTCAGTCGCATGATTCTAGGCGCATGACCTTCAGTTGCATGACCTCCAGTCGCATGACTTCCAGGCGCATGACCTTCAGTCGCATGACTTTCAGGCGCATGACCTTCAGTCGCATGACTTTCGGCCGTATGGCCTCCAATCACATGACCTTTAGTCGCATGACCTTCAGTCGCATGACCTCCAGTCGCATAAGGAAACTCCCAATCGCATGAGCCCTAATTGGGCGCAAAATGCAGTCTCATTCGGGCCAGAACAACAGATTGCAGTCTCCAAACCTTCTCTAACCTGTTCTAAGCTTATACTAACCATCCTAAGCCTTACAAACCCATACGCATCATCAAATACAATCTGCCCAAAAATCTGAACCCCACCCGAATTGCACACAACACCCAAACACACCACACATACATACGGTACAACACCCCAACATAACCAAAACAGTTTCAAATGCATTCCAGCCCCAAAATCAGTTAAAATCATAAAAACAGGGGTCCTAGAACTCAGCTTAGCAGCCTCTTCGGGTAGAGCTTCCCACAAACCCGCTTGCTTCGAGTTCACACCTAGAAACCCACTAGAAATCGACTCTTGCACTTGATCTTCAGAGAAAACCGAAAGCTTCTGCCCCTTCTTCCTTTTCTCTCTCTCAAAACCGACTAAAGATGAGTATGGGAGAGTGGTGTGGGTGGCCATGCCCCTTTACACTCACTTTCCCCAAAATTTTGTTCTTTTGGCATCTTTCACCCCTCAACTTGGATAAATTGCCTTTTTCCTCTTTTTCTTTCTTTTTTGTCTTTCTTTGGCTAAAAAGTAACCGGATGTTACAGTTGGGGTCCAGTCCCCCCTCTCAACGGCTACTTTTTCAATTATTAAGACTTCTCTGAAAATATCAAATCAACACACCATTTTTTTACATTATTCTATTTCTAAATCTCTCAAATAATTTTTTCTTAAATTTCTTTTATTCATAATATATCAAAATGCCCACTAATATTAAAGTCCCTCTTTGTCTACGTATAGTTCCAGATCCAACGTGTTGAAATCTTTTAATCTTTTAGCCGAACATGTCAACGAGGCTGAAAGTTCAAGAAAACAAATTTTGAAACGTGATCATGTTGCGGCTAATAATGTTTTTATGAATGATTATTTTGGGGAGGACCCAAAACACAAATACTAGATGTTTAAAAATAGCTTTCATTGTTTGGGGATTTATGTCTACAACTTGTTAAAGATAAACAACAATTTTGAATAGTTTCAAAAATGGTGGGAGGTTGAAAGAAAATTTTACATCAACACCATGTGATAAATATTTAGTTATGTATGCTAGGATGTCACCAATATTTTCAGAGCCAGATCGGACGTCGAACCGAACGTTTACTAGTTTGGTGGTCAGACCGGTTGGACCGGATTTAACTCTATTTATATATGTAATTAAATATAAGTAATTTATATATGATTTATATATGTATTTTATAGTTATATATAAAATTTAACTATATTTGTATATCCAACATACTAATTTATGGTTTAACACCCTATTTTTACTCATTAAAATAAAAGAAAATCAAAATCTGGTTCGAACCGGTCCGGTTTCGTGGTCCGGGACAAACCGACCGATTCTACCAGACCAAAACAAACCATAGCAAACCAGAACGGCCACCTGATCGATCCCCGGTCGAACCAGTCGGACCGGCGGGTCCGATCCGATCTCAAAAACATTGGATATCACGTGAGTGTCTTGAATTTATTTTTTTTTGCAATGCTATGATTGGTGGGATTTATGATGTGATAGTGTAATAGGAGTTAATGACATGGATGTTCACTTCACCCTTACGACTCTAAACATATATATTCAAAACACTATAGTGTTTGCAGTAAAACATAATTTATAACGCTAAATCAACATCCGATAGAACTTGTTTACTGAAGAAAAATTAGTTAAGGTATTGTTTTATACTTTTATGATTGATTGGATGAGTATAAATTATCGCAAAAGTAGCTTTCTTTCACCAAAATCAATACAATACACTAAAAACACTAAAAGCATAAAATTAAGGGATAATGCCATATAATAATTTCATCGAAGCATTAAGAGTCGTTGAATTCTTATTAATCTGTACTATTTAGTAGCCTTATTACACGACAAAAATGATAGTATGTATAAAACATAACTTTATATATACCTTTAATTATCGCAATGACTTGTTACATATAAATGTAAAACAACATGAAAAATTATATTTATAATTTATAAATCTCTAAATACCTTTGTGTATACAACATTTGATTTGATGTAATTTTCAAAGATTTATTATCTTTATCTAAGATTAATGGTTTTTAGTCGGTCTCTACTCTTTGATTTTTTAAACGACTAAAGTATTACTAACGGTCAAATACCCAATCATCTCCATTATTGAGTACAAAACTCGAGACCACACACAAGAAAAAACTTATTTTAGGTGAGAAAACTCACTGACTCAATAATTTTAAAACTCTTTTTTATGTGTCACATGTAAGATTTGAACCCAAAACATTTCATTATTTCGATAAAGTTTTGAAGTAACTCACTTCACTCATTTTTACTAAGGATCATTGGTATTGTTTCTACTTTTGAATTTGGATTATGCCACATAAAATTAACAATGTGTAACAACTCATTGTTTCAATTACAAACCAACAGTAATGGAGGCTGTCCGTATGATTTTACATATTTATGTACCTACCAGTTGTATGAACAAATTGTTAGTCATTAACCTACTAAGAGTATGCAAGTAAAATAAGAAACATGACAAAAACATGAGTAACTTAGTAAAAATATGTTGTTATAACCTTAAATTATCTTTAATAACTAAACTTTTAAGTTCACAACATTTTTTTTTTGAACGTAATTACAAAAATCTCAAAGCAAACTATATTAAGCTCCTCTATTATAAAGTTAAAAAATAATAAAGATCAAAATATTAAAGTAATTCGCCAAACTTACAATTTGAATTCACTCTATTAACTTTTGTATGCATATTAATTTGATAGAAAAATACAATAAATAAAGATGACAACTTGACATGGATCAAAAGGTTGCCCATACGGGTGTGCACTTGCGATTCGTGGCGGTTAAGTCCATTTTTGAAACAAAAACCAGTAGTGCTGTTGATATCACTTTCAACACCAAAACTGCAATTGATACTTCGGTTAACCACACTAATTATATGTCGGTTATGGTTAATTTAGGATAATTTTAGTTAATTAACCTATATATCTAACATATGTTTTTAAACTAAAATTTTAACTAATAAACTATTGATAGGCTATGTTTAGACCAACTTTACGAGGTGTCCACGATACGATTAGTTTATAAGGTCCTACCAAAACCTAAACCGAAGTCGGGTGTGCATAAAACAATGCATGTGTGTGTCTTGAATTATTTATGTTTGTTCAGAGGATTTCTTCTACAAATAATGGAATCTGATCACTATGTAAATATATTTTCATGGATGCGAATTAAAAAGATGAGGCGGCAAAAAGGACCGGGTTAGGTTGGGTTGGGTGACAGGTCAGGATGGGTTTAAGTCAAGATGGTTTTACGTCAGTATAGGTTGGTTAAAAAATAGATTAAGATGAGTTCGGGTCAAAATGAGTTCGAGTTAAAATAAATTCGGTTCATGATGGGATTAAAAATTAATATAATTCTACAACACTTTCAAAAATACCTAAATATAGATTAAAATATCTCTGATTTAATAACTCATTTCAATCTAACTAGTAGTTATATAATTACGATTTGCGAATGTCAAAGAAGCCTCATGAAACTCTAAACGGCGTGGGTTATTCGGGTTTTCTAGCGCTGAGAGTCTACCCGAAACCCAACCTGAATAACAATCTGTTTGATCAGTTTTGGTTGTTCGAGTCGGGTTTAGGGTGCTAAACAATCAACTTAATTTAGTAGATTTTAATAAGTTTTCTTTTGAAATCTTATAAAATTAGTGGACTTCAATTAGTTTATTTCTATAATATGCTTAAATATATAATTGTATACAAATAATTTGCTTAATTTGGACAATCTAAACAAGTGTGCAAACAATTTAGTTAACTATAGTGGGTGTTGATTGGGATATTTGGATTTCAAGTTAATCAGTTCGGGTCATTCAAGTGTTGAGGTTATAAAGTCTATTTGAAACTCAACTGAATAAGAATTAGTTTTCGGGTTGTTCGGGTCGGGTTTCTTTAGGTACGGATAAAATCGACAAGCTTAATCAATGCCACTTTCAATGAAGCTATTCCATGAGGGTTGCTATCAAACATATATCAAGAAATGAAAATTTGACGATGATGATTGATGGGCCTCAGAGAAACAAAAAGAATTAAGGATTAACAATGTTAATTTGAGGAGCAAGGAAGTTTTTTTTGGAAGATGATGATTGTTTGAATGAGTCAAAAACTCAAAATTATCAATGGGTGCAATGCAACACAGGAGAAGATGTTTGAATCAATCCAACAGTCCAAAAAAATCTGTATTATGATACTATGGCGGAAGATGAAGACATCAACAAGCGACGATGGTGTTGGCGATTGGAGCGGTGGTCTTGGCAAAAATTCGAGCCACGAAGAGCATGAGATTGTAAAAATGAGTAGATTAATATGATCCGCCCATTCTAACCCATAGGATATTTTCTTTCCACCCATTACGACCCGTGTCGTTTTTATTTTATTATTAAAGGTTAGGTTAAAATTGGTAGGTCTATTAAAAAGGTTAACATAAGAAATTTTAGCAAATTCATGAGTAGTATTCTAAACCATTTGTACATTAATGACATTCGGTTCGGTTCAGTTAATTTGTACGTCGAAACCAAAACCAAACTGCAATGTGCAGTTAATTGATTATGTATTAACCGAATCATCGGTTAATCGTTCGGTTCGGTTAATGCAATTAATTCTGTTATAGTTTGGTTAAGTTGGTTATTTGCTCACCTTGCCTATCAGGTTATTAATTTGTTTTGTTGTAAGCATGCTTAATTATAAGGAACTCGATCTATGAGTATGGTCTATATCGGATAATATTTCCAAACAAAGTGGTTTTAGAAGCTCCAGCCAGGCATTAACGGAACATAATATTTATTTCAATTAATTTTAGCCAAACATCAACAAATCTTAAAACTCTTGTCTGTAATCATAGAATATTTACGCAACTAGTTAAATCTTTATAAATTTAAACCATAATTAGAACGGTCCAGATTGATCGTTGGTCCAGATTGATCGTTGAAATGACCCAAATGCAGGGAACATTTCAAGTTTTCCGTTATGACTCTCAATTTGACAATTTAGATCTAGTATATGTTTTATATAACGCTCGAACTATATATACATGAATAAGGGTGAAAAGGACATCTTTATAGTATAAACAACTAAAACAATCGTTTTAATCCCTCAAATTTCAAAATAAAAACATACATTTTTAGATATAAATGATATAAATGAGAATGATAACAATTAACATCAAAGGATAACAAAATTGTTGAATGTTTATGAGGTCAACTTACAAAACTTGATTCATCGAGGTTGACTTATAAAACTTGTTCACCAAAAGTTCATTGAGTTTTTAATGTTGGTGGTTCTTTTGAGTCATTAATTTTAAACTCTCTTTTTTAATTAATCATTTGATCTACTAATTATCATTGTCTGAACGTGATTCATCTTTAATTGTTTTAGTCTACATTTGTTTATTGTTGTCAGTTTTGATTGAATTAATCTACATTTGCAATTGATTTTTCTTTTTACTTTAATCAATTGTTATTTGTTTATCATTTAATATGCTCTTTTTTATTAGTTAATGATGTTTAAGTTAATTAGATTGTTTTTTGCTCTAAGTTATTTTCTGCTACAGTATAAACAATTTGTTTATGTGTCGTTGGTTTGATGCAAAGGTCTTTAAAAATAACATATAGGTGAGAGACTCAAATTTTTATTTTGCTTTCGGCCTCTAGAAATGTTGAGCCGACCCTAACGGGGTGAGCAAAATCAAGGAGAATACATATATATGAACAAAATCTACTTACGTAAATAATGAAATCGGTGAATCACGTGTTGTGGAACAATGATTGCCGATTAAAGATGATAATGATGATGAACATCAAGCAAAGATGAGTAAATGTTGTCAACTAGATGATGATGATGCTCATCAATTGTCATCGTCAGCTATTTTTTTCAACCCCACGATCCATATACATATGTATTAACTATTTAGTTTTTTTTAATATAATTAATTGGTCCTTTCCAGTAATCCAGGTTTTCATAGGGTCGGGATCGACTCGGACCAATGACCGACATAACTCCAGTTTTAGAACCGAAGACCGGACCATATGTATGTAGAATGGGTAGGGTCGGTCCGGTATCTTGTTTTTGATCCAGTACGTTACTTGGGTTGGCCCGAACTATACCAACCCTAGATATAATAGTGTTGACTAATAGTGTGTATCATTTATATAATTGCTTACAGTATTAAGTTCTCATACTATATATAAACTCATACCTCCATCAACATTAACTTCAAAGTAAACAAATTTCTCTATATACAACTTAAAATCAATTTAACAATTGATTGTCTACAATAACTCATGACCGCGGCTTGAAAATTTACCCCATGTAGTAAAGAATTACAAACATAAGTACGATAAATTTTTTGAGATCCACATTACAACTCACAACTGCGCACATGTGTTGTTTTTATGTGCACATGATGCATCTCCAACTGATGTTTATTTTTTTGATTATGTAAAGCAGCAAATTTGAGTTATGCCAATTATCTTATCTCACCAAATAAACTAAGAATATAAGACAAAATAAAAACAAATCAGAATTTAAGATCATCAATTCAGAGTATATCATATCATATAATATCTTGATATTAAATAGTTGATAGTTTAATAATTTGCTCTGGCCTTATTCATGTGACATCATTTATAGATAATTCATAATGTACATAAATAGAAATTGGCCATAATAACCTCTATACATTATCGGTACGAACATATATTCTGTATATTATCAATAATTACCAAGAATATTCTATTATATTGTCGTGGTATGATTATAAGTTATAACTTTTCTAGGTCTTCTTTTTAATAGCGATACTTATGTCTAGAAATATTCGGTTCATTCATCTGTTACTTTTTTATTAGAACATATTTAGTTCTTGACTTAATTCTGGTTTTACATAAAGCAAAGGATCAAGGCTAGACTATTTTTTATTATTTAAATCTATAACCTTATAACCTTTTAGTCATAAAACAATAAACTTATCGCACTAGATCCATCTGCCACATGCTCATTATTTGAAGACACGTATAAGTTTGTATTAGTTATAGCAGTATTAATTAAACCGTACGTTCACATTAAATTGCCAAGTAGAGTTAGTTGACAAATTCAAATAGTAATAATATGAGGTTTGAACGTCAAAATATGACCGTCAGTACCCCCAAGAAACCGAGTGTTTTGGATTGTTACACATTCAAACTTCAACGGTTTGAAAAGTTTGACTGATTCTGTGTTGATTCTCTATATATAGACAGCCACAATACACTTGTTCCAATAACAAAATCAACCAACTCTTTCATACACTAGCACCTACCCCATTCATCTTACACTCTTTTGAGCTTTCTAATTAAGAATTAATAAAAAGATTGCAGGTTCAGATTGATATAAACCATGGTAGCCATTACTCAGGCTTCAAGTTTTTTGTGTTCCTTTTCATCATCATCATCATCATCATCTTCTTCTTCTTCTTCTTCTTCACGTAGAGATTTAGCAAGAGCTTCTATCCAGTTCCCAAAGATTCAAACAAATAGTCTAAGTACTTTCATTCCAAAGATCCAATCAAACATAGGTTTGGTGAAGAACTGGAATATTCAAGAATCCCACCCAAGACACAAAACAAAAACAACCCTAATCTGTCTCCTGATCCTGAAGTGATGGAGAAGCTTTACGTGATACTCGAGGCTGTTACGGATCGTATAGAGATGCATAAGAACATTGGAGAGCAAAGGAATAACTGGAACAGTTTGTTGTTAACATCAATCAACAACATTACTCTTTCAGCAGCAACCATGGCTGGCATTGCATCTGCTATAGCTAGTGTACCTGGTGCACCTTTGGAAGCTCTTAAGCTTTCATCAAGTTTCTTGTATCTTGCAGCCACTGGGATGTTGATCATCATGAACAAGATTCAACCTTCCCAACTGGCTGAAGAACAAAGAAATGCTGCAAGGTTGCTCAAGCAACTTGAAAGCGAAATCAAGACTAAAATAGCAATAGGAAACCCTACTCTACGTGATGTTAATGATGCAATGAATAACGTTTTGGCTATAGATAGAGCCTACCCTCTTCCGTTACTTGGTGTTATGCTCGAAAAGTTTCCAGCAAAAGTGGAACCAGCAGTTTGGTGGCCCGAAAAAAGGAGGACATCTGCTAAACGGCAAAATGATCAAAATGGTTGGAGTTTTGAACTAGAAGAGGAAATGAGAGAGATCATTAAGGTTTTGGAGGTGAAAGATAAAGCGGATTACTTGAGGCTAGGCGAAAAGGCCTTGAAGCTCAACAAAACTTTAGCTATAGCTGGCCCTCTACTAGCGGGCTTAGGAGCCGTTGGTTCAGCCTTTCTTGCATCTTCTCCTCATAATCCTTGGGCCGTGGTGCTTGGGGTCATGGGCGGTGCGATGGCAACCATTGTAAATACCATACAACATGGTGGGCAAGTAGGGATGGTGTTTGAGATGTATCGAAGCAACGCAGGCTTCTTTAGGATGATAGAGGAATCAATAGATTCAAATTTGAAGGAAAGAAATTTGGAGAGTAGAGAGAATGGTGAATTGTTTGAGATGAAGGTTGCATTGCAGCTTGGAAGAAGCTTATCCGAGCTAAGAGATGTTGCAGCTTCATCTTCAAGACTAGGAAATGACATTGAAGAGTTTGGAAGCAAGCTTTTCTAATTAGTTATGATAGATTAGAAAATGTAGATCACTTAACCAGCTAGTTTTCTCATCATGTATATTAACTAAATCATGAACTTGTATATTAATTGGTTGAACACTTTGTCAAGATTTGCCATTTTCTTCTTTCTTGGCCGGTTAATATAACGCTAGAATCAAACGCACATCGCCCCTGCTATGCGTCGTGAATGACTATATGGGCCATATGAAGGCTTTCTCGTATAGTGAACGTCAGGGGCGGAACTACCGCTATGAGTATGGGTCAAGTGACCCCATTGATTTTGAACGGGTAATGTACTGTATAATAGCGTTTTCTTGAGTGAACCTTTAATTTTTCAGGAGGTGAACCCATTTAGTATCAGTAAGTTAAACATATTATCAACATTTGGCCTTGGTCTAGTGGATACGTGCGCGTTCATTGTTTTTGTACCTACCTTAGGGCGGGTTCGACACTTGCAAAATTATCATTTTACACGTCTTTTTAATTAATAAATTTACCTTTTTACCCTTAAATATTAACCCTAACCCAAAGTCCCAAACCCTTCCCCCACAATCAATGTTTTATTCCTACACGTCTTTTTAGTTTCTAACTTTCTTGTCTCTTAAGTAGTTGAGTTTATAACCTAGTTTTGTTTATTTGTTTATATAATAATTTTTTTAGATTAGAAGGTTCAAACCTTAGATTTATACTTATTTTTCATTGTTCTTAGTTAATCTATTTAAGTGATTTTGGTATTTAGATTGTGTTCAAGCGCTAATTTACACTCATTTTAGAGAACTTGAGAGGGTTTTAGTACAATGATAAAGCTATTTTGTAGTTAGAGGAGTATAAATCTCCTTGAATTTGACTTTGCTGATTATCATTTCTTAGTATCATTTCTTAGTATCATTTCTTGCTTTTGCCAAATCTAAATGACTAAATACTAATCTTCTATATATAATCTGGTTGATAAAGACATATATGTGTAATCATTTGATAATTATTTTTTGATTTCTAGTTTATACTAAATAAACATTAAAACATTAGGTAAAGAATACTTATTTGTTAGACACTTAATCAAATTGATTTATTTTGTTAATTATTAAGTTGATTTGTTCATTTTATTGAGAGTATGTGTACTACTGTAGTTTAAGAGACTATTTAGACTTGCATAGTTGCGTTATTTAATTCTGATCATATATTCTTATTTTGCCTATATGGTCTCATTTCTATAAAACAAATTAACATTAAGGAGCACTAAAAAAAATTAACATTAAGGAGCACTAAGTGATTCAATCAATCCATGTAATCAACCAGAACATCAAAATCAAAAAAATTTATGAACTATTAAAGAAACTAGTGATAAGTTATGCTACAGGTCATGATACATACGAACGTAAAGAAAACTTAGATGTCTAAATTGTAATGAAAATATAAATATTAATTTATCATTTCTCAGAATAATCTATACAAAGTTATGTGTAATCATCTTACCATAATAAATAAGTTGAAACTAGAAGAGCTACTTGACCCGACCCGATCGGACGACCTGAAATTTTTTATGTTGTTTCGCTAAAAATCTAATCATATAAAAAAGTGACACCACTAGAAATAATTTTTGGTTCCGCCACCGGTGAACGTATAGGCTGTCTAGGTGACACAGATATACAAAAATAACTGTTCTGACGTTGCATCTACCATTGGCTATACGTACTTCATAGCCCCTTTTTGTCATGTAAACAGGCCAATAAATGGTGGAGATGGTGCATCTATTGTAGCACACTATCATAATTGTATATGCTATAGCTAGCTACTTAAACAAATTAAATAATATTGATTTACTAAAAATTTTAATTAAATAAAACATTGCATATTGTATGACTATTTATTCACATGGTTAATTTTTTAATTAGAATGCAGAAACTGCTACGAGATACCTCATTGAAAAGTCCAAAACATAATGGACAAATACATCGATTGACCGTTGTATTTTTATGTTTTATCGTACTTGGTAACGAGTTATTTATTAGAAGGGCGCCACATGCTTTTCCATGGCTTGAAACGACAAATTACATATGGTTATAGATAATTTGATTATATTTTCTCTAGGAATGAAATCTATAAAAAGGCAATAAACTTTTGCGTAGCCCTAAAACAAAGCATTAAAAATTAATGAAATCGCGTGAATTTTGTATTGCATCCATAAGAGTATATATAACTATTATGTGCAGTGCATCAGTCAAAGGTCAATAATAGTTAAAATTTTAAATTTTAAAATTGTTAGATTACTCATAATTAAACGGTGGAAATCGTAACTTTTGAATGGCTATTTAACCATTCTTGTGGTTATTAATTAGTTGAATAAAAAAGAGGGGATTCGGAGTGTTAATATCAGTTGTAATTATCTGTCATATTTACAGTTGCAACCATCTTTCATTTTTGTTGTGTAGTCGTTCTAATACTTTGATAGCTAATCAAATCGAGTGGTGTTCTTTTTTGATTTTATGATGCTTTTTTAACAATTGGTATCAGAGCAAATATTGTTGATTAAATTCATAAAAAAATAAAGATTAGGGTTCTAATTTTAATTGCAGATACCTAATGGTCCATCAAAGAGGGGTTGATGATCTTGTTGGACAAGAACACTTACCAAAAAACCTTACAATAAGGAGAAGAATGCGATAATGGAAGAGGTACATAGTGCCATTTCTAAAGGAGGTATCGAAGCAAACAATCATTGTTGGTGTTTGGTCAAAGTTAGAAGTACATGATGAAGTCCTTAATTAGCAAATCAATTACCTTACAAAATGGTTGTGCAGATTTCAGATTACCCTAGTAAGACCATTACAAATCATACTAATGAATTCAATTTGTTAGTATTGGATCTTTAAATATAAAGGTAACCCTTAAAGATAAGGTCAGGCAATTATCTTCTAATAATCATTACCTTAAAGCACTCACAACCCGTTTCTTAAATTTATGTAAGTGTATTCCCTATATTATATGATATGATTATAAGTGGTTGTAAGTAAAATATATGAGAAATTATTGTTTAATCTGTATTTTTTAAAAACAATATTCAAAACCATATAATGTATTTAATATATTTTAAGTGGTTGTGAGTGGATAGAAGAAAAAAAATTATTAATAAAATTGATAAAAAAAGATAAAAAGTAATGACTTTTAGTATAATTATATAGATAATAATGAGTAAGGTTACAAATGCTTTTAGTTATACAAGCATTTTGTTGACACACTTGTGTATGGAAGAGAGATTCTATTCATGGAAGAAATTTTGGTTGCCTTGAATTCTAAATAATTAAAGAAACGATACAATGTTACAAAAATACAAAGCATAAATGAGAAAGATTTAACAATAAAAAATATCATCATTTTTGTTTCAGGCACCATTTAGAAACATTTTTAATAACAAATAAAAATATAATAACATGACTTTGTAGATAGTTCAATGACCACGATATGCGATAAATGTATATTTTTTTATTACAATATATTTTAGTTTGACATAATAAATTTTATTTGTTAAATTGTAGCTTGTCCCGAGAATGGAATCGAGTAACAAGTCACAAAGTCATAGAATAGACTCTCAACAAAGTCATAGAGTTGACTTGCCCCAAAGTCATAGGGTCGACTCGTTATAATTGGATGATGATGTAAACACGTTGACTTCAGGTTACAAGCCTAATATGAATGGTGTTAATGATGTTATCAATGACGATTTGAATATTGGATTTAAAGTTGTTGGAGGCCGTCTTCAAGACTATGTTAGCTTTTAATATTTTTTCATATAACAATCTGATAAATCTATATTTCTAAGTACTATGTTAGTTTTTAATATTTATATTTTTTACATATAACAATCTATTATGTCTATATTTCTAAGTACTAATGTGTTACATAGAATCGTTTTCAGCTTTGGGTGCTGATATATTTGATGATAATGTTGGAGGCCCTATACCAACTTGGTTAGATTTAAAAACATTTTATAGAACAATCAATTTTATACATATATATTAATAAAATATTCAATGTTTATATATGTGTGCTTATGACGTACTAATGTTTAATCCTATTTAGTTGCAATATGTGGCGTCACAAGTACCCCAAACCGCACCAGAAACCATGTTACAGCCAAACCTGTACAAATCTAACATGCAAACCAAACTGCGCTAGCACACGAAGTTCATCCTACATCCCAAGTCCAACCCGAAACAATACCCGAGCCCATCACCTTACTGAGCCTGAATTTTTTGATCCCAAGTTAGTTTTGGCCATAAATAAAGTCAATCTAACCCGTGTTTGAATAATTATTTTTGACCGTTGGAAAGAAGCCTGCAATTCTTGTTGATGCACCTCACAGGATGTACCTCGAGCCGAAAATACAAGTTATTCCATTAACCGAGGTAGCATAAATATTCATCCAAGGTTGGCTTGACATGTCAATACTTCATTGGTTTGCAATATATTTGGTGTATCAAATCATGCATTCATTGTAGTTTTATAGTATAATCTACTTTAATGTGAAATCTTAAAATTGCGATTTCATTTTTTTCTTGATTTTAGGCATTTATACGAAACACGAAACTCCAACTGCGCTTTTTTAGACCCAACCGAAATAGAGGCTTAAAAATGTATTCGTCAAGAGGAAGAAGTTCAAACACTTATAATTAGTGTATCTCAACATCATATGGATAAACGTTTTATTCTTACACCTTACATTCAATGGTAATATATATACCACCATACAAATTATATATATATACACACACACTAATTTTTATTTTTGTAGTAATCATTGGGTGCTTATCATTATGGATACGTTTTTGCATTACGAGTACGTTATGGACTCTAAGAAAAGCGAGGGAAAAGTCGTGAAACAATATCATCTTATTAAAATACTACAAGAAATCTTAGGAAAATAGAAAAGAAATTATCCCAAAGCATGAAAATAGAAAATGGTTAACATATGTGATGCGTCAATACTTATAATTGATTACAAAATAATTCTCTCAACTGATTGTGAATAAAATGCAGTGTTTAAAACAAAAAAAAAGGCAATTGAGAATGTGGCTTGATAGTTATCAAGCATATGATGGACTTGTCAATCATGTTAAGCATGATTTCCTCATCCCTGTAAGTTTTTGTATATTTATTAATCATAATGGTTATTATATACTTACAATTTCTTTATCTATTTGTTTTTAGTTATGGAATGCACATGGGATTATTCCAACGGAAGAGCTTGATGATTTAGTCTTAAATTGATGTCGGAAGCGATTGACAAGAGTTTTAGTTGAAACAGAGATTTTTTCGGTTTGTTTATGTTGACTTGATGATGTTATCTTGGGAATTTTGGGTGTATTTATGAAAACATCATCGTTTCAACAAAAACTCTTGTCAATCACTTCTAACATCAATTGTAAGAGTAAATCATCAAGTTCTTCCATTGGAATAATCCCTTGTGTGTTTCATGATTAAAAACAAATCGATAAAAAAATGTAAGTATAATCCACCATCATGTTTAATAAATCTATAAAAACTTACACACATGGGGAAATCATGCTAAACATGATTGACAAAGTCCACCAAAGGCTTGAAAACTATCAAGCCACATTCTCAATCGTCTTTTTGTTGCAAACTCTGCATTTTATTCACAATCAATTGAGAGAAATTATTTTCTAATCAATTATAAATATTCATGGATCACATACGTTAACCATTTACCATTTTCACGCTTTATGATCATTTCTTTTTTCTTTTCCAAAGATTTCTTGTAGTATTTTAGTAAGGCGATATTGTTTCACGCTCTTTCCCTTGCTTTTCTAGGAGTTCGCAATGTTCCCACAATACAAAAATGTATCCATAATGATAAGCACTCAATAATTACAACAAAAATAAAAATTAGTGTATATGTTGCCTTTGAATGTAAGATGCGAGAATGAAATGTTTATTCATATGATGTTGAAATACACTAATTATATGTGTTTGAACTTCAAGCTCTTAACGAATACATTTTTAAGCCTCTATTTTGGTTGGGTTTAAAAAAGCGCATTTGGAATTTCGTGTTTTGTAGAAATGCCTAAAATTAATAAAAAAATAAAATCACAATTTTAAGATTTCACATTAAAGTAGGTTAGATTATAAAACTACAATTAATGCATGATATGTTACACCGAACTTGTAATACCGACTTACATTGTAAACCAATGAAGTATTGACATATCAAGCCAACCTTGGATGAATATTTGTGCCATCTCGGTTAATGGAATAACTTGTGTTTTAGGCTCGAGATACATCCCGTGATGTGCATCAACAAAATTGTTGGCTTTTTCCCAACAACCGAAAATAATTACTCAAACATGTTTAGAAACAATTTATATGTTAGTTTGAATTTATTTATGGCCAAAACTAAATTGGGATCAACAAATTCAGGCTCGGGGGCGTCGGGGCACGGGTATTGTTTCGGGTTGCACTTGGGATGTAGGTTAAACTTCTTGTGCTGTGTAGTTTGGTTTACGGGTTGGATTTGAACGGGTGTGGATGCAACATGGTTTTTAGTGCGGTTTGGGATACTTGTGGCGCCACAGATTGCAACTAAAAGGGATTAAACATTAATACGTCATAAGCACACATATATAAACATATATATATTTTACTAATATTTATGTATAAAACTGGTTGTTATATAAAATGTTTTCAAATCTAACCAAGTTGGTATAAAGGCCTCCAACATTATCATTAAACATATCAGCTTCCAAAAACTAAAAACGATTGTATGTAACACGTTAGTATTAGAAAGTATAGATATAATAGATTGTTATATGAAAAAAATATTGAAAACTAACAGTCTTGAAGATGACCTCCAACAACTTTTTCAAATCCAACATTCATATTATCATTAACGATAGCATTGACACCATTCGTATCTGGCTTGTAACTAACCTAAAGTCAATGTGTTCTCATCATCGTCAACCCTATGACTTTTTGGCAAGTCAACTCTATTACTTTGTGACTCGTTACTCGATTCCATTCACGGGACTAGCTACAATTTAACAAATAAAAATTATTATGTCAAACGAAAATATATTGCAATAAATAAAAAAATATACCTTTATTGCATATCGTGGCCACTAAGTGTTCTGCAAAGTCATATTTTCAAAAATTTTAATTTCATTTGGTTTTTGTAACTTTATAGACTAAAAAATTCTTTTATTCTTATTTATAAGATCCACATTAACCTTTACACATTCCTCAGTTAGTCACCCACAATGAAGGTCACTAAACTGGTGCGGCCACGCTTCACCATAAGCCATTGTCACCATCTCATCAGCCAATTTCATTTGCAACTCACATGTTGTGTGGGTGTGAAATAATATATCAAAAATATTCAAGGATTCCATAAGAATTAATAATATTTAAAATTATAATACTTAAGTACTTTGTAAACTATAAAAGATATTACCTCAATAGGTGGATAATTGACATGTGCATTAGAGCTACAATGTCTAACTATGATACTAAGTCCGCATCAAGGTTCATATTTTTAAAAAATCCGCTATGAATCTGAGTATGACCTATAAATACAATGTAGTTAAACATATGAATATATATATATATATATAATATATATATATACACACACACACACACACACACACATATATATATATATATATATATATATAATATATATATAATATATATAATATATATATATATATATATATATATTAACAAATTGACATAATACTTACCAATGATATTAGACAGAGTCCGTGCATGCCCCCATGCTCGAGGCCGACGACTCATCCTTATTTTAATAATAAGTCTCGTCCACTTTCATTTCCAGCTCTACGTTGTATTATAAAAAATATGTGTTAACTATTAAAACTATAGTGTTAACTATTAAAACTATAGTGTTAACAAATCATTTACCAACTCAACAAACATAATCACTTACCAACTTAACTTCAATTTCAATTGCAAAAGGGGTAAGTTCATACTCATTAGTTTCATTGTTTAGTTCAACCGTGCCCATTAAAAACCATCTAGAACGTGGGTTAGTAATGTCTTTAAGAACGATGTATTTGGTTACTAGTTGAGGCCAAATATATTCTCTTGTTTCCTTAAACTCAACCCACATACTCCGTGCTACATGAAGCACGTGTTTGTTTGCGACATTAGTAACATTTGCTTGTGCGCATTTTCCTTCACAAAAATTAACAAAATGTTAGTAAAAATATATAATAAACAACATATAATAAACAATTCAAATATACCTCAAATTCAGAACTAGTTTTTATATGCAATAATACCATCCCAATGATCAGGGTTAAAAAATTGATATGTATCACAAGCATTTATGTATTTTACACAAGTTAAGATCATCTCTCCAATTTGTACCATGTTTCATAGCCCATTTTTTCATAAACTTTTTGGCAGCATCGGTTTCAATCATCAAAAAGCCTAACATTTAAAAATAGTAAGTTAAATATAATGTTTAATTAATAAGTAATTCATGATTTTAAGTTAAAGTATAGCACGTGCCTTGCCTTGTAATCATAGTCTTTCAAAATCTTTGGCCTCAAATTTTAACATAGGAAAATGATATAAAAAGGTATGCTTCACTTTAGTGGCATACCAAGACTTTAATTGTTGAGCCATGATCCCCGTCAGTTGACCATTTTATTAAATCTTAATAATTTTGTTTTATCCTTTGTTATCTCCTTTGAAGAAGAAGTAGGACATATTTTTTTTGTGAAGACATTCCTATACAATGTAAAAAGAAATATTAAGTTATATTATTTATTTCTATCTTTAATTAATTGAGCATCTTTGTACTATACACATATATACATATTAGAAGCCAAAATATAATACACTAGAGGCCCACTATAGAACATCAAAAACACCATAATATATATCCAACACCAAAACCAATGAGGTCATTACCCGATCACACATATGCCAACACACCTATACACATTTAATAAACAACATGTGTAATACAAATTTGATAATAAAAAACTCCACCATATACTCAACACTATACATATATTTTCAAAATATAAAACACTATAAAAGAAAAATCACAACCTTAACTCAAGAGATACAGGAGATGCAATTGGGTCTTCACCTGCAGGAGATGCAACCGATTGAGGAGGTAGGAGAAGCAGTGGGGATGGGAAGGAGGTGGTGAGATGCAGCGGGGGTGGACAGGGTTGAAGGAAAAGTGGCAAGGGTGGGGAGGCGGTGATGGAGAAATGGAGGGGGTGGGGAGCGCCGAAGGAGAAGAAGCGGGGGTGGGGAGGCGGTGGTGGAGAAGCGGCGGGGGTAGAGAGGGCCGAAGGAGAAGCGGCCGGGAGGGCAAGTGATGGTGGAGAAGCGGTGGGGGTGGGGAGGCGGTTTGAGAAGAAGCGGCGAGGGTGAAGGGCAGTCGGCTAGAGAAAAACTTAAGGAGGGAAATCAAATGTGGGGTTTTTATGGTTTTTATGTGATAAAAAAAAGCGGTTATGGGGTTTTAAGGGGCGGGTATTAGGTTTATGGGTCATAAGGGGCGGTTATGGCGTTTTAAGGGGTGGGTTTTGTTAAGGGTTTTACGGGGTGGGTTTAACGATCATAAGGGGTGGTGGCTGGTATAGGGTTTTAAGGGGCGATTATGGGGATCGAAAGGGGCGGGTATTGGATATTTGGTTTTGATGGGTTTTTGTGTATATAGTTTTTAATGCAGACATATATATATATATATATATATTATATATATATATATATATATATATATATATATATATATTTAATACAACCATATATAAAAATAAATATGTTAACTATTTAAGAAAAAACTTGCTGCATTCCCTTTAACTCCCCAAGAATGCATATATAACGCAAACCCGGATGAGTATAAGAGAAAACTAATGATTTTTTCTTAAATATTCAAGCACGTTAAAATGTATATACGTTCTAATGAGATACGATATTTATAAAATAGTCCCAACTGGAAAAATCCAAAAGTTATCTCTATTATATAAATTTTGGACGAATATACTCTAAATATTTATCCTTAAATTCATTTACAAATATTGTCCAAGCACATATATACATATACACAGACATATATTACATAGACAAACATGAATGCAAATAATAATTAATAGTATATATAAGATTTGTGCAGATAAGTACGAATATAGCTAATTGCTCAAGTTTATGTGTTTTTTTAACTAGTTAAAGTATGGCAAGCTTGAATCTTTTACTGTATATTGTAAGGTTCCGTTCTCGCGACGTTTACAGCTAGTAAATCATTGCACATAAAACATATATTTTCATCGTATTACATAAAATTGTTGCAGCGGAAACATTTAAGCAAAACATTCCATATCAATATAATAGCTTTTGCAAAATAATACATCGTTAACTAATTACAAAACCCAAGTTGCATTACATCACAAAAGCATTATAAATAGATGTCATCCCAAAAGAGTTGAGTAGCGATCTCGTGTCATCCTCAACAATCATTACCTGCCAACTGGAAACACATGAAAGTCAGCGTTACTGAATGATTTCTAGTTTTAGAGTAAATTTCTATTTGCATCCCTTATATTTGTTCATTTTAACCACTTGAATCCCTGCAGTTTTAAAATTGCCATCTGCCCCCTAACGTTTCATGTTATCTTCATTTGAGTCTATACGTTTCATTTTTATATCCATTTGAGTTCAAATGAATAACACTGTTAATGTTTCTGTTAAAATTATTATTAAAATGACGAAACTATTATTAAAATTAAAACACACATAAAAAACTTTGTGGGTCCCATCTATCAATATCATATTCTTCAAATCACCACCACCACAATCACCTCCATCATCTTCTTCAAACGTATGGAACCCAATAAGATCCAAATTCAAAAGAGTTCTAAGAAGCTCATCCCTAACAGGCAAAGTTTTGTAAATCTCAGATGATTGAAACGGGCTGTGCAGGAAAAACCCGAGCTTGACCCGATTAAACCTTTTCCTCAAGAATGTTGGCAACACCATGAGATGATAATCATGGATCCACACGAAATCGTCTTCGGGGTTAATAACTTCCATGATTCTATCAGCAAAGATCTTGTTAACAGAGACATAAGCTTGCCATAACGATCAATTAAACCGACCGCCGAGGTCCGGTGACAGTGGTAACATGTAATGAAATAGAGGCCATAGGTGTTACTTACAGAACCCATGGTAGAATCGTGTAAACAACTCAGGTGGGATGAACGTAGGCACACATTTGAATGACTCCAATAGGGTTTGAGAGACTTCATCTTGTTCAATTGGGTGAATTTCATCTTTCAAACAACCCACATAGATAACATCGATATCTTCATCTCCTAAACCGTCTTTCAGCTGCAGAAGAAGTGAGTTTTCATCCTAATTGAAAGTGTAGCCTCTAGACCCATCGGTTTTCCGGTGAGCTTTGATCGGTAGTTGGTTAGCGACGATGATCAGTCGGTCGTGTGGACGGAGGAAGATGATATGTCGGAGCATACACTCTCCGATCGGTCGTCGACGACGTCGGAAATTATTCCGGCGACGGTCATTATACGGGGCATTTGTCGGGACATACGGGTGAACGACGGTGACGGAAGCTCGTCGGAGGCGAGATCTAGCAAGTTTGAGTATGATCTTGACACCATTTCAGCTGTAACAAACACTATAACATCAAATTACAAAATACCCAATTTGAAACAAGCTGTAATCGACTCAAAAACACATCGGATATGCAAGATTATGCAAGATTTCCGACGTGAAAGTGCAGAATCAAGAACAGAGAGCAAAGGGGTGTTCAAGAAATCACCTGAAATTGGGGATAACAGCAGCAAATTTGAACAATTTGTGAAGAAGACGAGTGATTGAGAGTGATGAATTGGTGAAATTGAAACCCTAGGGGGGTGTTTAGATCAGAAAAAGGAGAAATCAAGGTGAACCCACATGGTGAAGTGGGGAAGAAGATGTGTTTTAATGGTGGTCAAAAAAAAAGAAAGAAGAAGATCTAGGTGGTCTAATAAGTTCTTTATTTTTATTTTTAATTTTTAGAGGCATTTAAGTTTTTTTATAAAAGAATTAACGGAGAAACTAACGGTGTTAAGGTTTTGGATACAAATGGATATAAAAATGAAACGTTAGGGGGTCATTGGCAATTTTGAAACCATAAGGATGCAAGTAGTTAAAATGAACAAATGTCATTGATGCAAGTAATTTACTCCTAGTTTATAATAAAACATACTTTTCTTTCGTTAAAACCGTACATTACATTCATGCGATCACGCAACATACGTACACATAGATAATATCGTTATTTTCTTTGTTATTCGTTATTTCTTTCACTGTTTATATCTTCCGTACCAATACCATATGCTACACCCCAAACTATATGGCTACTGGGCCGAAGTCTATAAATAGACAGCTATACATGGTGCCACAGTACCGGGGTAAGCGGTAGAGGTTCTATACAAATGGTCGATCACAAAGAAAGATCCCGATGTGCATCCTCCCGGGGTAGCGAACCCGCACACCGTTAGGATAACACCTTTTAATGGCGTGTCCCTTCCATACAATTGCTTGCAAGCCTTTCATTTCTTTTATCATTTATTAATGCATGCATTCTTCCTTCATGTTCTTCTTTCATTATCTTTCACTTTACATTACATAATACTTTCATTTCATTCATTAACATTCAACGCAAAGCCATGAGAAAGATAAAGATACGTCATAACAAGGAACATAACATACACAGTCATCATCATCATACAGGGCAACATCATACATACATAACATACATCATGCATAAACATGTAACATCATCATCATGCCCAACATAACCTCTAAGACCTCAAAAGTCATCTTACATGAACTTACGGGAACCTCCCACGTCACAACTTACATCTGCACTTTCCCCCGAAAGTCAGAACATAAACTACGTTTTCCCCGAGTGCACAAGCCCTACTTGGGCGTATGGACACCCTTCAGTCGCATGGCCTTCCAGGCGACTGAATATTATGCGAATGGACCAATGCGGATGAACACCTATGCGAATGAACACCTATGCGAATGGACCTAATGTGGGTGAACCCAATGCGGATGAGTTCTATGCAAATGGAACTAATGCGGATGGACCTAATGCGGATGAACTCTCAGTCGCATGACTCCCCATGTGATTGACCTTCAGCCGCACGATTGGCAGGCGTATGGGCTCCAATCACACGACTCACATGCGATTGAGCCTTAATCGCATGACTGACATGCGTGTGGACTTCAATCGCATGACTGACATGCCATTCGGTCGCATAGCCCTAATTGCGCAGAATACAACTCACTCCCAAACCCAATCTGCCATTTTCGACCTCTAAGCTTATCCAAACCCATTCTAAGCCCAAATCAACCATCCTAAACCTTAGGAATGCATACCACAACACCATTCAAGCACACACAAGCCTGGAAACAAACTCCAAACGCATCACACGCAAACCCATACAAATGAGTCAAACACACAAACATACAAAAACAGGTTTTCAGATGTGTTCCAGCCCCAAAATCGAGCAAAAACGTTTAAAAGAGGGGTCCTAGAGCTCACACAATCAACACCGAGATGTAGATCTTCGTTTGGACCCGCTACATGATGATTTTCGAGCTCGAACCCACTCAAATCAAGCCTTTTTCTTCTTTTCTCCCCTTTCTCTCTTCTTTCTCTTTATGTTGCAGAATTTTGGAGATGTGGGGAGGGTGTGGGTTGCTTCTCCTCTTATTCTCCTTCTCTTCCGAACTTTCTCGCATTTTGGCAAGTTTGGTCCCTCAACTTTGGACTTTATTTCTTTTCTTCTTTCGTTGGCTTCAAAGAAAAATATCCGGGCATTACAAGTCCACCCCCCTTAAATAGGTTTCGTCCCCGAAACCTATTATTCCTCAAACAAACGTGGGTAATGTTGCCTTATTTCTTCCTTAGTCTCCCACTTTGACTCGGATCTTGTCCTGTGCTTCCACTGTACACGCACAAGAGGAACCACTTTATTTCTTAGCCTCTTTTCCTTTCGATCGATGATTGCCACTGGTTGCTCCACATAATTGATTCGTTCGTCTACTTCAATATCCTCCAATGGAACAATCATATCTTCATCTGCCAAGCATTTCCTCATATGAGATACATGGAATGTCGGGTGAATTCCACTTAACTCATCTGGCAATTCCAATCTATAGGCCACCTCTCCTACTCGAGCAATGATTCGGAAAGGGCCTATGTATCTCGGGCTCAACTTGCCCCTCTTTTCGGAAACGAATGATACCCTTCCAAGGTGAGACCTTCAACATCACCCGGTCACCCACCTGGAACTCAATCGGCCTGTGTCGTTTATCAGCATACGACTTCTGTCTTTCTTTGGCTACCTTCATGAAGGCCTTGATCTTTTCACGCTTCTCAGTCGTAGCCTCGATCGCTTCGATCACCTCGATGCTCCCTAGTTCTTTTTGACCAATATCACCCCAACAGACGGGCATTCTATATCTCTACCGTATAGCATCTCATAAGGTGGCATACCAATGTGGCATGATAATTGTTGTTGTATGAGAATTCAGTTAATGGTAAGTTTCATCCCAACTTCCCCTAAAATCAATAACACATGCCCGAAGCATGTCCTCCAATGTCTGAATGGTCCTCTCTGACTGACCATCAGTCTGGGGATGACAAGCCATGCTAATATGTAACCTCGTCCATATGGCGTCGTGGAATTTCTTCCAGAATTTAGAGGTGAACGGGTGTCACGATCAGACACAATAGACATCGGCACACAATGATGAGTTACAATTTCCTTGATAAACAGATCAACCAACCTCTCAGATGAATATGTCTTGCGGATCGGTAAGAAGTGAGCACTCTTCGTCAAGCAGTCAACAATCACCCATATAACATCATACCCTTTCGGAGTACGCGGCAGCTTCGTAATGAAAACCATGGTGATGTGCTCCCACTTCCATTCCGGTATATCCAAAGGTTGGACCTTCCCATATGGCTTCTGATGCTAAGCCTTCACCTGTAGACAAGTAAGGCATTTACTCACATACTCCACTACATCGTGTTTCATACCCGGCCACCAATAATCCTTCTTCATGTCTTGCTACATCTTTGTGGCACCTGGATGAATGGAGTATCGAGTCTTGTGAGCTTCATCCAAAATCTCACCCATAGATCCCCAAAACGAGGAATCCATACCCGTCCAAATCGGGTTTTAACACCAAGTGTGTTTTCATCCAATTCCCCAACTAGACCTCTCATTCTTTCCGAGTTAAGATGATCTTCCATCAATGCCTCATCTTGCAACTCTTTAACTTGCTTTGTCAGAGGTCATGATTAGCTAATACGCCTTTACTCGAATCGGCTCGGGCCTCTCCTTTCGGCTAAGGGCATCAGCCACCACGTTGGCTTTGCCCGGATGGTAATGGATCTCGCAATCATAGTCCTTTATAAGCTCCAACCATCGTCTTTGCCTCATGTTCAGATCTTTCTGCTCAAAGAAGTACTTCAAGCTCTTATGGTCAGTGAAAATGGTGCACTTTGTCCTGTAAAGATATTGCCTCCAAATCTTTAGTGCAAAGACCACGACTGCTAGCTCCAAGTCATGAGTAGGGTAGTTGACCTCATGAACCTTCAACTGTTGGGATGCATAGGCTATAACTTTTCCTCTCTGCATTAACACACACCCCAACCCCGAGTAGGAAGCATCAGAATAAACCACCAGATCTTCACTTCCATCGGGTAATGACAGAACAGGAGCTTGAGTCAACCTCGCCTTCGATTTTTTGAACGCTTTCTCTTGAGCTTGACCCCATACAAACTTCATATCCCTCTGGGTCAACTTAGTTAGTGGAGAAGCAATCTTAGAGAAGTATTGGATAAATCTTCTATAGTAGCCTGCCAAACCTAAGAAGCTACGAATCTTGGAGGGCGTCTATGGAGACTTCCATTGCATTACTGCCTCCACCTTTGCCGGGTCCACCATAATCCCGTCAGGATTCACCACATGACCCAAGAATTGAACCTTGCGCAACCAGAACGCGCACTTGGAGAACTTAGCGTACAACTTCTCCTTTCTCAACATCTCCAACACCTCCCGAATGTGACCGCATGCTCAATCTCGCTCTTCGAATAAATCTGGATATCATCAATAAACACAATCACTTATTTATGCAACATCGGCAGACACACCCGATTCATCAGATCCATAAAAGCAGCTAGCGCATTGGTCAAACCAAAAGACATGACAAGAAACTTGTAGTGACCATAACATGTGCAGAAAGCTGTTTTAGGGATATCCTGCTTATTCACCTTCAACTAATGGTAGCCCGATCGAAGATCTATCCTTGAAAACCAACTAGCACCTTGAAGCTGATCGAAACAATCATCGATTCTCGGTAAGGGGTACCGGTTCTTCACCGTCAGCTTGTTCAACTCACGGTAGTCAATACACATCCTCATAATACCGTCTTTCTCCTTTACGAATAAGACCGGAGCATCCCAAGGAGAGATACTCGGTCGAATGAACCACTTATCAAGCAGCTTTTGCAACTGCTCCATGAATTCTTTCATCATCGTCGGAGCCAACCGATACGGTGCCTTGGCAACCGGTTGGGCACCGGGTGTCAAATCAATCTGAAACTAGATCTCTCTGTCAGGTGGCACTCCTGGTAAGTCTTCTGGGAACACATCCGGAAAGTCACACACAACCGGTACATCGGATACTTGTGGTGTTGGCGTATCCACATCCTTTACATAAGCCAAGTAGGCACTACATCCACGCCTCATACACTTCCCGCCACTGCCATTGAGATTACTTTCGGGATCGTCATGACCCAATCCCCATAAATAGTTACCGAACTCCTGACAGGCACTGCCAAACGAATCATCTTCTTACGACACACAATGTTCACCTCGAAGTCCGCCAACCAATCCATCCCAAGAATCAAATCGAAACCACCTAAGGTCATCATGAACGGTCTAACAGGAAACTTATGACCTTCTAGCTCCACATCACAGTTCTCTATCATCTCAGAAATCGTGGTAGACTTACCTATGGCAGTTTCTACATCAAAGGGCGCATCAACACGTCTACTACTAACAGGCAGCTTAGCACAGAAAGCATCAGAAATAAAACTTTTACTGGCACCCGAATCAAATAACACAGAAGCTAAAGTTTGGTTCACTAGAAACGTACCGGACATAACGTCAGGGTCTGTCCTAGCCTCCTCCTGTGTCATAGTGAATGCCCTGGCGCTCGCCCTCGGTCCTTCACTTCCTGTCTTCTTTACCCCGGAACCCTCAGCCCTCGGCTTCTTACAGTCTTTACTCATATGACCACTCTCCCCACAGTTGAAACATCTATGTTGATACATGTATGTCCCTAGATCATGATATGAATGTAATAGATCTTGTTTGTCTGATTCTGAGGTAATGCTTGAATGATTAATGAGATGATATTGTTTATTTGTTATTTATAATGTTTAATATTTCATTAATGAGTCGATGTTGAATTGGTTAATTAGGTTTGTGGTTGTTTGAATTGTTACACATAATGTTATATTAATTAATACATTCAAACTTAAAAAAATGAAGTTCTCATGCGAATGGCACATGCGAATGGACCATACGCATGAATAACTTCATACGAATGACTCAGTCACACGACTGAACCAGGAGACTGGACCAGTCGTATGATTGTAACATAAGATTGGCTCAGTCGCACGACTTAACACTCAGTCGTGCGGATGAATCAACCGCATGGTTCAATCGCACGACTGAACCATACTAATGGTTCAGTCGCACGAATAAACAATACTAACCTATAAATACAACCCAATTCGTGGAAAAAGGAGAGCATTCATTCTATTTCGACTCCAGACATACCCTAGCCGTCCAGAAGCCTCCAAGTTGATACTCCAAGTTCATAGAACGCTATAGATCGATTCCTAATCGATTTTTAATGTTTGATTCAATACTTTATTGATTCTACGTGCGTTCTCACTGATTGGATCGCCAATCAAATAGGATTCCGCACTATTTGGTTTGGTCTACACGTTAATCATTCGGTATTTCGTTCAAGTACCAGGTCCTAACAAGTGGTATCAGAGCTTTGGCTCTTGATTACGTGTGATTCAATCAAGATTGATAAAAAGTTTGTGTTTTTACACTAAAAAAACACAATCTTTTGTGTCAAAAGTTGTCTTGGACGTTTCCTGCTCATCAAGTTTCGGTTTCTACGGCCTTAGGCGATTAGGGTTTGCGAAATTTCGAATTTTTACGGCTAAAACACGTTTAACCTAGAAATTTTCGCAAAACAGTAGCTTCAGTCGCACGAGTGAGCCATTCACACGACTGGACTTCATTCGCATACACCAGACGCACGATTGGACTGCGTCGCATCTCCATTCGTACGACTGAACCATCCGTTCGCAGTGTTCATACGCATCAGCTTCATTCGCATGACTGAACCAATCGCTTAGTTCAGCCGCACGATTGAACCAATCGCATAGTTCATTCGCACGGATAGCCCATTCGCATCACCCAGTCGCACCAGTTTGACAGTTTGTTTAGTACACTTAAAAGTTAATCGTGATGGATATTTCAGATGTCAACGTTTACTGCCGGCAAGGACTCAAGGATCCAGAACCTACTGTTGCTTGAGAGTGAGGTGGGGAATCATAATAAACCATCAAAACTCTTAACGTTAGATGAGTTTCCCCACTGGAAACAACGTTTTGAGATCTACCTCAATGGAGTGGATCCAAATTTGTGGGAAGCTATCGATATTGGGTATAGTATGCCGGTGGGAGCAGATGGGGTGAAACTTACTCTAGGAGGGATGACTGATGCTCAGAAAGTTAAGTATAACGCAAAGAAGAGAGTTTATGCATTGATCACACAATCTATTACTAAAGATATTTTCCACCTGTACTCGGAGAATAAGCAGGCCAAGAAATTGTGGGATAAGCTGGAAAAGAGATACGACGGGAATGCTTCGCTGAAGGCAATTAAAGCTAAGGAACTGAAGAAAGAATTTGACAACTTCTCATCGATGGAAAACGAGAGTTTGGACGATGTTATTGATAGATTCTACCATCTGATGAGTGAATTGCATACACATGGTGTTGCTACTACCATGGAAGAAAAGGTGTCAAATTTTGCAGACGGATTGCCAGAAAAGTGGGCTTCATTTGTGTCAAATCTGAGACAGAATGAGATGCTGGCAAAGTTGGATATCAATGACTTCATTCTAAAGCTGCGAGAAGAAGCACTTAGGATGAAGTACAGAGCTTAGAAGTCTTCGCACACTCAGAATCCAGCTTTGTACAATGCCACGCCTCAAGCTAAGACGTTTGGAGCACCTTTTCAGACTGCTTTTGTGTCAAGCTCATATGGTCCTTCACAAGTCTCTCCTTCAGGATCAGAAATGTCAGGGTCTTCTAGTACCCAATATCTCGGATCCGAAGCAAATGCTACCAGACTGAAGACTGAGAATTTTGGAAACGTGACAGTAGAAGTAGCTCGAGAGCACATGGATCTCTTGGCAGCAGTGGTTCATTCTTATGATGGACTTGTTGCTGGGAAGATTGGAAACAACCATCTGACAGATGAGGACCACGAGCAGGTGGATGAAATGGAGCTGGAGAGAATGGATATATGTGGGCCTTAGCTAGTGCTGTCCGGAGGGCGAAGAAGTTTGTTGAAAAGACCGGACAGAACTTGGTTGCTACGAAGGATACCACATTTGTCTTTGACAAGAGTAAAGTGACCTGTTTTAACTGTGGAGAAAAGGGGCACTCCAAGAGAGAATGTGTGAAGCCAAAGAAGACTGGGAACGGGAACCCATTCTCGTCCTTCACTCGTCAAGACAAGCAAGCTAGTAGTTCTACTTCATCAAGCAAGGATCCAAAAGCCTTGACTGCTCATGATGATGAAGGACAAGACCGAAGCTTTCAGTTTGTCTCTCCAGAGGAATCTAATACTGCCAGTGTAGAAAATCTAGATGATGATTCCACGAGTGAGGGAGATATTGCAGTTGAGATAGCGATGTCAAATATTGAAGAGACAACTGCAACTGAGGTTAGCTACAAGCCTGAAGAAGGGATTTCAATAGCAAAGACAGAATCACCAGAACCAAAGACATCTGATGCTGCATTGATGGCTAACTCTTCTGAACCTCCTCAGGTAAGTACCACTGACCAACTATTTAAAAATCATGCTTGTTCTGATTGTGATACTTTTAGAGATAGCATAGATGAGAAATTTGCTAGGTTATTAGATCATAATGATAACTTAGTAAAGGATTTGCAACTGTGCACTGAGGCTAATAGAGTTTTAAAACAAAATGAGCATAGTTACAAAGAAAAGATAGACCTTTTGACCAAACAGCTTAGGGAAACTGAAGTAGTTGCATTTAACCAAGCTAATGACATTAGGTACTATCTTAACTCCCTAGAAGACACTAAGAAACAAAAAGCAGTCTTAGAAGTTAACTCTTTAAAGCAAAAACTGCACACTTGGACAAGTTCATCTCATATTGTCCAACACTTAGTAAGAGAGCGTAACAACGGGAGGGTTTGGGTTATAAAGTGGTTCCACCACCACCTGAGACCTTGATGAACACTAAGAGTAGACCAATATAAAACAACCCCATCAAGGATCATGTGGTGTCTACTCCTCTTGTTAGTGATTTAGATTCCTCATGTTCATCAATTGAATCTGGAACAAAACAAAAGGAGGCCACTTCAAAGGCAAAGGGTAAAATGCCTTGTGTTAATCTGGAAAAAGAATTTGAAAAGGTTAATATAAAGTCCAAGTCACACAAAGTCAAATCTAAATCTAAAAGGACTGCTAATGTTAATCTTTCACAAGCTTCATGTCAAATACCAGTTAACCAAAAAGAAAAAGATGTTAAAAATGTTAAAATAATTGATATTGTTAAACAAAAGAAAACATCAAAAGAAACAAAGTTAAAACCAAACTAAGTGATATTACTAGGGTGTCACACACATCTCCACAAAGAAAGTTTAATCATAAAGTTGATAGCAGGTCGTGCTACAACTGTGGAGAGTATGGACACATTGCTTCCTTTTGTCCTTACTATCAGACACCTAGGAAGAAGATTGAACTTCAGGATTCAAAACCTAGGTATTCTAAGAGGAGTTCTTTAATTCCACCTAGAAGAACTAGTGAACCTAACGTTCAACCCATTAGCCAGTCGACTGTTTATCACAAACAGGCATTGTACAAATCTGGCTTATGGAAAGAGAATTCATCCTTTGTGTCTGATAATAATGACAAGAAGGAACCTAAGCTACCCTCACCCTCTAAGGGTCAATGGGTTGAATTCATGATATGTGATGCCTCTAGGAATCCAAGCCAGTAAAGGCTTGGGTTCCTAACCTAAACTAATGTTTTACATTGTATGTGCAGGGTGTTCGCTATAGTGCTGAAACCAACACGTGGATTGTAGACAGCGGAGCATCCAGGCACATGACAGGAAACAGGGCTCTTTTATCAAACGTCAAGCAAATAAAAGGAGGGCATGTTTTGTTTGCTGGAAACAAGGGAGGCTATATCACAACTCAGGGAGAAGTTGGAAATCAGAAAGTTAAGTTTGATAAGGTGAACTACGTTCAACAACTTCAAAACAACTTACTTTCTGTTTCCCAAATCTGTGATAAAGGGTTTAAAGTCATATTTGACAACAAGAAATGTTACATCCTAAAGAAAGACTATGTGATTCCGGAGGACCAAGGCTTGATGACAGCTTCAAGATATAAAGACCTTTATGTTTTGGATCTCTGAACGGCTTCTACAATGGATCATGAAGTTCAGTGCTTCCTATCAAAAGCTACTGAGAAGGACTCCATTTCCTGGCACAGGAGAATGGGACACATAAATCAACGGAAGATGAATCACTTGATTCAGAAGGATCTAGTGCGGGGTGTTAACGTCAAAAATTTCCAACTTCCTGATTTCTGTGTAGCATGCAAGAAAGGGAAACAGACAAAGAAGACTCATAAGGAAAAGAAAGTTCATTCTATCGAGCTTCCTTTTGAACTTCTTCACATGGATCTGTTTGGTCCAGTCAGTACAAAGAGCATTGCAGGCGACTTGTACTGTTTTGTGGTTACTGATGACTACACAAGATTCTCTTGGGTAATGTTTCTGAAGTCCAAATCAGAAACATTTGAGTCATTCAAGGAGTTAGTAACCACACTGGAATCTCTCTACAAGCTGAAGGTGAGAAAAGTACGCTCAGACAACAGGACTGAATTCAAGAATCAGTGGATGGAGGCTTACTACAAGGAAAAGAGAATTCTGCATCAATTCACTTCTGCCTACACGCCTCAGATGAATGGTGTTGCTGAGAGAAAGAACAGAAGCTTGATAGAGACAGCACGGACAATGTTGGCAGACTCGAAACTGCCTATCGAATTCTGGAATGAGGCAGTGGCTAATGCATGTTATACACTGAATCGAGTTCTGATAGTCAAGCGCCATGGAAAGACATGTTACGAGCTACTACAACAACGTAAACCGAATCTGGAGTATCTCGAACCATTTGGCGCGCCGTGCACACTTTTGAAGAAAAGTCAAGAAGGAAAATTTAGCGAAAAGACTGATGAAGGGATCTTCTTAGGATACAACATACCGAACAAGAGAGTTTACAACAACTCAACGGGTTTAGTAGAAGTGTGGTGTAATGTTGATGTTCAGAGATATACCACACCACCTACTGGCAAAGGACCCACCTACTTTTTCGACTATAATGGATTCTTTAAGTCCTTCAACATCCCTATCTCTCCTTTTGATGATGAGTTAGCTACTCGGATGATGTATGATATCTTGAATACACCATCTCTTGATTCAACATCATCGAGTTCACAGGGAGAATCATCTACTCAATCAGGAGGAGTAGTCGGCGACAGTGACTCCTCCTCTGAAGATGAAGCTGAAGAAGATGACCAGAATAGTCAGGAGGAACAGGTTCCAGTTCCTGAAAGTCCACAAGCATCTAACGGTGATTCACATTCGACTTCAGAACCTCAAACTCCTTCTACCTCAGATGCAGAACCAAATGTTCATAATCTTGGCTCTGAGGTAGCTGTTCCTACTACTCCAGGATCACGTCTAAACGTCTATCATCCCTTAGACAATGTCATTGGGGATGTCAGATCAGGAGTACAAACCCGAAATCAGCTGTACTCAGCTGATTATGCCTCTGTTATGAAAAAGGGATACATTCATGAATGGTGCTTATCGGTGTTTTGTCTCGCAATTTGAGCCAAAATACGCCAGTGATGCACTAAACGATGAGGCATGGGTGAGTTCCATGCAAGAAGAACTTCTTCAGTTCAAGAAGTTAGGAGTATGGACTTTGGTAGATAGGCCTAAAGGTGCTAAGGTCATTGGCACCAAATGGGTCTTGAAATGCAAGAAGGATGACCAAGGGGTCATTATCAGGAACAAGGCTCGACTGGTTGTTCAGGGATTTCGCCAAGTCGAGGGGATTGACTATAATGAAGTGTTTGCACCCGTGGCAAGGATGGAAGCCATCCGTATCTTCCTTGCCTATGCATCGTATATGAAGATTAAAGTCTATCAATTGGATGTGAAGAGTGCATTCCTTCATGGGGAAATTTGAGAGACAGTGTATGTCAGTCAACCCGAGGGATTTGAAGATCCTTATCATCGGGACAGAGTTTACAATCTCGACAAGGCCTTATACGGGCTTCATCAAGCTCCAAGGGCCTGGTATGAGAAACTCTCAACTCATCTTGTGAAACACGGCTTTCGCAGGGGAGTCATTGACTGCACACTATTCATCAAAGAAAAAGATGGAGACCTACTGCTAGTACAATCTATGTCGATGTCATAATCTTTGGTTCAAAGAACGAAGAATTATGCAAAGAGTTTGAAGCAGTTATGAAGAAAGAGTTTGAGATGAGTGCTATGGGGGAGATGAAATTCTTTCTCGGGTTACAGGTGGATCAGACACCAAATGGGATCTTTCTACATCAGACCAAGTATGTGGGAGACATTCTCAGTCGGTTTGACATGGAGAATGCTTCTGCTGCTGGGACTCCACTTGCTACAAATCATGATATAGCACCTGACGAATATGGAGATCTGGTAGATGCCACAATGTACCAAGGAATGATTGGATCCCTCATGTATCTCACTGCCTCAAGACCTGATATCATGTATGCTACATGTTTATGTTCTAGATATCAGGCTAAGCCTAAGGTTAACAATTTGATCGGGGTCAAAAGGATATTTCGTTATCCGAAGGGTACACCCACACTTGGGTTGTGGTATCCTCATGATGATGACTTTGAGCTCACGACGTATAGTGACTCGGATTACAGGGGCTGCAAGATGAACTACAAGTCTACATCAGCAGGGTGTCAATTCTTTGGGAGGAGATTAGTTACCTGGCAGTGTAAGAAGCAGACCTCGGTTGCATTGTCAACCTGTGAAGCCGAATACGTTGCTGCTGCAAGTTGCTGTTCACAAATCATCTGGATTCAACAGCAAATGCGGGATTACAGTTTAAAGCTTTATTCTACTCCTATCTTTGTTGATAACTCTGCTGCAATTGCAGTAACTAAAAATCCGGTACAACATCCAAAGACCAAACACATCGGTATTAAATACCATTTCATAAGAGACTGTTTTGAAAAGAACTTAATCGATGTGGTAAAAATTAATACTGACTTTCAACGCGCTGACCTCTATACAAAAGCCTTTGATAAACCACGTTTTCTATATCTGTTAGAGGCCAACGGCGTTAAAAAGAAAAGTGATGTTATTCCTGATAATGATCATGTGTAGTCCGATGCATTGTAGTTATGTTTTTTTTATTTTTCCTTATTTATTTTATTCTGTTTAAATTAAATTCATGTTATTTAGTTGTCTGTTAAAATCCTAAAATAATTAAATCCAGTATGATTTTAGAATTTTAGGGGGAGAGTAGGTCAGCTAGTAATATTAAAAAAAACGAGGGAGAAGGAGTGGATAGCTGATATAAGGTAGATCGTATCTGTGATACCGATTTAAACCTTTTGGAAAATGATAGTACACAGGAACAAATCAAAAGGGACTTTAAAAATTTAATTTAGAAAAGATGCAAAATTCAAAGTATAAGTCTGTGTAGTCTAAGCAATATAAAAGGGAAGATGATAGAAAAACTGGTAACTACTAAGGTAACACAAAGAAAGTAACCTAGAGGTTGCTAGACCACAAATGATATGTCGGTAGATTCATACAATAGATGATTAGACCTGACTAGTGATCTCAAGATCAAACTAAGTTGTTCAACTGACTGTGGGCTGCCATCTTATCACTGGTTAACACAATCAATAATATTCCAATAAGGGGTAATGAGCATGTAAACGCCACAAATGTGTGCGGATGACCATAAATAGAGCAAAGCACGAAAAAAATGAAAGACAAATGCTATCAAGCTAATGACATATGTTGTTGGTGCATTCTGTGCAAAAGAAAATTTAACTGCTCTAACAAGAAGATAGGTTGTGTGCCTCTCTGTTGTGTGATGGCACTGACCTGAGGATAAGCATAACCTAGATATTCTACAATTCATTGTTTTTTGCCGCCTCTCTGCTGTGCGATGGCACTGACCTGAGGATTGGCTTCTCTTTGAAAGCTCTAAGAATAGTCTCTTCTAGTAAAAATACCCGTAGACCGCTCAAAAGCTCCTGAGGAATGTTGATTACCATATAAGTGTGGGATCCAAAAATGTTAGTTGAAATAATTAAACCTAAAACTATCACCAGTTTGTGTCTAAAGTATGTGTATGGATTTAAGAGGACAAATATACTGACAATCATTGTGGCTGCAATTCTTGAAAGTTCAAATCAAAGTGGGAATCTAATAGTACCAGTGTGATTTCCTAAGTTTGCTAACGACTCTGGATGAAAACCAAGAATTGAGCATCAAAAAGTTTTTGATAACAAGTCCCAAATGATTTGACTTACCTGTATGATTCCAAAATTGAATTGGTCCAGGTGTGGTCAAACTAAATTGAAGCTGCTTATTCTGGAACCAAATCCAGTAGATGTCTATCTTAGGATTTATCTCTCACAAAAGGTCAAAAACAAGTTTTATTTTTGTATTTAGTTTAAATTTCTAGTTAGTTAGCCATTTTAGTTTGTTTGTTCGTCGGACTATATGATGAAAATCAGTATGGGATTAACTCACCTAAAAGGGTCATGTCTGAGATGGCCACATGTGTTTTCAAAGTTTAAAAGGGTCACATCTGAGGTGACTAAATTGTTTAAAAGGATCATGTCTGAGATGATCAAATGCTCATAATGTTAATTTCAACAGTAAAAAGGGTTAAGTGCTAAATGCTCATAAGTGTAACCCATTCGCACGACTGGATCATAAGTATGGACCAACCATGCGAATGGATCCCATTCGCACGACTGGACATGAGATGAGCCATTCACCGAATGCTTATCAGAATGATCCTTCGACCGAATGAAAGGGTGCGAATGAGTCAGTCGACCGACTGAGATTCAGTCGGTTCACTGAAGGTGCGAATGAAAGGGCACGAATAAGTCAGTCGACCGACTGAGACTCAGTCGACCAACTGAATACGACTAACTGGGCCAATCGCAGACTGAGCCTCAGTCGCCCGAATGAACTGAGCGAATGAGGCCAGTCGGCCGATTGAACTCAGCTTCAGTATTTAAAGGGCATAGTCGATCGCATTCCACTTATCACCCTCAATCGTTCCTAAATCGCACCAAGTACCGTTACTCTGCCGAAATTCCTCTAGACCTTGTTTTTACATCTTTATTGATCTTCTGACGTGGGTGTCGATTATACAGGTATATTGCAGTGAAATCTTACTGAAATTAGAAGCCATTGAACCCAAATTGTGATATTCAAGTGAAACAAGAACGGACTGTAAAGACCTAATAACCAACATAAACTAAGCGAAATATTAAATTAAGTTAATAGGTTATTAGTGACAAGATGGCGAGTCTAATGGACCATTAAACCATGTTAAATTACTTGATTTGGTCAAGATTCAAACCAAGCATCTGAATAGTGGGACAAGCGACTGGTCGATCGGATGAACTCCAATCGCATGATTGAATCTTGTGATTGGGTCAATCGGCCGAATGCACCATGCGAATGAACTCAGTCGGCCGACTGAACCAATCGCAGACTCAGCCAACAGATTGAACTAAGTCGCATGTCTCATTCACCTGAATGAGCTCAGTCGCATGAAAGGACAACCGACTGACTTAAGTCGCATACTTCATTCGCACGAATGAATCAGATTGAATTTAAACTATACACCTTGAACTGAATTTTGAATGTATGACTTTCTAATGGTTTTGTGTCTTGTGTTTCAGGTCAATGGTTGATAGATGGTACATCAATCCAAAGCACAATATATGTGCTCATTTGGACCATACAACTCGGAATGGGGCCGAGTTTACAGAGATTATTGCGTTCCTTCGACGTTCTCGGATACATAAAGACATATCCACACCGTTTACTCCTTACAGGTCGTTACTCAGGCTTTCTGGGAGAATGCCTCCTTAGATCGTTCACATGAGCCTTACAGCATACGTAGCTCCATTCATGGTCATGATATTGAGATTACCACAGCTGACATCCAGAGAGTACTTGATTTTGGGGACGATACTGATCACCCCACCAGACTACATCCATTTACAGTTAGAGGTTGCTTTCTCAGGATCAAGTACGCTGGGGACATCAACTCAGGTGTGCTCAACAAGAGCAACCTGTGTCCCTAGTATAAGTACTTGGCACATGTGATCCTGAAGTGTATTGCTTCTCGGAGGGGTGGGTTTGATGACCGACCAGATTCAGAATGCCTATATGGCACTGGTGTTGAACCACTCCTTCAGCTTCTCGAGCATGATCTTCTCATATCTGGTGGAGAATCTGGAGGCCAAGGGGAAGGAGGGTTTTTGTATGTACCCCAGATTTCTGCAGCTGATCTTCAAAGAGAAGCTGCCATTACTTCCCAAGGAGAGCCATGATGCGGTTGCCTTAGAGATTATGGATGACACGACTTTGGGTCGCATGAGTGTGTATCAGGGCAAGCAGGTAAAGCCCCAGGTAAAGAGGTTGATCGGCCATCTGGATGAAAGATATGTGGCGCCAGGTAGACGCAAGTGGCGTCATGATGACAGCGATTCAGACGATGAGAGGCTATTGCTCCCAGAGCATGATTCAGACGATGATGACAGTGGGGATGCTAGGGATGATATGCCTATTCCACCGAGGGCACATCTTCAGATGTTATACCTCCAGTATCTGCCCTAACAGGTAACATACTGAGTCAGCGGGTTTCCACCAGGACTTCATACCTGGTGAGGAGGAAGAAGAGTCGGATGAGGAGTCCTTGACGAGGACTGTGGGAAGCAAGGTTGTTCCCACAGAGTATGGACTCCGGGCGGTTGGTGAACGCCCTAGGGATTAGGGAGAGACGACTGCAGATCCTAGCTATGCCCCTAAGTCAGCTAGCCGTGTTCTAGGGGGAGCATCCACCTCGACTGGATCGAGGAAGAAAAGGATGGCTCAGCCCCACGGCCAGAAGAAGAAGAAGAAGAGAAGACTCACCTTCGCCACCACCACAGCCACTACATCTACCACCACCACTACCATTTCTACAGCCACACCATCCACCACCACAACTACCACTACCACCACCACACCCCCACCACTGTACATATGCCAACCACCACCATATCTTTCACTCCTACATCACCTCCACTATCTCACAGACCCAACCCCATCTTCACCACAACCACCATCACCACCACTAGCCACCAAGAAGGACCCTCATCCCATCCCACACATATATATGGATCTCCTCTACCTCCAATTGGGGTAGAGGAACAACTTTCTGCGCTGAACCGGATGGTGATGCGTTCACTAGCTGCTGATGAGGAGAAGATGGCGCAGATCTGTCATCTGACAGATCTTACTGCAGCACAGTCTCAGCAGATCTCGGAGCAGGCTCGGTTGATAGATGAGCAGGCCCAACAAATGGCTGCTTAGAGCCATGAGATCGCCCAACTCCAAGAGCACAGTGTCACATCTACTAAGAAGATTGAGGAGTTAGAGGAGGCTAAGAAGGCCATCATGCTAAAGCTTAAGGGATCTAAAGACGAGCCACTAAAGATTAAAGAGGGAGACGAAGATGATGAGGATGATGATGATGAGACTGAGGATGATGAGGGGATTGAGGAAGAGAGGACAGAGGAGAGGAATGAGGATGATGATGATGAAGGAGGAGATGTAGCTGCATCTGCCTCAGCTCAGGGTCAAGATAGAAGATCAAAAAGAAATCAAGACCAACGAGCTTCCTCTTCTGCCTCACCTACTGCTGATCCAGCGATTCAAGATAAAAGTAATGATTAGATGATCATGTATTTGATAGCTTTTGTACTTGAATCATGTATTAAACTTATGTATTTGATGTTTATATTAAGATTAATGTATTTCTGTATTGATTATTAACTAATGTTTGCTATGTTGAATGTTTTAAATCAAAGCAGATCCTGATTTCCAAAGAGATGAATACGATATTGCTCCCCTCCAACAGGTCAAGACTCAACTGACGTTGATTCTTGATCGGTAGGGTATTGTCAGGAGATCGGTTATGTATACTCCTGAGGAAGGAAATCATTCATAATCTTACTGACGAGCAATTAGCTGAGATCTTCAAGTTAAATCCTGATGAGATTGTGAAGGATGCTCCAACGTGCGACTCGACAAGTGACGAAGAGCTCAACGACGTTGATGAAATAGAGATAGAAGATGTCACTGCAGAGCACTACCCTCAGTATGCTGACAATGAGGGAAATGTGGTCCCCAATCTGGGTGAATCCCTTGTCAGTGATACGTTTGAGGTGTTAGACAAAATGGAGCAGGAGTCAGAGAAGACAGAGGGAATGGCACAAGCCTCAAATGATGATGTTGATATCGGAAAGGCTGAGTGGGCTGCCTGTTTTGAAGAAGTTAGAGCCCAACGCGATGCACCTAAACAGGACGCCTACACCAAACTCTACAGAGTCAAGAAACATCATAATGTGTCAGGCAGGATTATAGCATGGGAATATTTTGAGGACCTTAACGTCTATGCAGTTAAGAGGGAGAAGGGCATAGAGTACTTTAGATTTCCACATGATCTAAAGACTCTACCAGGTGTTGAGCTTAACCAGCTGGCCAAACTGAAGCTGTTGTATGCTGACCCGAGAAAGATGTCAGGCTGGTTTGAGGCTGCCCTAAGGAAGGAGTACCACACCAGGTGGGTTAACTTCAGACCCCAACAACCTACAAGGTACATCAGAAGGTCTGAAGTTGATGCCATTACTGGAAAGCCAAAGATAGTGTTGAAGTGGAGTCCTCCGCGCACGATGTCAAGAATCCCACTCAGGGAAGCCACAGGACTTCACTTGTTGGACTAAAAGAACCAATGAGCTTGATCAGAAAAACCTCTAAGTCCCATAGACATTACAACTGCTAAAGACAATTACAACAGTTGAAGACATCAGCTGATTACAAGGTCTGAAGACAAAGTCTGAATATAAAATCTGAAGACTTCTACTGAAGACAAAGTCTGAAAGTAAAGTACTGAAGACAAAGTCTGAAAGTAAAGTACTAAAGACGAAGTCTGAAAGTAAAGTACTGAAGACAAAGACTGAAGACAAGACTGAAGACAAAGACTGAAGACTAGAGTTATCAGTAGTTTTCACAACAGCTGAAGTTATTAACTTCAGTAGTTGTGATGGTTTTCCTTTTAGTACTTGTAATTTAGTTTTCTGTAGTTTATAGTTTCAGTAGTTTTAGTTCAGTAGTTTTATGTTTTGTACTTAGCATTCTCTGAGATGTGATTAGTTGTTGAGAACATTCTCAGTAGTTTGCATAGTTTCAGTTGTTTGTATAATTCTATTAGATGTCACTATCAAGTGACATCAGGAGACGTCACATTCCTTATATAAGGAATGTTGACCTAATTGTATTGTGTGACTTTGAGCCACCACGAAAGCATTTGAATGAAATATTCCTTCTGCAGAATTCTCTCTCTTTCTATAACCGTGCACTATTCCATTGAATATCAATTGTGTTCTTGCAAAATTTTTAATTCATTGATCGAATTCCGCTGCAATCTACTCTAATCAATCAAACTTAGATCGCTGATCCTAACAAATGGTATCAGAGCAGTTTAATCATTGATCGATCTAACAATTGATCATTGAAACTGCTATTTCGATATTTAAGTTTGATCGAATTAGCATATTTGCAAGAATTGGTTATAGAGATTGAATTTCTGTTGCTTTCGGTTATTTGCTTTGAGACTTCTCTTGGTTCGTATTGAGTTTGTTGTGTTTTGCACTAAATTGGTTAAAACTTAATTGAATTTGATTGAATTTCAGAATGACTACTCCTTCTAATGACCCTCACAATACTGGCTCCTCAACCAAGCCTCCGATGCTGGTTAGGACTGAGTATAACATATGGCAACGAAGAATGCTCCATCACCTGTCTGTTAACAGTTCAGGTTGTTGGACATCTGTGGTACATGGTCCACACAAGCCTATGGTGAACAATCCGGAAACCAACCAAATGGTTCCAAAGAAGAAGGAACAATACTCAGATGAGGATTGAAAACTGTTTGAGATTGATGCTAAAGCTCATGGAATTCTGGCCATGGCACTGCCAAATGAAATCTATTCTGGGCTTATGCATCATGAAACTGCTCATGACCTCTGGAATGCATTGACAGAACAATTTGTTGGAACAGACGAGGTCTTAGCAAAAAACAGAGAAATCCTTGCCCAACAATATGAGACATTCTCTCATAGGAAGGGTGAGACACTGACTCAACAGTTTAAGCGTTTTTCCTGTTTGATCTCTGAGCTGAAAATGGTCAAACATGAATACACTAATAGTCAGATGAACAACAGATTCCTCAGATCACTGCCTGAGAGATGGGACACATATACCATTGTCCTACGCTCCAGTGCAAATCTGGATAGCCTATCTCTCACCCAACTCCATGGGAAACTGCTTACATTTGAAAGAGAGATAGAGCAGAAAAGGAAACTGGCATCATCAGGAAAGCTCACTGATGACTTTGTACCAGGGAACACTGCCTTGGTTGGTCATGAGTCAGAATATGCTGCATCAGAAAGCCATTATGATGAGCATATAGATTTCTCTTCAAACAATTCTGATCATGCATTTGTTAGTGTTGATAGTCAATTAGGCTGTAATAGTGACAATTTGTGCTTCATGATGGATGATTTGAAAGGTATTGCTGATGATGACTTAGAAGAGATGGATATTCTGAGTCAAATGGCCTTGATTAATATCAGATCTCAAAAGTTCTACAAGAGAACTGGTAGAAATTCCAGGACTCTCTGGCAAAACCAAAGTTGGTTTTGACAAGAGTAAGTTGAGGTGTCACAAATGCCACAGGCTTGGGCACTTTGCGAGAGAGTGTAGATCAACTGGATCTAACTCCTCTGCACCCTTTGTGACTTTTCCAAGCAATAGTTCACAAAACAGAGGGCAACATCCTGCTAATTCTGGTCATCACTCACAACCTATATCTCCTGCATATTTTGTCCCTCAGGGTCCAATGCCATATCCATATCCCTGCTATTACATGCCACAGCCAAATCAAGTTCAAGTTCCTATTGCACAACAACCTCAAGCCTTACCTGAGCCTCAACCATCTCAATCATCTCAATCACAACCTCATCACAGCTTCTTCACCCCTGGTACTGTTGACAGGAGCAGTCTACTAGATGATCTTTCTGGTAATGAGCAATTATTTGCTAGTGATGGTCAACATTGTGGTGAACATCCTTTTGGGAATCTTGCTCTCATGGCCCTAGAGTCTACTGAGGGTTCATGCTCCAATGCATCTTCATCACAGGTAACCCTGGTATCCTCTGAGGCTAAGGCCAAGCTATGTTCTGAATCTTGCATAGCTGCATTTATCTCTATTAGAGAGGCAAATGTAGCTTTAATAAATCAAAATCTTGAGCTTGAGCAAACCCTTTCCAAAAGAAAAGCTGAGTATGAGTCTGTCCTTAAAGATAAAGATGATGAGATTTATAAGCTTAAATGCCAATTAAATGATGAAAAGGCTAAGCTAGAGGTCATTCTTGAGAACCACAGAGATCTTAAAGAAACACTTGCAGCTACCCAAGTTGAGTGTGACCGCTGGGTATCATCCTGCAAGGGATTTGAAATGCTTCTCAGCAAGCAAACAGCTTCAAATGTGAAGTTTGGAATTGGTTACAACCACATTGCACCACCTATAGATTTTACTCTAAATCAATAGTGAAACTTGAAGGTGAAAGTAATTTCCAAACCACATCATCATGTGTTTCATCCTCAAGTGATTAGCAAAGATCAGAAGATGAAATCAGTGTTGATACCTCAGCAAATCAATTGCCTGACGGTTAACTACTGATAAGCACATGAAGCTGAGTACTTCAAATGTTCTCCTTCAAAGTACCTCAAGTACTAAAGGGCTAGTCACAACATCTGAAAAGCATTTCAAATCAACTAAAATAAAAGGATTAACAACTGCTGAGGAATCTATCATACGGTCTTTCAAGACGGATAGAGAACAGCTGAAGAACAAGTCTTCAGTTGTTACAGATCCTTTAGTACTTAACACAAGTACCGAAAGGAGGAAAGTACTGAAGATCACACCTTCAGTAGTTTTCACTTCAGCAGTTGATCAATCCAAGATAAAGAATAAGCCATGTGAAATATGTGGTAAATTCAATCATCTTTCTGATGAATGTTGGTACAAAAAGGGTTCCAAACCCAACAGAGATAAGCTCATTAAAATTCAGATGGATAAAATGAAAAATGAGTTTGAGACAAGTTTGTACCACAGTCATCCCAATGTGATAAACCCAAGGCTTCATCCAAATCCAAAAAGAAGGATAGGGTTTGTCATAAAACAGCTGATAGTGTTTCTCATGATAAAAATCAGACTAAGTCTGTGAATTTCAAGGAGGAATGGTGGGTCACAGGAACTCATCAAAACAAGTACTGATGTGTCACAAGAGCTGAAAGCTTTAGCTACAAATCAGACACAACTTGTTATGATGGTTCAGCATTTGTTGGGGAGAGTTAACCAACTTGATGCACCTGTGATCAAACCACTAAAAAGGTATTCCAAGCCCAAATCCAAGGAATCCATTTCAGCACCATCTCCACCTTCATCAGTTGTTAATCATAAGAAAAAAGTTATGGTTAAATCTATTGATGAAAACAGACCCAAAACCAAAAAGGTTTGGGTCTCAAAACCTAACTAGTTCCTTGTGCTGAATGCAGGGTTCTTCAGCATGCCAAAGTAGCATCTGGTATGTAGACAGTGGAGGATCTATGCATATGACTGGAAGCAGTTCTCTTCTTAATGACTACTCTCAAAGAAAGAAGGGATTTTTTTCATTTGGAAATGATGCTAAGGGTTACATCATTGGGAAAGGATATGTGTCAAATGGAGAAATTAGATTTGATGATGTTAACCATGTGGAGAATCTCAAGTATAATCTACTGAGTGTCAGTCAGATGTGTGATAAAGGGCATGTTGCACTTTTCACAAGCCAGAAATACAGAATTCTGTCTTCCACAGTTCTGAGGCTGATTGACAAGGTATTGGATGAACATACTCTCCTGAAAGCCAACAGGATTAGAAGAGTATATGCCCTGAATTTGACTAAGAAGATTGATTTGAAGGGTTATCCTTACTTGTTCTCCAAAGCCTCTCCTCAGGAATCTAAACTGTGGCACAGCAGGCTAGGTCATGTAAATCTCAAAAACATGAATCAGCTGATCCACAATAGTTTAGTGAGAGGTTTACCAATAAAGGAGTTCCAATGTGATGATACCTGTACTGCTTGTTTGAAAGGAAAACATCACAAAGTCGCATTCCCTCCCATTGAAGATCCTAAGTCCATTTCCTGCTTGCAGTTACTGCACATGGATCTATTTGGTCCTGTGAGAGTGATGAGCATGGCCAAGAAGAAATACTGTCTGGTAATTGTGAATGATTACTCCAGATTTGTATGGACTTTCTTCTTGCATTCAAAGGATGAGGTTGCTCAGAAGATTTGTTGGACCAAAAGAACCAATGAGCCAAGATCAGAAAACCTCTAAGTCCCACATGATATCACAACAATGCTAAAGGCTTCATCAGCAGTTCGACAAGTGCTGAAGACTTCAACAACTGAAGATCAAGTACCAAAGACTTCAACAGCTGAAGACTAAAGTGCTGAAGCTCAACAGCTGAAGAACACAAGTGCTGAAGCTGAAGACCAAAGTACTGAAGGTCAACACTGAAGAATACAAGTGCTGAAGCTAAAGACCAAAGTACTGAAGTTCAACAGCTGAAGAGTCCACAAGTGCTGAAGATCAACAACTGATGTACAAAGTCTGAAGACAAAGACTGAAGACATCAGCTGATGACATCTACTGAAGTCATCAGCTGATGAAACGTCTGAAGTTCAAGTCTGAAGACCAAGTGCTGAAGTTTCAGTAGTTTGTCACAACAGCTGAAGAGTACTTCTTCAGTAGTTGTGATATCAGTAGTTTTATGTTTTACTTCAGTAGTTTTGTTAAAACGACTGAAGAGCTTGTTCTCAGTCGTTGTAGTTTCAGTAGTTTCTTTTCAGTAGTTGTAGTAACCGATAACACTTAGTATTTTTGTAAGAAGATGTCAGCTGTTTTGACATCTTCAGGTTGTGTTTTAGTTGTTTAAAAAATTCTGTTAGATGTCACTATCAAGTGACATCAGCAGACGTCACATCTCCTATATAAGGAATGTTCCACCACGACATTCCTATATAAGGGATGATTGACCTAATTGTATGCGTGACATTTTGCCACAACGAAAGCGTGTGATTGAATGAAATATTCCTTTTGCAGAAACTTTCTCTCTCTATAACAATTCTGTTCATTGCAATATCTTTGGTATTCTTGCTCGAATTGTGCTAGTTGGTACTCTATTCCGCTGCTGAAATCATTCGAATCGATCAAACTAGATGCTGAGATCCTATCAAATGATATCAGAGCAGGTTAATCATTGATAGATCTAACAATTGATCATTGAAACTGCTCGTTTGCTCTAAGTTTGATCGAACTAGCAAATTCGCACGAATCTGTTATAGAGATTGAAGTTCTGTCACTTTGGCTATTTTAATTGAGATTCTTAGTGGTTTTGAGCTAAATTGTTTTGCTTATCTTGAATTTGTCTGAATTTTCTAAAATGACTACTCCTTCCAATGATCCTCACAATACTGGTTCCTCAACCAAGCCTCCATGCTGGTTAGGAGTGAGTATAACATTTGGCAATGAAGAATGCTCCATCACCTGTCTGTCAATAGTTCAGGTTGTTGGACATCCGTGGTACATGGACCACATAAGCCAATGGTGAATCATCCGGAAACAAATCAGTTGATTCCGAAGAAGAAGAAGGAACATACTTGATGAGGACAAGAAGTTGTTTGAGATTGATGCTAAAGCCCATGGAATTCTGGCCATGGCACTGCTAATGAAATCTATTCCGGGCTTATGCATCATGAAACTGCTCATGACCTTTGGAATGCACTGAAAGAACAATTTGGTGGCACTGATGAGGTCTTAGCAAACAACAGGGAAATCCTCGCCCAACAGTATGAGACTTTTGCTCATAGAAAGGGTGAGACTCTGACTCAGCAGTTTGAGCGGTTTTCATGTTTAATCTCTGAGTTGAAAATGGTTAACATGAATATACCAAAAGCCAATGAACCACAAATTCTTAGATCACTGCCTGAGAGATGGGACACATATACAATTGTCCTACGCTCCAGTGCAAATCTGGATAGTCTATCTCTCACCCAACTTGATGGAAACTGCTACATTCGAAAGAGAGATAGAGCAGAAAAGGAAACTGGTTCATCTGGTAAGCTCACTGAAGACTTTGTACCAGGCAACACTGCCTTGGTTGGTCATGAGTCAGAATATGCTTCATCTGAATGCCAGTATGATGAGCATATTGATTTCTCTTCAAACACTTCTGATTCTGCATTTGTGAGTGTTGATAGTCAGTTTATTAGGTGTAATAATGACAATCTATGCTTCATCATGGATGATCTCAAGGGGATTGCTGATGATGACTTAGAAGAGATGGATATTTTGAGCCAAATGGCCTTGATAAATATCAGATCTCAGAAGTTCTACAAAAGAACTGGAAGAAAGTTCCCAGGACTCTCTGGCAAAACCAAAGTTGGTTTTGACAAGAGTAAGTTGAGGTGTCACAAATGCCATAGGCTTGGACACTTTGCTAGAGAATGTAGATCATCTGGATCTATTTCTTCTAACCCTTTGTGACTTTCCCTGGCAATAGTCAACAACACAGAGGGCAACATCCTGTCAATTCTGGTCATCATTCTCAACCACAATCTTTTGCATATTTTGTTCCTCAGGGTCCAATGCCATATCCTTACCCTTGTTATTACATGCCACAAACCAGTCAGGTTCAAGCACCCATTGCTCAACAACCACATGCTCTCCCTGAGCCTCAACCATCTCAATCTCATCAACCTCCTCAACCTCAACAACACAGCTTCTTCACCCCTGAGTTGTTGACTGGAGCAGTTTACCAGATGACATGTCTGGTCATGAACAACTATTCACAGGTGCTGGTCAACATGGTGGTGACAGTCCTTTTGGGAATCTGGACATTATGGCTCTGGAGTCTGCAGATGGATCATCCTCAAATGCCTCTTCATCACAGGTGTCACAGGTATCCTCTGAGGCTAAGGCCAAATTATGTTCTGAAACATGCATAGCAGCATTTGCCTCTATTAGAGAAGCAAATGTAGCTTTAATTAATAAGAACATAGAGCTAGAAAAGATCATTTCCAAAAGAAAAGCTGATTTTGAGTCTATGCTTAAAGAGAAAATGATGAGATTTATAAACTTAAATGCCAAATCACTGATGATAAGGCTAGGGAAGAGGTACTTTTAGAAAAGTACAAAGACCTCAAAGAAACCCTTGCAGTCACCCAAGTAGAGTGTGATCGATGGGTACAATCATGCAAAGGTTTTGAAATGCTTCTTAGTAAGCAATCACTTCCAATGTGAAGTTTGGCATTGGTTATAATCACACTGCTCCTCCTATAGATTTTGCTTCAAGAGCAGAAGTGAAATCTGATGGAGAAAGCAATAACCAATCCACCTCATCATGTGATTCACTTTCTGATAGAGCACCATCAGACGTTGAAGTTAGTATTATTCCCTCGTGAACCTATCAGCTGATCTTGATGGTTCAAATACTGACACTCACATGATCAAAGAGTTGATCAACTCAGGAGTTATTTGGAAGTCCTGAAAGGACTGGAGAGCAAGATTTAACAACTGAAGTTCAAACTCCAACTACTGTCAGCACTGAAGAGAAGAAAACTGTCAGTAGAAAGGGTTTGAAGACTACTAAAGAGGAAGTCAAGAAAGCAAATAGTGCTTCCAAAGTATTGAAGAACAAGTCTTCAGTAGTTTCATTCTCTTTAGTAATGATCAACATAAGATGAAGAAGAAACCATGTGAAATATGTGGTTTGTTCAATCATCTTACAGATGATTGTTGGTACAAAAGAGGATCCAAACTCAAACATAAAGAGGAAATTAAAGAGAAAATGGTTAAAATGAAAACTGAGTTTGAAGCCACATTTGTACCAGCAACATCAAATCCTTAACCCTTAAGTCCAAAAAGAAATCCAAAAAGGAAGGGATTAAACAGGTAACAGCTGAGATTGCCCAAAAGAAGAAGGTGCAACATAGGAACTTATCAAACTCCAATGCCAATGTGTCTGAAGAGCTGAAAGCTTTATCACAAAATCAGACCAGCTGGTTATGATAGTTCAACATCTATTGGGAAGAGTTAACCAATTAGATGTTCCTATGTTGAAACCACAGAAAAGGAGGTCCAAGCCAAAGGATTCCTCTTCTTCACCATCTTCTTCCTCTCAGCTGTTGTTTCCAACAAACCTGTTAGTTTACCATCTGTTGATGAGAACAGGCCCAAAACCAAAAAGGTTTGGTTCTCAAATCTAACTAATTTTTTGTGTTTTGCAGTTCTTCAACATGCCCAGAGGCATCTGGTATGTAGACAGTGGAGGATCCATGCATATGACAGGAAACATATCACTTCTTAATGACTACTCTCAAAGAAGAAGGGGTTTGTGTCATTTGGCAATGATGCAAAGGGTTACATCATCGGCAAAGGCTTTGTTTCCAATGGGGAAATAAAGTTTGATGATGTTAACCATGTGGAAAATCTTAAGTACAACCTCTTGAGTGTCAGTGAAATGTGTGACAAGGCCATGTTGCTCTTTTCACCAGTCAGAACTGTCGGATTCTGTCATCCAAAGTTCTAAGTTTGATTGATAAGTGTTGGATGAATACACTCTCCTGAAGGCCAACAGACAGGAAGAGTGTATGCCTTAGATCTTTCCAAAAAATAGATCTCAAAGGCCATCCTTGCCTATTTTCCAAGGCTTCCCCTCAAAAATCTACTCTATGGCATAGAAAGCTGGGTCATGTTAATCTCAAAAACATAAATCAACTGATAAACCATAGTTTAGTAAGGGGACTGCCTATGAAGGAGTACAAATGTGAAGATAACTGCACTTTGTTTAAAAGGAAAACACACAAACCTTCATTTCCCTCTATAGAAAACCTAAGTCCACTGCCTGCTTACAGCTTCTTCACATGGATCTCTTTGGTCCTGTGAGAGTGATGAGTATGGCTAGAAGAAATACTGTCTGGTAATTGTGGATGATTACTCTAGATTTGTATGGACTTTCTTCTTGCATTCAAAGGATGAGGCAGCTCAGAATTATCAACTTTGTGTTGTATGTTGAGAAGAGTATTCCCTCTCAGTCAAGTGTATTAGAAGTGATAGGAACAGAATTCAGAAACAATACACTTGATGAGTTCTACCTCTCAAAGGGAATCAAGAGGCAGTTTAGCATTCCAAGAACCCTGAACAAAATGGAGTAGTGGAGAGAAAGAACAGGACCCTTATTGAAGCTGCAAGGTCCATGTTGGCTGATTCTGGACTGCCAATGACTTTTGGGCTGAAGCTGTCAATACGGCTTGCTATGTACAGAATAGAGTTCTAGTAAATCAGTTGATGAAGACTCCATATGAAGTTCTTCATCATTTGGCCCCTCTAATTTCATTCTTCAGAGCTTTTGGGTGTCCTTGTTTCATTCTCAACACACGGGATCAACTCCAAAATTTTGATCCTAAGGTGGATGCAGGGTACTTTGTTGATTATTCATCAACTCGCAAAGCATACAGAGTCTTCAACTGTAGACCAAAGATGGTTGAAGAGACTCTACATGTTAAGTTTAATGAATCTCCACAAGATTCCACAAAGCCCTGTGGAGCTATTTGATTTGGACATACTGCATATGTTCCTTATCAACTCCTGCTGTTGCCCTGTCAACAGTTCACCACCTGGTGGTACTGCTGGTGCTGATGATGATGATGATAGCAGTACTCACCTCTTCAGGTTTAGTGACCAACTACCTGTGTCCTCTAACCTGATGCCCCTGTAGCTTCAGTAGCTTCATCCACAACAAGTGCTGATGAGATTTCTGCATCTTCAACTTCATTTGAGTTGCCACCATCTACATGGTTTCAAGAGTCTACATCAACATCTGTTGCTGCTGAAGATTCTACAAACCTTGCACTGATCTCATTGTTTATCCAGAGCTGAAGAATCACCCAATGTCTCAAATCATTGGTGATATCAATGCTGGAGTTTCAACCAGAAGTCAATTGTCCAATTTCTGCTTCTATGCTCTCTTCATCGGTCAGCTAGAGCCAAAGAATTATCATGCTGCACTTAGAGACAATGGGGTTGAAGCAATGCAGCTTGAGCTTCTTCAGTTCAAAAAGCACAGTGGGGAGCTTGTTCCTCTTCCCCCAGGTAAGTGTGCAATAGGCACTAAATGGGTGTTTAGGAATAAAACAGATGAAAATGGGCTTATTGTTAAGAACAAGGCCAGACTGGTTGTTCAGGGGTTTGCACAAGAAGAAGGTATTGATTATGATGAAACCTTTGCCCCTGTAGCCAGACTGGAGGCAATTAGATTGTTCTTAGCCTATGTTGCACTCCACAATCTTAAAGTTTTTCAAAGATGTTAAAAGTGCATTTTTATATGGTAAAATAAAGAAGAAGTTATGTGTGTCAACCACCAGGTTTTGAGGATAATAAAACCCAGAATGGGTATACAAGCTTGATAAGGCTCTTTATGGTTGAAACAAGCTCCTAGAGCCTGGTATGAGACATTATCTAACTTTCTTCTGCAAAATAATTTCACTAGAGGCTCCATAGATAAAATTTATTTATTAAGAAGGTGGATCAGCATAAGCTACTTGTTCAAATTTATGTTGATGATATTATATTTGCATCCTCTGATCCCCAGTTGTGTGATGATTTTACAAAATTAATGCAAAGAAGTTTGAAATGAGTGCAATGGGAGAATTACAGTTCTTTCTAGGCTTGCAAATCAAACAAAAAGCTGATGGAATTTTCATTCATCAGTCTAAATATACAAAAGATCTTTTAAATAAGTTTGATTTACAAAACTGTAAGCCCTGTTCTACTCCCATGTGCAACACCACACAATTGGATATTGATCAGAAAGGTAAAGCTGTTGATGAAACGCTTTACAGATGTATGATTGGGTCCTTGATGTATTTAACAGCTTCTAGACCAATATTATGTTTGCTACATGTGTTTGTGCTAGATTTCAGGCTGCACCTAAAGAGTCTCATCTGATTGCAGTCAAGAGGATCTTTAGATATTTGCAAGGTACACAATCTCTAGGTTTATGGTATTCCACTGGGCACTCTTGCAAATTAGTTGCTTTCTCTGATAGTGACTATGCAGGGTGTAAGTTAACCAGGAAATCAACTTCTGGTGGATGTCAATTCCTAGGCAACTGTTTGATTTCTTGGCAGAGTAAGAAACAAACATCTGTTGCTACATCCACTGCTGAAGCCGAGTACATTGCTGCTGCAAGTTGTACATCCCAAGTACTCTGGCTTCAGAATCAACTTTTGGATTATGGCATTACAGAGACTAAGACTCCGTTATTAATGGATAGTGCTTCAGCTCTTTGCATTGTCAAAAATCCAGTCCGCACTCTAGGACCAAACATATAGAATTAGACATCATTTTATAAGAGATTGTTTTGAAAAGGGTCTAATTAATCCTATGTTTGTGCCTAGTGCTGATGAGCTTGCAGACATTTTTACTAAGCCTTTGGATAGTTCAACTTTCCACAACCTGGGGTGCTGCAGCTAGAATAAGTATGATCTCAGTAATAAGTACTGATGATCATTGGTAACCATGTCACATATAAGTACTGATAAGTTCTTTTACCCTCAGTAGTTTTTATAACTACTGAAGGCTAAATGCCTCACAAGTACTGAAGTACTTTATCTGTTCTAAACTACTGATGTAGTTACAACTACTGATGTAGTTACAACTACTGAAATCAGTAAAAACAGATAAGTACTGACGTCCTATGAAACACCTGAAAAGCAGATGAAAAGTCTGATGAGTAAGTGTTGAGGACAGTATGAAACAGCTGAAAAGCTAAGAATTGACGAAAACAGCTGATGAGTAATTTCCTCAGTTGTTTCTACAACTGCTGTTTCTAAACAACTGAAGCAAGACCACAGTCTTCAGTAGTTTCACAACTACTGATAACTAATACCAAGTCTTCAGTTGTTTACAACAACTGATGGCAAAACCACTGTCTTCAGTATTTCACAACTACTGATGACAAACACCAAGTCCTCAGTTGTTTACATCATATGAAGTCAAAACCACGACCTTCAGTAGTTTCATAAATACTGATGGTTAACACCAAGACTTCAACTGTTTCAACGTCTGATGGTCAAAACAAGTCTTCAGTTGTTTTATAACACTTGATGACAACACCACCACTGTCAGTCGTTTTAAACCTCTGAAGGTTAATACCACGTCATCAGTAGTTTCAAACAGCTGATGACCACACCAAAACCTTCAGTAGTTTTCTTTCAGCCTTTTCCTATTCCCACCCTATAAATACCTGTCTTCTTCTCAAACGTTCCATTAGCCGTTCTTCTGACCTTCATACTCTCAAAAATGGCAACCATGAGTCTAAAACCCAGACATAATTGCGTCGCCTACCTCACGAAATCGGCCTTCTGGACAAAGTTTGATCACGCCATAGACCTAATGGCTGATTCTCAGTATAGTACTGCTCTGCTCTTAAACCGCCATCTACCCAGAGTCACTAAGTCAGTTTGGTCCAATGCCTACGTTCACACTGATGTGCCTTCCGGCCAAGTTTCTGTTCGGTCATTGGTCAACCAAAAACAAGTAGAGGTTACACCTGATAGCATTCGTCGAGTGCTAAATTTACAAGATGCTACTGCTGTGACTGAGTATCCGAAGGGCACAACTGATATGTCCTTCCTCAACAATGGGTACGACGGAAATCTTCGAGCTGCTACCATACTGAAGAAGAACTTCCCTGATGCTGAACGACTGATATTTCATATGGTGAATGTTTGCTTAGCCTCGAAGACATCCTCATGGGATCAAATGTCTTCCCGGTGGCAACAGGTATTATATTCAATTCTAGAACACCAACCTTTAAATTTTTCACAAATTGTGTTTCTAGAAATCAAAGATCTGGCACAGAAACCTGTGGGAAAAGATGGCTATTATATCCCAGGTTTCTGATGGCCATAATTTTAAATGAATTACAAACTGATGGCTTGTTGGCCTTGGAGTCCCTGCACCAGCTGTTCTAGCTGAGGTATACTCCAGGCATAACTCCGACCAATCTCTCAAAGAAGCTGCCTGTTTGCTCAAACCCAAGCAAAGGAACCCACAGCTTCAACTGCCAGATCCAAAGTCCCCACCAAGCCAAAATCCAAACCCAAAAAGCTAATCAGGGAGATGAGTCCCCTGATGATGCTCCTGTACCACCCAACAGGATAAACCTACTGGTTCAAACCCCCCAGTAGTGTTAAAGACTCAACAGCAACAGCCGCACAGGTATCCTCTCAAAAGGATCCTGTTGCAACCACTTCAGGGGAAACCACATTACTGAGACCTCTCTCACTTGAGGAGGTTATCATTGAAGAGCATCCCTCTCCCGGATGCAATCAGCTTCTATCCCCTCTCCCCATGCAAATGCCCCCCAAAGCCCAACCATTATAATTGCCAATGTGCTGACTCAGCTGCATGCCTCTCCTCCTCCCCTACAACCACCAAAAAAGGGGAGAACAACAACAATTGAGGAAGAGGATACACATGCTTCTGACAACCCACAACACCGGGGTTAAATGTTCTATCTCCTGGTGTGGATATGGAGATCAGAACATCTGGTGAGGCTGCCACCTCTTCTGAATCAGCATATGATCAGACTGAGGTTGGTAACATAACTAAGACCTCACCAGAGGCAACAGCTGATGAAGGACAAAGTCCTGAGGCTGGAAGTCCCCAGTTCCAAGACAAAGGGGCACATGCTACATCTGGTCTACACCCAGTGCATGTACATCCTGCTACAAGCAGGAGGTCAGGTGATTCAGCATCTGCTGATGATGACCTGGGCTTCTTTTATGATGTTCTTGCCCAAAACATAATCCTAGAGGAGGAAGTCAGTAGGCTGCAAAAACTACTTGACCAACTCTCTCAAGAGAAAGACCATCTGCCACCACATCAACCCAACAGATGGCACCTTCCTCTGAAGGTCCCTTAAACACACAGCCACTACAAAATTCTCAGCCACCTGCCTCTGTTTCTGGCACCATTTCTCAGGACCAAAACCCCCTGAGCAAATGGATGCTATCCCTCAAAATCCCCTATCTCTCATCACACCGCAGCTAACCGAATTTGTTATTAAAACTGTTGATGAGAGACTTTCTTCTGTCTTACAACCCCTGGTGGAGGATGTACTGAGCCAACAACTTTCTGCTACTCAATCCCTTGCAACCAATGCACCTAAAAAGGGGGAGAGTTCAGCAGTGAAAGCTAAAAGAAAGAGGATGGAGAAGGAGAGAGAGAAAGAGAAGGATAAAGAGTGGAAAAGAGAAGGATTGTGTGTATGAGGCCGAAAAAGAGAAGGAGAATGGATTGAGAAGGGAGCTGAAATTGAAAAAGTACATGAAAGTCAAAAAGATTTTCATGTCACATACAAGAAAAAGAAGAATGCTGAGAAAGAGAAGAACTTGAACGAAATGGTTAAAGAGGCTGATGCTGAACACAGCAGATCAATGGACAATATCATTGATCAGTTGTTTAGGCAAGGTTTCGACACTGAAAAGCTGGATTCTGAAATAAGAAGATTAGAGATCAAGAGATTCAACAAAGATGGGCCAGCTACACACAATGGATAGAGAGAGAGGAGTTGAGATCATGATCAGATTTATTAGCAAATACCTTGGGAGATCATTGATCGAAGTAAAATCATGGACCAGGGACAGCATCTTGGCCATAACCTCCAAGATCTGTTCGTCTAAAGCATATACTAAGGGTTTAGTAGTCGAAGCTTTGAATGAAGCAGGAGCAGGGAGCAGGACTGAGCTAGCCAAACACTCAAAAGCCACACTCACCTCCAAAATGCTAACTCAGCCTGTCAACATTCCCTCTCCAAAACAACCACAACCACAACCCACAAAACCAACTCCCTTACCCTCAAAACCAACAGCCGATGATGCACCTAAGCAGAAGAAGAGAGGGTGTTGGCTTGTGGAAGAAGAAGAAAATGATGATGAAGAAGATAGGCTGCCGATCTCAGCTGTTCTGCAGTTGCCTAAGGCCAAAGATCTCTCTCTTGCAATAACTCCTGAGCAACAAAGAGCAATCAAAGTGAAATTGGAAGAAGAAGAACAACACAGATTGCACGATGAAGAGTTATTGAGGAGAGTAGATAAAGCATATGCAACCACTTCCTCCATCATCAATATGAAAAACAAGCTCAGAGGATTTATACTCTAGACATACTTTTCAGTATGTGAAAGAAAGAGTAAGAATTTGGCCTGATCCCAGGGTGGCTCACAGAAACAAAAGAAAAATATCCCTCAGAGATACAATGGGCAAGTGAAAAAGATTGTAGATGAAGTGATCTCCTTAGCCCTTGTAGTCTCACCCTGGAAATCCTGGAAGATTTCAAAAAGGCCTACACCTCAAACATGCCCCACAAAAGATGCTAGAGAACAGAATGATCAAAAAGGGCTGGTGTATAAGAGGCTGAATGAGATCAGAAAGGATGAGTTACCACTGCTGTTAGAAGGTCATCATCCTGATGAATTTGCTTACAGACAGATTACAACAGTGGTACTCAAAAATGGAAAACAGGTCAAATTCCTGTCTGAGTACTATGGGCCTGAAGGATTCTTCGATGGTGAGGCAGAGGAGCTCACCATGGAGGAACAAATTGTATTTTTGGAGGCCTACACCAGGGAATCCTCCTAAGCTCATAGTTGGGAAGTGAGTCTCATGGATGGGGGAACAGCTCAGTGTCCAATTCCCCAATACAGAGCTCCCATCCATACATTGCCAACCAAATCATCAGAGACTCATTCCCAGGCCAGTGTATATGGGCCATCTTCTCAACTGATCAAGAAGGAAAAAGACCAACCATTCTGCCAACAATAAGTGGGAAAAAAATCAATTAGAGGTTTTGGCTGCATTGGTTCAGGGGGAGTTTGTTGGACCAAAAGAACCAATGAGCCAAGATCAGAAAACTCTAAGTCCCACATGATATCACAACAACTGCGAAGGCTTCATCAGCAGTTGACAAGTGCTGAAGACTTCAACAGCTGAAGATCAAGTACTGAAGACTTCAACAGCTAAAGACTAAAGTGCTGAAGCTCAACAGCTGAAGAACACAAGTGCTGAAGCTGAATACCAAAGTACTGAAGGTCAACAGCTGAAGAATACAAGTGTTGAAGCTGAAGACCAAAGTACTGAAGTTCAACAGCTGAAGAGTCCACAAGTGCTGAAGATCAACAACTGATGTACAAAGTCTGAAGACAAAGACTGAAGACATCAGCTGATGACATCTACTGAAGTCATCAGCTGATGAAACGTCTGAAGTTCAAGTCTGAATACCAAGTGCTGAAGTTTTAGTAGTTTGTCACAACAGCTGAAGAGTACTTCTTCAGTAGTTGTGATATCAGTAGTTTTATGTTTTTACTTTCAGTAGTTTTGTAAAAGACTGAAGAGCTTGTTCTTCAGTCGTTGTAGTTTCAGTAGTTTCTTTTCAGTAGTTGTAGTAACTGATAACACTTAGTATTTTTGTAAGAAGATGCCAGCTGTTTTGACATCTTCAGTAGTTGTGTTTCAGTTGTTTAAATAATTCTGTTAGATGTCACTATCAAGTGACATCAGCAGACGTCACATCTCCTATATAAGGAATGTTCCACCACGACATTCCTATATAAGGGATGATTGACCTGATTGTATGCGTGACATTTTGCCACCACGAAAGCGTGTGATTGAATGAAATATTCCTTTTGCAGAAACTTTCTCTCTCTATAACCAATTCTGTTCATTGCAATATCTTTGGTATTCTTGCTCGAATTGTGCTAGTTGGTACTCTATTCCGCTGCTGAAATCATTCGAATCGATCAAACTAGATGCTGAGATCCTATCACGATTATAAACTTTGTGTTGTATGTTGAGAAGCAGTATTCCCTATCAGTCAAGTGTATAGGAAGTGATAATGGAACAGATTTAGAAACCATACACTTGATGATTTTTATCTCTCAAAGGGAATCAAGAGGCAATTTAGCATCCCAAGGACTCCAGAACAAAATGGAGTGCTGGAGAGAAAGAACAAGACTCTAATTGAAGCTGCAAGGTCCATGTTGGCTGACTTGGTTTGCCATTGACCTTTTAGGCTGAAGCTGTCAACACAGCTTGCTATGTGCAGAATAGATTTAGTAAATCAGAGGTGATGAAGACTCCATATGAAGTTCTACATCATTTGGCTCCTCTAATTTCTTTCTTCAAAGCCTTGGGTGTCCTTGTTTCATTCTCAACACAAAGGATCAACTCCACAATTTGATCCTAAGGTGGATGTAGGTATTTTGTAGGTTATTCATCCACATGCAGGCTTACAGAGTCTTCAACTGCAGAACAAAGATAGTTGAAGAAGAAACCTTGCATGTGAAGTTCAATGAATCTCCTAAGGATAAAATTCCACAAAACCCTGTGGAGTTGTTTGATCTGGACATACTGCAATATGTTCCCTATCAACCTCCAGCTGTTGCAGATCATGTGAATAAATCATCTTCTGTAGCAAGTCTTCCACCTGGTGGTACTGAAGATGATGATGATATTAGTACTCACCTTTTCAAGTTTAGTGATCAACTGCCTGATTCACTAAACCTGATGTTCCTGTAGCTTCAGTAGCTCCATCCACAACAAATGCTGATGAGATTTCTGACTCCTCTACATCATTTGAATTGCCATCTCATACTGGTTTCAAAAGTCTGGATCAACATCTGTTGCTGCTAAACCTGCTACAAACACTTGCACTGATCTTATAGTGTACCAAGAGCTGAAGAATCACCCTATGTCTCAAATCATTGGTGATATCAATGCTGGTGTCTCAACTAGAAGTCAATTGTCCAACTTCTTTTATGCTCTCTTCATCAGTCAGCTAGAGCCAAAGAACTATCATATTGCTTTAAGAGACAATGGATGGGTTGAAGCCATGTAGCTTGAGCTACTTCAGTTCAAAAAGCAGCAAGTGTGGGAACTGGTTCCTCTACCCCCAGGTAAGTGTGCAATAGGCACTAAATGGGTGTTTAGAAATAAAACTGATGAAAATGGGCTTATTGTCAAGAACAAGGCTAGACTGGTTGTACAAGGGTTTTCACAAGAAGAAGGTATTGATTATGATGAAACCTTTGCCCCTGTAGCCAGATGGAGGCAATTAGATTATTCTTAGCCTATGCTGTATTCACAATCTTAAAGTTTTTCAAATGGATGTCAAAAGTGCTTTTTTATATGGAAAAATAAAAGAAGAGGTTTATGTGTGTCAACCACCAGGTTTTGAGGACAATAAACATCCTGATGGGTGTATAAACTTGATAAGGCTCTTTATGGGTTGAAACAAGCTCCTAGAGCCTGGTATGAAACACTTTCAAACTTTCTTCTTCAAAATAATTTCACTAGAGGCTCCATAGATAGAACTTTGTTTATTAAGAAAGTGGATCAGCATAAGCTACTTGTTCAAATTTATGTTGATGATATAATTTTTGCATCATCTGATCCCTAGTTGTGTGATGAGTTTACAAGTTTAATGAAGCAAAAGTTTGAAATGAGTGCAATGGGAGAATTACAGTTCTTTCTAGGCTTGCAAATCAAACAAAAGGCTGATGGAACCTTCATTCATAGACAAAATATACAAAAATCTTTTGAATAAGTTTGATTTACAAAACTGTAAGTCCTGTTCTACTCCCATGTGCAACACCATAAAACTGGATGCAGATCAGAAAGGTAAAGTTGTTGATGAAACACTTTACAGATGTATGATTGGGTCCTTGATGTACTTAACAACTTTTAGACCAGATATTATGTTTGCAACGTGTGTTTGTGCTAGATTTCAGGCTGCTCCTAAAGAGTCTCAATTGATTGCAGTCAAGAGGATCTTTAGATATCTGCAAGGTACACAATCTCTAGGTCTTTGGTATTCCACTGGACACTCTTGCAAATTAGTTGCTTTTTCTGATAGTGACTATGCAGGGTGCAAGTTAACTAGAAAGTCAACTTCTGGTGGATGTCAATTCCTAGGCAACTGTTTGATTTCTTGGCAGAGTAAGAAACAAACATCTGTTGCTACATCCACTGCTGAAGCAGAGTACATTGCTGCTGCAAGTTGTACATCTCAGGTACTCTGGCTTCAGAACCAATTATTGGATTATGGCATTACAGAGACTAAGACGATAGTGCTTCAGCTCTGTGTATTGTCAAGAATCCAGTCCAGCATTCTAGGACCAAACATATAGAGATCAGACACCATTTTATTAGGGATTGTTTTGAAAAAGGTCTGATTGATCCAAAGTTTATGCCAAGTGCTGATGAGCTTGCATATATATTACTAAGCCTTTGGATAGTTCAACTTTCCAAAACCTTGTGTAAGGCTTGGTATGCTGCAGCTAGAATAAGTGACAACTACTGATGATTTCAGTAAACAAGTACTGATGATCATTAGTACACATGTCACAAATAAGTACTAATAAGTTTTATTCTCAGTTGATTTAATAACTACTGAAGAATAAATTACCTTAAAAAGTACTGTACTTTCTGTTAAAAGAAACTGATGCAGCTACAACTACTGATGTAGTTATAACTACTGATGTCAGTAAAAACAGATAAGTACTGATGTCCTATGAAACAACTGAAAACAGCTAAAAAGTCTGATGAGTAAGTGTTGAGGATAGTATGAAACAGCTGAAAGGCTAAGAATTGACGAAAACTACTGATGAGAATTTTCTCTTCAGTTGTTACCACAACTGCTGTTTCACCTTAAACACTGATGACAAAACCATGTCTTCAGTAGTTTCACAACTACTGATGACTAACACCAAGTCTTCAGTTGTTTCTTACACCTGACGACAAAACCAAGGTTTTTAGTAGTTTCATAACTACTGATGACTAAAACCAAGTCTTCAGTTGTTTTCAAATGTCTGATAGTTAAAACCAAGTCTTCACTTGTTTTCAAACAACTGATGACAACACCAAAACTTTCAGTCGTTTTCTTTTCAGTCTTTTCTTACCCTATAAATACCTGCACTTATAGTCGAACGTTTCATTAGCCGTTTTCTATCCTTTCTCTCTCTCAACAATGGCGACCATGAAACTTAAACCTAGACATAATTGTGTTGCCTACCTCTCGAAATCGGCCTTCTGGAACAAATTGATAATGCCATCGATCTTATGGTGGATTCCCAATACCGAACCGCTTTTCTTTTGAATCCTACCATATACCCTGAATCCTTAACCCAATTCTGGTCCAACGTCTCTGTAACAACTGGTGACAATGATAGCCAAATCACTCTCAGTCGTTGGTTAACCAGAAACAGGTGGTAATCACCCCTGACATCATTCGTAAAACCCTAAACTTGCATGATGCCACCTGTGTTGTAGAATACCCGAAAGGCACCATCGATATGTCTTTCATCAACAACGGGTATGAAGGAGACTTAAGTGCTACAACCATTCTCAAAAAGCACTTCCATGATGCTGAAAGACTTATCTTCCACATGGTAAATGTCTGCCTTGCTCAAAAGACATCTTCATGGGATCAGATGTCCTCAGATGGCAACAGGTATTGTACTCTATCTTTGAACGACAAAATCTAAATTTTTCTGAGATAGTGTTTATGGAACTTAAGGATCTGGCTCAGAAACCTGTGTCAAACAGATGGCTATTATATCCCAGGTTTCTGATGGCCATAATTTTAAATCAATTAAATTCTGACGGCCTTGTTGGTCTTGGAGTGTCCCTGCTCCAGCTGTCTTAGCTGAGGTATACTCAGACATAACTCTGACCCCACTCTCAAAGGGGCTGCCCGTGCTCAAACCAAGCAGAGGGAACCCACAGCCTCCACCTCCAGATCCAAAGTCCCCACCAAACCCAAACCCCAAAAGCCCAAAAAGCTACTCAGGGAGATGAGTCCCCTGAGGATGCCCCTGTACCACCACTACAGGAAACATTACTGGCTCTAACCCCCCAGTTATGTTAGAGACTCAACCTGCTGAAAACGCACAGGTATCCTCTCTACAGGATCCTGCTGCAACCACACTAGGGGAACCCACACTACTGGAACCTATCTCAGTTGAGAAGGTACCATTGAAGAGCACCTCTCACCCCGGGTGCAATCTGCTTCTGACCAATCTCCCACTGCAACCGCCCCTCAAAGCCAACTCTTATCGTTGCTAAAGTGCTGAGTCAGCTGCATTCCTCACCCCCTCCCTAGAAACCAATTCACACTGGGCATACCTCAACAATTGAGGGGGAGGACCAAAGTACTGCTAATAACCCACAGCACAGGGGTTATAATGTTCAATCTCCAAGTGTAGAAAAGGAGGTTAGAACTCTGGTCAGGCTGCCACTTCTACTGATTAAAAAATGAACAGGATGATGTTGGCTACCATATAAGAACTCACCAGAGGCAACTGCCAATGAAGGACAAAGTCCTGAGGCAGGAAGTCCCCAGAACCAAGAACAAGGGGCACATGCATATACTGATCTACACTCAGGCATGTACATCCTGATTTAATCAGGAGGTCAGATGATTCAGCAAAGATTGATGATGACTTGGGCTTCTTCTTTGATGTCTTAGCCCATAACACCATCCTAGAGACTGAGAGGTGAGTAGACTCAAAGAACTGCTAGCCAAAATGTCTCAGGATAAAAGTCCATCTGCCCCAATAAACCCCCAGATGGCACCTTCATTTGAAGGTTCACCAAACACAGCCACTACACTTAACTAAGCCACCAACCCCTGTTTTTAGCACCAACTCTCAGGGGTAGAACCTCTCTGAGCAGATGGTTGCAACTTTTCAAAACTCCTTACCTCTCATCACTCCCATCATCACTGAGGTTATACATAAAGCCATTGATGAGAGGATCTCCTCAAATCTACAAACACTTGTTGATGATGTTGTGCAAAAGTCACTTTCTGCCATTCAAACCCCTGAACCCAATGCACCCAAAAAGGGGGAGTCTAAGGCAGTAAGTAAAGAAAGAAAGAGAAAGAGAGTGGTTGATGAGAACCAACAAGAAAAAGAAAAGGAGCTAGAGAAAGAGAAACAACTGATCACTTATAAAAGAAAGAAAGTGCTTGAAACACAAGAGCCTGTTGAAGAGAAATCCTTAGAAGATCTGGTTAAAGAAGTGATGAAGCTCATAGCAGATCTATGGACAGAATAATAGACCAACTCTTTAGACAGAGCTTTGATACAGCCATTTAGACACTGAGATCAGAAGGCTGGAAGTTAAGGAAATACAAGAAAGATGGGCTAGTTACAGTGTCATGGATAGGGAAAGGTTGGAGATAATGATCAGATTTATTGCAAAATACTTGGGAAGATCATGATTGAGATCAAATCATGGACCAGAGACAGTATTCTGGCAATAACCACCAGAATCTGTTCTTCTGAAGCATTCAATAAGGGGTTAATTATAGAAGCATTGGATGAGGCAGGTGTTGGGAAAAGAACTGATATGGCCAAGCTCTCCAAAGCAAAACTTACCACAAAAATGCTAGATCACCTTCCCTAACTCCAACTCATAAACAACCAACTACCAAACCTGCCAACCCTATCCCTAAACCAAAACCACTCACAACTCAACCCACAAAACCAACTCCATTACCTTAAAAACCACTTCAACCACACCCAGTGATGCACCCAGAAGGAGGAGGGTGTTGAGGGTAGAAGAAGAAGAAGAAGATGATAATGAAGATAGTCTGCCAATCTCTGCTGTTCTCAAACTTAAAACACCTGAGCTTAGAAGTTAGCAGATGATTACACCTGACTTGCAAATGCAAATGGTGAAAGTAAAGATTGAAGAAGCAGAACAGCAAGTAGCATGATGAGCAATTCTCAAAATGGTTGACAAGGACTTCCCTTAGTCCTCATCCATTCAAGAAATGAAGAAACAAGCTCTGAGGCTGTACACTCTTAGGCATGCATTCCAACATCAAAGAGAAAAAGTGAGGATTTGGCCAGACCCCAGGGTAAGTTCCAGAATTCATAAGAAAAACATACCAAGTAGATATCATGGCCAAGTGAAAAAGACTTTGAATGCTACAATTAGTTTGGCTATGGTAGTCTTACCCTGGGAAATTATTGAAGAATTCAGAGAGCACATAACTCAAAGACAACCCCTCAATTATACTTGAGAACAAAATGATCAAGAGGGGTTGTTATACAAGAAACTTGAAGATCTTCAAAGAGTGAACTCCAGTTGCTGCTAGAAGGCTCTCACCCAGATGAATTCGCATACAGAGAGATCACAACTGTTGAGTTGAAAAATAGGAAGACAGTTAGATATCTGTCTGAATATTATGGGCCTGAGTTCTTCTTTGAGGGAGAAGCAGAAGAACTCACCCAGGAGGAACAATTTGTTCTCCTTGAGGCTTATGCAAAAGAGTCTTACAGACTCATCAATGGGAATTAGGTTTCATGGTTAGGACAAGGCTCTGTGTCTAGTTTCCCCAAGACAGAGTTCCCTTCCATACTTAGTCAATCAAATATTCAAAAACCTTTTCCCGGCCTATGCTTACATGATTACCTTGAAGCTGATCAAGAGGGTGTTTCTGCTAAATAATAAGTGGAATCATCAATAAACTTAGACGTTTTGGCTGCATTGGTTCAGGGGAAGTTTGTTGGACCAAAAGAACCAATGAGCCTAATCAGAAAAATCTCTACGTCCCATAGACATTACAACTGCCGAAGACAATTACAACAACTGAAGACATCAGCTGATTACAATGTCTGAAGACAAAGTCTAAAGATAAAATCTGAAGACTTCTACTGAAGACAAAGTCTGAAAGTAAAATACTAAAGACAAAGTCTGAAAGTAAAGTACTAAAGACAAAGTCTGAAAGTAAAGTACTGAAGACAAAGACTGAAGACAAAGACTGAAGACCAAAGTGATCAGTAGTTGTCACAACAGCTGAAGTTATTAACTTCATTAGTTGTGATGGTTTTCTTTCAGTACTTGTAATTTATTTTCAGTATTTAATAGTTTCAGTAGTTTTAGTTCAGTAGTTTTATGTTTTACTTAGCATTCTTGAGATATGATCAGTTTTGAGAACATTTCAATAGTTTGCATAGTTTTAGTTGTTTGTATAATTCTGTTAGATGTCACTATCAAGTGACATCAGCAGACGTCACATTCCTTATATAAGGAATGTTGACCTAATTGTATTGTGTGACTTTGAGCCACCACGAAAGCATTTGAATGAAATTTCCTTTTGCAGAATTCTCTCTCTTTCTATAACCGTGCACTATTCCATTGAATATCAATTGTGTTCTTGCAAAATTGTTTAATTCATTGATCGAATTCCGCTGCAATCTACTCTAATCAATCAAACTTAGATCGCTGATCCTAACATCACTCCACACTTTAAGTGGTGGTACTACGATTGGAGAACAGGAGAAGCGGTCATAGTCCTAAACAAAGAAGGCAAATGGATACTATCAAGGTATTGACCCAATGTGGCTTACACAACTTGTCAGCTAATGATGTCTACACTCTATACAAGTGGCCACTGTTCTATGATACGCAGGATATAGTACAAGCCCTCCGTCCAGAATGTATAAGACTCTATTTGCATTTGAGATTCATGCAGGAGTCACAAAAGAGGATAAGTACAAGAAGTATGAGGAGGTGGTAATGAAGAAAGAAAACAAGACATTAGAGAGATCTAGGTCCAAGGGGGAGTCTGTGATACATGTATGTCCCTAGATCATGATATGAATGTAATAGATCTTGTTTGTCTGATTCTGAGGTAATGCTTGGGGATTAATGAAATGATATTGTTTGTTTGTTATTTATAATGTTTAATATTCATTAATGAGTCAATGTTGAATTGGTTAATTAGTTTGTGGTTGTTTGGAATTGTTACACATAATGTTATATTATTAATACATTCAAACTTAACAAAATGAAGTTCTCATGCGAATGCACATGCGAATGGACAATACGCATGAATAACTTCATACGAATGACTCAGTCACACGACTGAACCAGGAGACTGGATCAGTCGTATGATTGTAACATAAGATTGGCTCAGTCGCACGACTGAACACTCAGTCGTGCAGATGAATCAAACGCATGGTTCAATCACACGACTGAACCATACTAATGGTTCAGTCGCACGAATGAACAATACTAACCTATAAATAACCCAATTCATGGAAAAAGGAGAGCATTCATTCTATTCGACTCCAGACGTACCCTAGCCGTCCAGAAGCCTCCAAGTGATACTCAAGCAAGTAGATAGAATAGAACGCGTAGATCGATTCCTAATCGATTCTTAACGTTTGATTCAATACTTTATTGATTCTACGTGCGTTCTCACTGATTGGATCCCCAATCAAATAGGATTCCGCACTATTTGGTTTGGTCTACACGTTAATCAATCGGTATTTCGTTCAAGTACCAGGTCCTAACAAGCTGCCCACACGGCAATCCTTTGCGATGTGCCCCGTCTTCCCACATTTGAAGCACACGTTCAATCCCAACCTACATTCCCCCGCATGCTCCCTTCCACACTTGCCACACCTCCTTGACCCCGCACTAGATCTGGTCACATGGCGGTCATCCACCCGTGCCTTTTTGTTACCCGTCAAGGCATCACCCCGACCAAACTTTTTCCCGTTCCAGTTCCGATCGCTACCACCCTTCTTGCTCACTTCGGTAACCACCACCTCCCGTTCATCATATAATCTCCCCGCCAAATCAAACGTCGACCTAAATGTGCCTGGCCGGGTGGCGATCATTTGCCTGCGAATATCCACCGGCAAGCCCTGAATGTACCTCTTGATCTTTCGAGACAGAGGGGTCACCTGATCCGGCACTAGCCATGCCATTTCATTGAATTTGGTGGTGTACTGCTGGTGTGACATGGTTTCCGCCTCCAGCTGCAGGAACTCTCTCTCTATCTTATCCATCTCTCTATGAGGGCAGAACTCCTCAACCACCATCTTCTTCAACTCCTCCCACCTCATCCTTCTATCACCCGGCTACCCTTGGCTTGGACAATATTGTCCTACTAACACAGAATCGAGTATACAAACGAGTGGGTAGCAAACTTCACCTTCTGGTCCTCTTGACACTCGCTGATATTAAGAACAACCTCCATTTCCCTCACCCACCGTGTGAGCAGCAGCAGCAGTGCCGTTACCATCAAAAGCAGCGGGCTTACATCTCATAAATGCCCCGTAGTTACAGCCTCGTGTTGCCTCCGGTGTAGGCTCTTCTTCCTCCTCTTCTTCTTCGTCATCAGACAAAACCGTCTCAGTCTCGGGCTGTCTTCTTTCGCCCGTAGGTCTACTTCTTTCTTTCCTCTCCCCTTCCCGTACCGCCTTGATAACTTCGGTTATTACAGACGGTAAGATCGTCTGCATGACCTGATGGACTTCTTCAACCACTGCCTCTTTCACCAAGGCCCTTAGGTTTGCACTCTCATCACCAACCTCTAGATGAGGGGTCTCGGGTTCTTCAGAAACCACCTTTTCAACTCTGGGTCTTCCCTCTTGGGTCGTGGTTCAGCACGAGGACCTCCACCCCATGAAGCTTTCGAAGATCTACCACCAGCCATTCACACGCACATTGAAAGATTCAAACACTAACATGATCATTCAAGGGAACAACTCAGTTTATGTCAAGTATAGTAAGTCCCTAATTACAGTGACCAGTTGCGATTAGCCACTTACTTTACTCTTCACACCCCGAGCATTACCTATCCTGACTACATCAGTATATAAATCTACAAACAACACATAAACCACACAACATGCGCACATAATACTGGTTAACATTACGAAAATACCTGATGGCACGTAGTTACTTAGATTGGCATCCCTTCCCTTTTCAATCCTATTTTTAGTTTAAGTTTAGGTTTATTTTGAAAATTTACCCATTTCACTTAAACTTTGGCTCTGATACCAACTTGTAAGGCCCCGTTCCCGGGACGCTTACAGCAGGTAAATCATTGCACATAAAACATATATTTTCATCATATTACATAAAAACGTTGCAACGGAAACATTTAAACAAAACATTCCACTTCAATATAATAGCTTTTGCAAAATAATACATCGTTAACCAATTATAAAACCCAAGTTTCATTATATCACAAAAGCATTATAAAAGGATGCCATCCCAAAAGAGCTGAGTAGCCATCTCGTGCCATCCTCAACAATCATTACCTGCCAACTGGAAACACATAAAAGTCAGCGTTGCTGAGTGAGTTCTAATTTTATAATAAAACATACTTTTCTTTCGTTGAAACCGTACTTTACATTCATGCGATCACGCAACATACGTATACATAGATAATATTATTATTATCTTTGTTATTCGTTCTTTCTTTCACTATTATATATTCCGTACCAATACCACGTGCTACACCCCAAATATATGGCTACTGGGCCGAGTCTATAAATAGACAACTATACATGGTTGTCCCAGTACCGGGGTAAGCGGTAGAGGTTCTATAAAAATGGTCGATCACAAAGAAAGACCACATGTGCATCCTCCCGGGGTAACGAACCCGCACACCGTTGGGCTAACACTTTTAATGGCGTGTCCCTTCCATACATTGCTGCAAGCCTTTCATTTCTTTTATCATTTATTAATGCATGCATTCTTCCTTCATGTTCTTCTTTCATTATCTTTCACTTACGTTACATAATACTTTCATTTCATTCATTACATCAACGCAAAGCCACGAGAAAGATAAACATACGTCATAACAAGGAACATACACATACACAATCATCATCATCATACAGGGCAAACATTATACATACATAACTGCAGGATCGTTAAGGGTTTGAACACAATTACAACACAAAAACACAATGAGGAGATTATCTAAACTTAACAAACAGTAAAACTGGGTCAACCAAGGTGATACAAAGAACACAAAGTTAAAGCACGAGACGAACAGGAGAATATGGTTTCAAGGATGAGTATATTGCTTTCTCAAGTCTTTTACAAGTGTTACAAAGTATATTAAAGATACAAGAAACTTGAAATACTTATACTACAACCTACAGCCGGCTATATAATGAAAGCCAGCTGGATACAATGACTAGACACTAACAAAATCATTGTAGAATCAAAAGGCATATCTGCCTTTTAACCTTGTGACTATGACATGCCATAGCTCACATCTTATACATTAAAAAAGGATAAAGTACATAAAGTGGAAAGTTTCAGACTCAAGACCTTAATGTACAGTACCAAAAGCATGGACCTTTTCACCAACTCTTGTAGTTGGTGACTTATCAGAGATGCAACGGAAAAGGTTGCTTTATAGAACAGTACACAGATAAAGCATGTGTACAAAAAGTCTTCAGAAGAAATCTGTCTTCATAGGGTAAAGCTTCGGAAGACTTTGTCTCTTGAAGCTCGGAAGACTTCATGTTTGGCTTCGGAAGATATTGGTCTTGGCTTCGGAAGATTATACACTTAGATGGTTTCTAATGTATTGTGTAAAACTTCCGAAGCATTCTTCACTTCAGTAGTTAGTGCATGTTGCTGAGACACTTTGGATGTTTTGGGTTACATCAGACTTAAGGAATCCTTACAAACTCCCCCTAGGCTGATGCTACCAAAACACTTAGGAAGATCTTCAGATGTTGGTAGTCTTCAGTACAATCAAGACCATTCCTTTCTTCATTTGGTGGTCAGGATCATCAAGACTCTCATAGTATCTTCATTTCAAAAGAGATCATGCAGAGGTAAGTTGATTATGTCTTGCCAGAGTAGACATTCTCAACACCTTGATCTCTGACAACATGCCATCTTTCTGGATTGGTAGAATAAGTCCAGGACAAGATAGGTGTCTCAGTTGCTAGAGGAGCCACTTGCATAGGAGTTGATGGGTTGCCTCATCATGCACTTCCTCAGGTTGATCTGATTCAGCCGGGGTGTAGAGGTAGATGACTTTTGGCTTCTTCTTTTTAGTCTTGGTTTAGAAGCCATTTTCTTCTTCCTCTTTAATGTCTTTAACTGAGAAGACTGGTCTGCAGCACCATGTTGATCATCAGTGTCTTTCTCAGTTGGGTGTTCCTCCCTCACAGGTTCAGAAGGAGAGGGAGTTGACCCTGTCTTGGATCAGAAGATGAAGTTTGTGAGGCTTAGCTGGAGGTTCTGGTTCAGGTGTCTCTGGTTGTTCAAACTTGACCTCCACTTCAGGTGGAACTTGACTTGGAAGAGAGTGCAAGTCAATTAATTCACCACTTTTAATCTTCTGCTTGATCACCCTTATTGCTCATCCATTGTAGATAGAGACATGGGACCAAGTCTCCTTCCGGAGAATCCATATGACTTCAAGAAGCTCATCATTCTTTGTCTGTCAGCAGACTTCTTTGCATTCTTTGAATGATGGCTCTTGACTTTGCAGCTTCTTCCCTTAGCTTCCTTTGGTTGTTTTTCTTTCTTTGACTAGCTCAAGCTCAAGTTGCTTTAAGTACTCGAACTCAATGAAGTCATAGGACAGGGGAAGAAGTGCATTTGCCTGATAGAAGCCTGTGGCACTCAGGTAGTTTATCATTTTGATTCTATCTCTTTTTATCTACTGAGGTTCTTGTGGACCACATCTTCCTGTGCAGGACTTTCTTGAACTGGAGAGAGAGTGGAGTATGCTTGTAAAGTCTTTTCTGTCTCTTCTCCTCTTTGAATTGGAGAAGTAACTTGTATCTTCTTTCTCCTTTATTTCTCTTGACACTTCCATGTCAGCCAACTCATTCAACTCTTTAAGGGGAGGGAGATGATTTCATCAAAATCATAGTTCCTGGTCTGTAAATAGGTAATCCTGACTGCCCTTAACTCATCATCTTTAGTATTTGGTCTGGGGGCAGCCCTGATTGCAGCTTGCATGAATTTAGATGACCCAGAAGAACTTTCTCCCCTTAGCCTCCTTTTATCTCTCTCTCTTCCTCCTCAATTTCCTCAGGAGTCATTATCCTTTTCCCTTGGTCACCAACGGACCTTTGTGACTCAGGGTGGATTGAGGCTTGGCCTTCATTGCTTGGTGTAGCTTCCATGCTCTGGCCAGAGAGAGCTGAGAAACACTTCATCGGTAGGTGTCTCAGACGGAGTTGGACCTCTGCAGTAGTTGTTGATGGTGAGACAAGGGTCTCAGGTTTTGCCACTGGGCCTTCAGCCAAGGTCCCCTATGAAACTAATCTTAGGGTCCACTCAACATCCAGTGGACGATGACATTGCTGATTGCCTAAGTCTCCTTCTTAGAGAGAACTCTGCAAGGATCCTGTCTTGGATTCTTTGAGCCAGCCTGTCAGCTTGTCTAGATTTGCTTGGATTGACAAGTGGCATGTTGACTAAATCCAGTCTTTCATAGAAGCTCAGGCTTTGGAACTGAAAGACTTCTTGTTGGCCTTGAACTCTGTGAAGTATAAGGGCTCTTCTGTCCTCATCATACCTCCACCTTATGATGTAGTGCCAGTTCTTGTGGTGGAGATGAGACAGCCCTTGGTATACCTTCCTCAAAGAGACTCCTGATGATTGAGTCTATAGAGTCCACATTAATGTGAACTTGAGGAAGTTGCTGAGAATGCACAACAGCAAGTGAGGATGGTGAGTCCTCTATGTCCATTCTCTTTGAAGAAACTCCCAGGTTCTGTGATTGTAATAACTTTCTCCCCCTTTTTGGTAGCATAACCTACTTGCATAGGTGAGCTGGAGATAAGTCAATCACTTCCACAGGTTCTTGTGTTCCTGGTTGAGCTCTCTTAAAGGTCTCCTAGCTAGTTTTCCTTTAGATATGAAATCTGAAGTTGCTGATCATTGACCTGTTTTGTAAGGTAGTCACCTGAGATTCCAAGTGACAACCTTAGAGACTAAATAGGGGCATGTTTTGACAATTTTTGCACCTTTAGTCTCAAGTTCCCCTCATCTTCATCAGAAGAATCACCGAGGGATAAGAAGATTGGACCAAAGTCCTCTCGCTCACCACCATTGAGTTTCTTGGCTGCTGGTTTTCCTCTGCACTGGCAGCCTCAGTTGAGGTGCCAGAGGGCAGAGTTGCCATGGTTGAGGTTGAATGATGTAATCACTTTCAAAAGTGAGAGCCTCTTCCATAGGACATCCTGAACACAGGTTCAGAAGTGTCCACCTCAGTAATAGGTGACTGATGTGGATAGACTGAGGAGAGTCAGAGTACTCGTCTCTCTTTGAGTAGGGGATGAGAAGAGAGACTCATGGTACCCACCGAATCCTAAGTCTTCATCAGTATAGAAGGATAGGTTGGGAATTGTTGGTTGAGATCCAAAGCTGGGGATGGTAGCTGTCCCCTGAAGGTGTTCACTTGAGTGTTGAGACTCAGAGTGAGAGCTTAAGGCTGTTGAGCTAGTGAGCTCATCAGATGTGAGCATGAGGAACCTCATCACTGATTCTTGAAACAATGGGAGTGGTCTGCTCCCAGGAGGAGAAGTGGGAGCTCCAATATCCACTTCTTCCTGTATTGGTGAGTATATGGGGGCCTCCATAGACTGAATAGTCTGAGCAGGGGTCGTTTGGATTTTCTTTGGTAGGTGATGGATATTTGAGGTTGTGTAGAGGGTTGGAGAGCAGTAGGTGTGGGTTCAACACTAGCTTGGACTTCTAGGTTGTCACCTTGAGCAATGAGCTCTAACATTTTTGGGACTAGGGCTATTTCTATCCCTGAGAAGCCTACAGTTGGCTTCTTCATAATTTAAGATGCGGGCTTCATCTGTCCCATTTTAAGAATATTACTTGTTTCCCTCAACTGTGAGCCCAGTTCACAGTTGAGAATGTGTTGAACATATCTAGGAAACATGTAGTATTCTAAGGAGTCTAAGTTTGCAAGTAAATTAGTATAAACAAATTGTGAATACCTGAACTTGACCCCCTGAATCATTCCATGAACTATAAAGGAGAGATCCTCAGGAATCTGGTCCCATCCACCATGCTTGTTTTGATAAGCTGTGGATAACCACATGGAGCAGGTATTTCCACTGGGATGAGACCTTCCCTTTCCTGAAGGTCTTTATAGAGAAATCTCCTTCATAGCCCATCCTCGAAGGAATGATTAACCGCTTCCTTTGGGAAGAACATTTCACCTCTCATCATCCCTCTGAAGATGTCGGTTGATGATGGCCGGAGTGATGAAGATTGTTCTCCCCTGCACTGTGGCAGACAGTGCCTTCTCCCCATCCATAATGACCTCTTGGCAGGTCCTTCCAGAATTCAAGCAAGTGATCCTCATATAGAGGAGGATCAATGGTTAGGGAGGTGAAGTAGTGAGACAAAGACAAGAAACGGCAAACCTCTGAGAAATGAGGATCTTTGTCAGAGCATAACAGAGCAACCTGATTGTGTTGTCTGTGTAGCTGCATGGCAAAGTTAGGATCATTTCTGTGAGCAAGGTCAGCCATTGTGAGGTAGCTCAGAGATGAAGAGAAAAAATGGGAAAGAAATTTCAGAGAGAAAGCTTTGGGTTTTAGATTTGGAAGAAAAGGAGATGATAGAAGAGGGGGAAACCGTTGGGTTTATATGAGAGAAAAGGATTTCAGATAAAGTTTAATGAAAGAGGATAAACTTTGAAATCCGTATGTCGGTCCCACCTCTGAAAAAGTAGTTTACCTTTTTGCTCAAAAAGTAGTTTTCTTGGAATTCGAAAAATCTTCCGAAAGTAATTTGTCTTCGGAAGTTTTGATTGAAAAAGCTTCCGAAGCTAAAATGGCTTCGGAAGAATTTTCCTGAGAGTCTTGAAGCTTTATGCTTCGGAAGAGAAATAAACTCTTGGATGCTTTGTATAAGAATGAACAAGCTTCCGAAAGTAATTTGTCTTCGGAAGGAAAAGTTCTTAAAAATGAATATGTGTCTAAGTTAAGAATTTTAAGCTTCGGAAGATAATTTTGACTTCTTCCGAAGGTAAAATCTCTTAGACAGTAATTTATTTTGAAGACATATTTTTCTTCCGAAGGTAAAACGTTATCTTCCGAGTATCAGAAAATTTTCAAGAATCTAAGGAAAGTCTTCAAAAAGAGTTTTACATTCAAAGAAAACATGAGCTTATGAAAGTGATGAACTAGACAACTTAGTACACACACACCACACACACATATATATATATATATATATATATATAATTTAAGAAGAAATAATTAGAATTAGTTTTAAGAAAAAGTCTACTCAAAGTTAATCATCCCAATAGCTGATATCAGATACTTAAATCTCTGTCATCAAAAGCTTTTGTGAACAGATCAGCATTGTTCACTCTGTGTGAACTTTGACTAGTTTATTAATTATCCCTTTTCATAGTTATCTCTTATTAAATGATACTGATGTTGATGTGTTTGGTCCTTGAGTGCTGCACAGGGTTCTCAGTGATAGAGATAGCACTATTGTTGTCTATGCGGATAGGAGTCTCTTGAAGTTAAATCCATAGTCTAGCATCTGATTTTGAATCCAAAGCACTTGAGCACAGCAGCTTGCAGCAGCAATGTATTCAGCCTCAGCAGTTGATGCAGACACACAGGATGTTTTTGCATTGCCATGAGAACAACCCTTCCACCAAGTAATGACATCCCCCAGATGTAGACTTTGCAGTCATGTTGCAACCACCATAATCACTGTCTGTATAGGCATACAGATTGAAATTAGGATTCTTTGGATACCATAGACCAAGTGTTGAAGCACCTTTGAGGTATCTTAAAATCCTTTTCACAGTAATTAAGTGAGACATCTTAGGGTTTGCTTGATATCTTGCACAAATACATGTAGCAAACATGATATCAGGCCTGCTAGCTGTAAGATACATAAGAGACCCAATCATAGCCTGTATAAGTGCTCATCTACACACTCCCCCTTAAGATCTGGACCAAGGGAGTGGTTTCTGGCTATGGGTGTCTTAACAATCTTACAACAGTCATGTTGAATCTCTTGAGTATATCTTGAACATACTTTGACTGACTTAGAAGATGCCATCTTCAACCTGCTTCACTTGAATTCCCAGAAAGAACTTGAGTTCTCCCATTGAACTCATTTCAAATCTGTCTTTCATCAGCTTTTCAAAGTCTTTGCAGAGCTTTGAATTGGTTGAACCAAAGATGATGTCATCCACATATACTTGAACTAGCAGAATGTCTTTTCCTTGTCCTTTGATGAAGAGAGTTCCATCTATAGTACCTCTCCTGTATCCATGTTTACAAAGATACTCAGACAGTGTCTCATACCACTTCCTGGGTGCCTGATGCAGCCATAAAGAGCTTTGTCAAGCTTGCAGACATAATCAGGATGATCAGGATCTACAAAACCAGGTGGTGTTTGACATAAATTCCTCATCAATCACTCCATATAAGAAAGCACACTTTACATCAAGTTGATAGACTTTTGACAGGATCAGCGATCACAAGTTTGATGTATTAGAGTTCAAAGCAGCGGAATAGGAACAGGAATTAGACAAATTGTAGCAAGAAATCGATACTTGTATGCATTAAGAGCACATAGGGTTATAGTGAGAGAAATATTTCTGATTCAAGGAATGTTTATAGATATGGAATATTTCTGATCAAATCATTCAAATCATTCGATTATTACAATAGGTTGACACTCCTTATATAGAGTGCAATCGCTGCTGTTATCACGGGAAAGTGACAACTGGCAGATCTAATACAAAAATAACTAACTTAACAAACTACTGAAATGTTCACAACTATGAGAACATATCAGAGTGTTAAGTACAAAAGAAAAAACTACTGAAACTACAACGACTGAAGAACAAGCTCTTCAGTCGTTTTACAAAACTACTGATAATATAAAACGACTGATGAGCACAACAACTGAAGAAGTATTTCAGCTGTTATGTCAAACTACTGAAAAGATGAAACATAAAACTACTGAAAGGTAAACGTCACAACTACTGAAGAAGACCTCTTCAGTGTTGTGACACGTGTGATACTTTGGTCTTCAGCACTTGTGTCTTCAGACTTTATCTTCAGCACTTGTCTTCAGACTTTGTCTTCAGCATTGTCTTCAGAATTTGTCTTCAGCACTTGTCTTCAGACTTTGTCTTCAGCACTTGTCTTCAGACTTTGTCTTCAGCACTTGTCTTCAGACTTTGTAATCAGCTATTGTCTTCAGCTGTTGTGGTCTTCAGTAGTTGTTGTGACGTCTGTGGGACTTAAAGGTTTTCTGATCTGGCTCATTGGTTCTTTTGGTCCAACAAACTCCCCCTGAACCAATGCAGCCAAAACCTTAACTTATTTAGGTCCCACTTATTGTTGGCAGAATGGTTGGTCTTTTTCCTTCTTGATCAGTTGAGAAGATGACCCATATAAGCACTGGCTGGAAATGAGTCTTGATGATTTGGTTGGCAAAGTATGGATGGGAACTCTATATTGGGGAACTTGGACACTGAGCTGTCCCCATCCATGAGACTCACTTCCCTATGATGAGTCTGTACGACTCTCTTGTGTAGGCCTCAAGGAAGGTGATTTGTTCCTCCATGGTTAGCTCTTCAGCACCTCCTTCAAACAATGATTCAGGCCCATAATACTCAGACAGGTATTTGGCCTGTTCCCATTCTTTAGCTCCACAGTTGTTATTATTCTGTAAGCAAACTCATCCGGGTGATTACCCTCTAGGAACAACTGGAGCTCATTTTTCCTGACTTCCTCAAGCCTCTTGTAAACTAACCCCTTTTTCACTATTTTGTTTTCAGCATCTTCTGAGGGGTTAGATTAGCTTTGTAAGCTTTCTTGAAGGTCCTCTAGGATTTCCCAGGGTGAAACTACAAAGACCAGAGAGATCACTTCATCTACGATCTTTTTCACCTGGCCAATGTATCTCTGAGGTATGTTTTTCTTATGAATTCTGTGAGAGACCCTAGGATCAGGCCAAATCCTCACTCTTTCCTTTTGATATTGAAAGGTATGCCTGAGAGTGTAAAGTCTGAGGGCTTGCTTCTTAATATTGTGATAGAAGATGTGGCTGCATAAGCTTTTCAACTCTCTTCAGCAATTCTCATCATGCTGTTTATGAAGCTCTTCTTCTTCTAGCTTCACTTTAACCATTTGTCTTTGGAATTCAGGAGTAATTGCTGAGGAGTGACTTGTGGCCTTAGGCAACTGAATCACAGCTGAGAGTGGCAGCCTATCTTCATCATCTTCTTCATCATCTTCTAGCCTCAATACCCTTCTCTTCTTCTTCAAGGGTATATCATCGGCTATGGGTTTTGAGGGTAAGGGAGTTGGTTTGGTGGGTTGTGATTTGGGTGGTTTTGGTGTGGGAATGTTGACAAGCTATTCTAGCATTCTTGAGGTGAGTGTGGCTTTTGATTGCTTGGCTAGCTCAGTCCTGCTCCCAGCACCCGCTTCATTCAAAGCTTCAATAACAAGTCCCTTAGTATATGCTTCAGACGAACAGATCTTGGTGGTGATTGCCAAGATACTGTCCCTGGACCAAGCTTTGATTTCGATCATTGATCTTCCAAGATATTTTGCAATAAATCTAATCATGATCTCAAGCCTTTCTCTTTCTAACACTTCATAACTTGCCCATCTATTCTGGATTTCTTCAATCTCTAATCGTCGAATCTCAGAGTCAAGTTTATCGGTGTCATGGCCTTGCCTAAACAACTGATCAATGATGTTGTCCATTGATCTGCTGTGTTCGGCATCAGCCTCTTTTATCAGTAGCTCCAAGGCTTTCTCTTTTTCCTTCCTTTATCGGTCTCCACATTCAACTCCAACTCTTTTCACTAGTATCCCTTCTTTTTCTTTCTCCTTTCCTTTCTCCTCTATACTCCTCTTCTTTTTGCTTTCACTGACGTAATCTCCCCCTTTTTGGTTGCATTGGTTGCAAGGGGTGATTGCCAGAAAGCTGTTTGCCCACAACATCCTCTATCAATGGTTGTATTATGAGGAAAGCCTCTCATCAATGGCTTTGATCACTATGTCAGTGATTATGGGTGTGATGAGAGGAGGGAATTTGAAGGATAGCAGCTATTTGCTCAGGAGGGTTCTGTTCTGAGAAATAGTGCCAGAAGCAAAGGCAGGTGGCTGAGTGTGGGAGTGGCTTAGTGTTTGTGAGACCTTCAACAGAAGGTGCCATCTTGGGTTGGGGGAGGCAGATGGTCTTTCTCCTTGTGAGAGTTGGTCAAGTAGGTTTTGCAGCCTACTGACTTTCTCTTCAAGGATTGTGTTCTGGGCAAGAACATCGTAGAAAAAGCCCAGGTCATCATCAGCCAAAGTTGAATCATCTGACCTCCTACTTAGAGCAGGATTACATGCACTGGGTGTAGACCAGTTGTTCATGTGCCCCTTGTGCTTGGTACTGGGGACTTCCAGCCTCAGGACAATGTCCATCATCAGTTGTTGCCTCTAGTGAGGTCTTAGCAATGTTACCAGCCTCATTCTGATCATGTGCTGATTCAGAAAAGGTGGCAGCCTCACTAGATATTCTAAGCTCCTTAGCTACACCAGGAGATAGAAGTGGTAAACCCCTGTGCTGTGGGTTCTCAATTGCACTGTGTTCCTCCCCCTCAATTGTAGAGTTGTTTCCAGTAGTAAGTGGTTTCTGGGAGGGGGTGAGGAGTGTAGTTGAGTCAGCACTTGTGCAACTATTAAAGTTGGGCTGTGAGGGGCGGGTGGATGGGGTGAAGGGATAGAAGCAGTGTGCACCTTGGGAGGTTGGTGCTTTTCAATGGCAATCTCCTCAAGTGAGGAAGATCCCAGATATGTAGGTACCCCTTGTGTGGTTGCTGCAGGCTCCTGTTGAGAGGAATCCTGAGCGGCTATGGCTGGAAGAGTCATTGTATCCACTAGGGGGTTTGGACTAGTGGATATATCCTGCGTTTGTGTTGCAGGGGCATCCTCAGGGGACTCAATTCCCTGAGTAGCCGTTTTGGGTTTCTTTTGGTGGGTTTGGTGGGGACTTTTGATTGGAGGTGGTGGCTGTGGATTCCAGCTGCGTGGGTTTTCGCAGCTTGGCAGCAATTTGAGTGTCTGGTCAGAGTTGTGCCGGGAGTATACTTCCGGCAGAACAGCCGTAGCAGGGACTCCCAAGCCAACAAGTCCCTCAGCATTAAGCTGGTTTGTAATGATGGCCATTATGAACCGTGGATATAGTATCCAACGGTTGGCAGTTAGTTTTTGAGCCATATCCTTGAGCTCGAAAATATTATTCTGAAAAGTTTAACGGTTGTTGCTCAAGAATAGAGTACATTACCTGCTGCCACTTTGACGACATTTGATCCCAAGACGACGTCTTAGGACCAAACATACATTCACCATGTGAAATATTAGGCGTTCGGCGTCATGGAAGTGTTTCTTCATGATAGTGGAGGCACTGAGATTGCCTTGATATCCATGTTGGGCAAAGGATAGATCTGTGGTGCCCTTCGGATATCAGCAGGAGAAATAGCATCATCTAGATGAAGAATTTGGCGGATTATTGCAGGAGTGATGACTACTTCTTTGTTGTTGACGACCGACTGGAGAGATGGTGTGTTGTTCTCCCCAGTGGTAATAGTAACATTCATCCAAAATTGTTAGAGGATTCGGCATGTAGTATGGATTCAGAAGAAATGCCGTTTTGTATTGGGACTGAACCATAAGATCGATAGCAGTATCGAACTTAGCCCAGACAGGCGATTTAGTAAGGTAGGCAACACAGTTGTGTCGCGGTTTAATTTGCATGGACGCCATTGAGAAGAGAGAAGTTTGGGAGAGGAACGTTAGGTTTGAAGAAGATGAAGCATTGAAGGATTAGGTCAGGGATATATATAGGGTACGGGTTAAGAAACGACTGAAGGATGTGGTGTTAGTCATCAGTAGTTTTAAACGACTGTTGACATGGTATTATCCTTTCAGACGTTTGAAACAGCTGAAGTCGTGGTGTTAGGCATCAGAAGTTAGAAACTACTGAGGACCGCGGTTTTGACTTCAGATGATTGAAACAACTGAGGACTTGGTGTTTGTCATCAGTAGTTGTGAAACTACTGAAGATAGTGGTTTGTCATCAGCTGTTGTAAACAACTGAAGACTGGTATTAGTCATCAATAGTTATAAAACTACTAAAGACATGTGTGTTGCTTCAGTTGTTTAGAATGAAACAACAGTTGTACAAACGACTGAGAGAAAATTTCTCATCAAGTTTTCGTCAATTCTTAGCTTTTCAGCTGTTTCATACTGTCCTCAACACATTCATCAGCCTTTTTGGCGGATTTCAGTGTTTCATAGGACATCAGTACTTATCTGTTTTTACTGATTTCAGTAGTTATAACTGCATCAGTAGTTGTACTACATCAGTAGTTTAGAACAGATGAAGTATTCAGTACTTGTGAGACATTTAGCCTTCAGTAGTTATAAAAAATGCTGAGGGTAAAGAACTCATCAGTATTATATGTGACATGGTTACCAATGATCATCAGTACTTATTACTAAGATCATCAATAGTTGTCACTTATTCTAGCTGCAGCATACCAAGCCTTAACACCAGGTTTGGAAAGTTGAACTATCCAAAGGCTTAGTAAAAATGTTGCAAGCTCATTAGCACTAGGCACAAACTTAGGATCAATCAGACCTTTTTCAAAACAATCCCTTATAAAATGATGTCTGATCTCTATATGTTTGGTCCTAGAGTGCTGGACTGGATTTTTGACAATACACAGAGCTGAAGCACTATCCATTAACAATGGAGTCTTAGTCTCTGTAATGCCATAATCCAGAAGTTGGTTTGAAGCCAGAGTACCTGAGAGGTGCAACTTGCAGTAGCAATGTACTCTGCTTCAGCAGTTGATGTAGCAACTGAGGTCTGTTTCTTGCTCTGCCAAGAAATCAAGCAGTTGCCTAGAAATTGACATCCACCAGAAGTTGATTTCCTGGTCAACTTACACCCTGCATAGTCACTGTCAGAAAAAGCAACTAATTACCAGAATGTCCAGTAGAATACCATAAACCTAGAGATGGAGTGCCTTGCAGATATCTAAAGATCCTCTTGACTGCAATCAGATGAGACTCTTTAGGTGCAGCCTGAAATCTAGCACAAACACATGTAGCAAACATAATATCTAGTCTAGAAGCTGTTAAATACATCAAGGACCCAATCATACATCTGTAAAGTGTTTCATCAACCACTTTACCTTTCTGATCTGTATCCAGTGTGTGGTGCTGCACATGGGGGTAGAACAAGGCTTACAGTTTTGTAAATCAAACTTTTGCAAAAGATCTTTTGTGTATTTGGACTGATGAATGAAAATTCCATCAGCCTTTTGTTTGATTTGCAACCCCAGAAAGAACTGTAACTTCCATGGCACTCATTTCAAACTTCTGTTGCATCACTTTGTAAAGGCATCACACAACTTTGGATCAGAGGATGCAAAAATGATATTCTACATAAATTTGAACAAGTAGATTATGCTGCCCAGCTTCTTAATGAATAAAGTCTTATCTATGGAGCCTCTAGTGAAATTATTCCAGAAGAAAGTTTGATAATGTCTCATACAGGCTCTAGGAGCTTGTTTTAACCCATAAAGAGCCTTATCAAGCTTATACACCAATTAGGATGTTTATTGTCCTCAAAGCCTGGAGGTTGACATACATAAACCTCTTCTTTATTTTTCCATACAAAAATGCACTTTTGACATCCATTTGAAAAACTTTAAGGTTTTGATAAGCAGCATAAGCTAAAAACAATCGAATTGCTTCCAGTCTGGCTACAGGGGCAAAGGTTTCATCATAATCAATACCTTCTTCTTGTGCAAACCCCTGAACAACCAGTCTGGCTTTGTTCTTAACAATAAGCCATTTCATCAGTTTTGTTCCTAAACACCCATTAGTGCCTATTGCACACTTACCTGGAGGTAGAGGAACCAGTTCCCACACTTGCTGTTTCTTGAACTGAAGAAGCTCAAGCTGCATGGCATCAACCCATCCATTGTCCTTTAAAGCAATGTGATAACTCTTGGCTCTTGCTGACTGATGAAGAGAGCATAGAAGCAGAAATTTGACAATTGACTTCTTGTTGATACACCAGCAGTGATATCACCAATGATTTGAGACATAGGGTGATTCTTCAGATCTGATACACAATGAGATCTGTGCAAGTGTTTGTAGCAGGCTCAGCAGAACAGATGGTGATGGTGAATCATTTCCTTGAAACCAATCAGTGGGGTAATTCAAGGAAGTTGATTCGAAGAGATCTCATCAGCATTTGTTGTGGATGGTGCTACTGGAGCTACAGGAACATCAGGTCTAGCTGAATCAGGCAGTTGATCACTAAACCTGAAGAGGTGAGTACGACAATCATCATCATCATCAGCACCAGCAGTACCACCAGGTGGTGAACTGTTGATAGGAGCAACAGCAGGAGTTTGATAAGGAACATATTGCAGTATGTCCAAATCAAATAACTCCACAGGGCTTTGTGGAATCTGTCCTTTGGAGATTCATTGAACTTAACATGTAGAGTTTCTTCAACCATCTTTGTTCTGTAGTTGAAGACTCTGTATGCCTTGCAAGTAGATGAATAACCAACAAAATACCATGCATCCACCTTAGGATCAAATTTATGGAGTTGATCCTTTGTGTTGAGAATAAAACAGGGACACCCAATGCTTTGAAAAATGAAATCAGAGGAGCCAAATGATGGAGGACTTCATATGGAGTCTTCATCAACCTCTGATTTACTAAAACTCTATTTTGCACATAGCAAACTGTGTTGACAGCTTCAGCCAAAAGGTCAGTGGCAAACCAGAGTCAGCCAGCATGGACCTTGCAGCTTCAATGAGGGTCCTGTTCTTTCTCTCCACTACTCCATTTTGTTCTGGAGTCCTTGGAATGCTAAACTGCCTTTTGATTCCCTTTGAAAGATAGAAGTCATCAAGTGTATGATTTCTGAATTCAGTTCCATTGTCACTCCTAATACACTTGACTGGAGGGATACTGCTTCTCAATATACAACACAAGTGAATAATCTTCTGAGCAACCTCATCCTTTGAATGTAGAAAGAAAGTCCATACAAATCTGGAGTAATCATCCACAATTACCAGACAGTATTTCTTCTTTGCCATGCTCATTACTCTCACAGACCAAATAGATCCATATGCAGTAATTGCAAGCAGGCAGTGGACTTAGGCACTTCAATAGGAGGGAATGAGACTTTGTGCTGTTTTCCTTTTAAACAAGCAATACAGGTTTCATCACAGTGGAACTCCTTTATTGGTAAGCCTCTGACTAAACTATTGTGGGTAAGCTGATTCATGTTTTTGAGATTAACATGACCAGCCTTCTGTGCCACAGTTTAGATTCTTGAGAAGAGGCTTTGGAAAATAGGCAAGGATTGCCTCTTAGATCTATTTTCTTGGAAAGATCTAAGGCATACACTCTTCCTGTCCTGTTGGCTTTCAGGAGAGTGTGATCATCCAACACCTTATCAATCAATGCAGAACTTTGGATGACAGAATCCTACAGTTCTGACTGGTGAAAAGAGCAACATGGCCTTTATCACACATTTGACTGACACTCAAGAGATTGTACTTGAGATTTTCCACATGATTAACATCATCAAACTTGATTTCTCCATTGGAGACAAAGCCTTTACCAATGATGTAACCCCTAGCATCATTGCCAAAAGAAACAAATCCCTTCTTTCCTTGAGAGTAGTCATGAAGAAGAGAGTTGTTCCCAGTCATGTGCATAGATCCCCCACTGTCTACATACCAGATGCTACTTTGGCATGTTGGAGAACCCTGCAAAAATAACAATCAGTTAGTTTTAGAGACCCAAACCTTTTTGTTTTGGGCCTGGTCTCATCAATAGATGGTAACTAACAGGTTTATTTGAACCAGCCTGAGAGGAAGAAGATGGTGAAGAAGAGGAATCCTTTGGCTTGGATCTCCTTTTCTGTGGTTTCAACATAGGCGCATCTAGTTGGTTAACTCTACCCAAGATGTTGAACCATCATAACCAGCTGTGTCTGATTTTGTGATAAAGCTTTCAGCTCATCAGACACATTGCCAGTGGAGTTTGATAAGTTCCTATTTTGCACCTTCTTCTTCTAAGCACCCTCAGCTGTCACCTGTTTAACCCCTTCCTTTTTGGATTTCTTTGAGACTTAAGGGTTACAGGATTTGATGTTGCTGATACAAACGTGGTCTCAAACTCAGTTTTCATTTTACCATTTTCTCTTTAATTTCTTCTTTTTGTTTGAGTTTGGAACCTCTTTTGTACCAACAATCATCTGTAAGATGATTGAACAAACCACATACTTCACATGGTTTCTTCTTCATCTTAGGTTGATCATCAACTAAAGAGGGTGAAGCAACTGAAGACTTGTTCTTCAATGCTTTGGAAGCATTGTTTGCTTTCTTGACTGCCTCTTTAGTAGTCTTCAAACTCTTTCTACTGACAGTTTTCTTCTCTTCAGTACTGACAGCAGTTGGAGTTTGAACTTCAGGTGTCAAATCCTGCTCTCTAGTCCTTTCAGGACCTTCAGATTAACTCCTGAGTTGATCAACTCATTGATCATGTGAGTGTCAGCATTTGAACCATCAACATCAGCTGATAGGTTCAGAGAGGGCTTGATGCTGACTGCTACTTCTGATTGTGCTGTATCAAAAGTAGATCACACATGAGATGGATTGGTTATCACTCTCACCATCAGATTCTACCTCTGCTCTTGGGGTAAAATCTGTAGGTGGAGCAGTGTGATTGTAACCAATGCCAAACTTCACATTAGAAGCAGATTGCTTACTAAGAAGCATTTCAAAACCTTTGCATGATTGTACCCATCTATCACACTCTACCTGGGTAACTGCAAGGGTTTCTTTGAGATCTTTGTACTTCTCTAGAAGTACCTCTTCTCTAGCCTTATCATCAATTATTTGACATTTCAGTTTATAAATCTCATCTTTTTATCTTTACGCACAGACTCAAACTCAGCTTTTCTTTTGGAAAAAAATTGTTCTAGCTCAATGTTCTTATTAATTAGAGCTACATTTGCTTCTCTAATGGAAGCAAATGCTGCTATGCATGGTTCAGAACATAATTTGGCTTTTGCCTCAGAGGATACCTGTGATACCTGAGGTGTAGAAGCATTAGAAAATGAAGTATCAGCAGACTCCAAAGCCATAAGAGCTAGATTCCCAAAAGGACTGTCACCACCATGTTGACCAGCACCTGAGAACAGTTGTTCATGACCAGACATGTCATCTGGTAAACTGCTCCAGTCAACAACTCCTGGGGTGAAGAAGCTGTGTTGTTGAGGTTGAGTTTGTTGTTGAGATTGGGATGGCTGAGGTTCTGGTAGTGCATGAGGTTGTGGTGCCATAGGAACTTGAACTTGATTTGACTGTGGCATGTAATAACAAGGGTAAGGATATGGCATTTGACCCTGAGGAACAAAATATGCAGGAGATTATTGTTGAGGATGATGACTAGAAGTGACAGGATGTTGCCCTCTGTGTGTGACTATTGCCAGGAAAAGTCATAAAGGGTGCAGTGGAGTTAGATCCAGTTGATCTACACTCTCTTGCAAAGTGTCCAAGCCTTTGGCATTTGTAACACCTCAACTTGCTCTTGTCAAAACCAACTTTGGTTTTGCCAGAGAGTCCTGGGAATTTTCTTCCAGTTCTTTTGTAGAACTTCTGAGATCTGATATTTATCAAGGCCATTTGGCTCAAAATATCCATCTCTTCTAAGTCGTCATCAGCAATCCCCTTGAGATCATCCATAATGAAGCATAAATTGTCATTATTACACCCAGTAAACTGACTATCAACACTCACAGATGCAGAATCAGAAGTGTTTGAAGAGAAATTAATATGCTCATCATACTGGCATTCAGATGAAGCATATTCTGACTCATGACCAACCAAGGCAGTGTTACTTGGTACAAAGTCTTCAGTGAGCTTCCAGATGAAGACAACTTTGTCTTCTGTTCTATCTCTCTCTCAAACGTGAGCAGTTTCCCATGGAGTTGGGTGAGAGATAGTTTGTCCAAACTTGCACTGGAGCGTAGGACAATAGTATATGTGTCCAATCTCTCAGGCAGTGATCTGAGAAATCTGTTATTCATCTGAATATTTGTGTACTCAAGTTTGACCATTTTTAGTTCAGAGATCAAACAAGAGAACCGCTCATATTGTTGAGTCAGTGTCTTACCCTTTCTATGAGAGAATGTCTCATATTGTTGGGCAAGGATTTCTCTATTATTTGCCAAGACCTCATCTGTTCCTCCAAATTGTTCTTTCAAGGCATTCCAGAGGTCATGGGCAGTTTCATGATGCATTAGCCCAGAATAGATTTCATTGGGCAGTGCCATGGCCAGAATTCCATGAGCTTTTGCATCAATTTCAAGCAACTTCTTATCCTCATCTGAGTATTGCTCCCTCCTCTTCGGAACCATTTGATTGGTTTCCGGGTTATTCACCATAGGCTTGTGTGGACCATGTACCACTGATGTCCAACAACCTGCACTGTTAACAGACAAGTGATGGAGTATTCGTCGTTGCCATATGTTATACTCATTCCTAACCAGCATTGGTGGCTTGGTTGAGGAACTAGTATTGTGAGGATCATTGGAGGGAGTAGTCATTTTCAGTTCAAAAACAATTTAATTCAAGCTTTTAAAAGTTTTACACAGACCACAACAAACTCAATGAAAACCAAGAAAAGATCTCAGGATAAATGACCAGAGATACAGAAAATCAATCTCTATAACCATTTCTTGCAAAAACAAAAGCTAATTCAATCAAACTTAGATCTTGAATAGCAGTTTCAATGATCAATTATTAGATGGATCAATGATTAACCTGCTCTGATACATTTGACAGGATCAGCGATCACAAGTTTGATGTATTAGAGTTCAAAGCAGCGGAATAGGAACATGAATTAGACAAATTGTAGCAAGAAATCGATACTTGTATGCATTAAGAGCACATACGGTTATAGTGAGAGAATATATTCTGATTCAAGGAATGTTTATAGATATGGAATATTTCTGATCAAATCATTCAAATCATTCGATTATTACAATAGGTTGACACTCCTTATATAGAGTGCAATCGCTGCTGTTATCACGGGAAAGTGACAACTGGAAGATCTAATACAAAAATAACTAACTCTTAACAAACTACTGAAATGTTCACAACTATTGAGAACATATCAGAGTGTTAAGTACAAAAGAAAAAACTACTGAAACTACAACGACTGAAGAACAAGCTCTTCAGTCGTTTTACAAAACTACTGATAAATATAAAACGACTGATGAGCACAACAACTGAAGAAGTATTCTTCAGCTGTTGTGTCAAACTACTGAAAAGATGAAACATAAAACTACTGAAAGGTAAACCGTCACAACTACTGAAGAAGACCTCTTCAGCTGTTGTGACAACGTCTGATACTTTGGTCTTCAGCACTTGTGTCTTCAGACTTTATCTTCAGCACTTGTCTTCAGACTTTGTCTTCAGCACTTGTCTTAAGACTTTGTCTTTAGCACTTTTCTTCAGACTTTGTCTTCAGACTTTGTCTTCAGCACTTGTCTTCAGCACTTTTCTTCAGACTTTGTCTTCAGACTTTGTCTTCAGCACTTGTCTTCAGCACTTTTCTTCAGACTTTGTAATCAGCTGTTGTCTTCAGCTGTTATGGTCTTCAGTAGTTGTTGTGATGTCTGTGGGACTTAAAGGTTTTTCTGATCCGGCTCATTGGTTCTTTTGGTCCAACAACTTTGAAATTCTTGGATGCAGCAAATGCCAGGAATATCCTAACAGCTTCTAGTCTTGCTACAAGAGCAAAGACATCAGTGTAATCAATCCCTTCTTCTTGTGTGTATCCTAGAACAACTAGTCTTGCCTTGTTCTTGATGATGATTCCTCTATCATCCTTCTTATTCCTAAAAACCCATTTGGTTCCATGGTAGTCTTCCTATGAGGAAGAGGACAAAGGTTCCAAACTTTCTGCCTTTTGAATTGAAGCAGCTCTTGTTGCATAGCTTCAACCCAACTTCCATCCTTTAGAGCCTCCTCAACTTTCTTTGGCTCTAACTGGGATAGAAAACAAGAGTGAAGACAAACATTTGCTTCATGGGTTTGCCCTCTTGTCTTTACCCCGGAGATAACATCTCCAATGATGTTTGTGGTAGGATGAGACTTGTGGATCCTTAGCTGAGGGATCATAGCAAGTTGCTGAGATAGATCCAAATTTGAGAAATTTAGATCTGGTCTTGAAGATTGATCCTCCACATTATCACACCTATCAAGATTAACTTGATCCAATGAGTGTGTGACATCATTGATGTTGTCATCTATGGTATGGTTATTAGCATCAAGAAATTCTTGATCACTATTACCATCACCATTGTTGTCTTCTGCAATTGAGATGTCTTTATCTGGTTGAGAAGCCTCTGAGCTGGAATTTGAAGGCATGCCAGATGTATCAGCTGGATTTGTCAATTTTGTGCTGATAGAAACCTCATTTGCTGAAGTAGTTTCAACTGGAGCTGAAGGTGTGTGAGTTGAAGGTCTTCCTAGCTCAAATCTTGGATCAGGATCACCTGTATTTAAATTTTCTGCAGATCCTGAAACATGCTCACAAGATTTATTAAAACAGTTGGTAACTAAATCAAGATCAAATAACCAATCCGGACCAGAACCACCACACAGGGTGTGTGCTCATTGAAAGTCACATTGGCTGACTCCTCAATAATTCTAGTTCTGAGATTGTATACTCTATAAGCTTTAGCTTGGAAGAGTATCCAATGAAGTGTCCATCGTCTGATTTCTCAGCAAACTTGGCAACTTGATCTTTGGTATTCAAGATGGTGCAGGGACATCCAAATGACCTGAGAAAACCAATGAAAGGTTTCCTCTTGTGCCAAAGTTCATAAGGAGTCTTACCATGTGTCTTAACTACTAAAACTCTGTTTTGCACATAGCAAGCAGTATTAACTGCCTCTGCCCAGAAGGTGATAGGCAGTTTAGAGTCAGACAACATAGTTCTTGCAGCTTCAATAAGTGTCTGTTTCTCCTCTCAGCAACTCCGTTTTGCTGAGGAGTCCTGGGAGCACTGTATTGTCTTGTAATACCTTTTCATCGCAAAATGTATCAAGGATTTGGTTCTTGAATTCAGTTCCTTGATCCATCTTATGGTTTTGACCTTGTGATCACATTGATTCTCAATTTTAAGATGAAATTCTTTAGAATCTCAGGAGTCTCATCTTTAGTTCTAAGGAAGAAGACCCAAGTGAATCTTGTAAAATCATCTGTGATCACTATACAGTATAAGGTCCTTCCTAAACTCATTACACTGGTGGGGCCAAAGAGATCCATATGTAACAAGTGTAGGGGTGTAGTGATGGAGTTCATTTCCTTAGGCTTATGGGATGTCTTATGTTGCTTCCCTTTCATGCATGCAACACAATGATCATCACTTGTAAACTCTTTCTTTGGCATTCCAGTTACCAGATCATGCTTAATCAATTTATTCATGTTTTTAAAGTTTACATGGCACATTCTTTTATGCCATAGGAAAGACTCATCACTATTGGCTTTAGATAGAAAGCATGAAACTTCTCCAGAGGGAGATGTTTCTTGCAAATCCATCTTGTACATGTTCCCTTTCCTAGGGGCTCTGAGAAGGATGTGCTCATGAGGAATGACCACACCGGGCTTGAGAACAATGCACTCATGCTCAGTAAAGAGCATGTTATGTCTTTGATCACAAAATTAGGATACACTCAGAAGATTGTACCCAAGCTCCTTAACAAAGTTTACCTTTTCAATGCTGAGCTTACCATTTGTGACCTTGCCCCTTCCAGAAATGTAACCACCTTCATCTCCTCCAAAAGCAACTGGTCCTCCATCAATTCTCTCAAAATTATGGAGTAGAGACCTATTGCCTGTCATGTGCCTGGAACAGCCACTGTCAATTATCCAGACGTTTTCGTTTGTCTTGAGCTGTTCCTGCACAAAGAAAATGATTAGTTACATTTGGAAACCCAAGCCGTACTTGTCTTGGGCTCAGTAAGTGTAATAGAAGGTAATGCAACAGTAATAGATCCTATGGTTGTACTGTGATGATCTTCAGCTATTGTTGATGGAGAAATTTCAGTCATTTGGTCTTTCTTAGACTTCCACACCACCTTTGGACTCTTGGACTTGACCTTCAAAACCTTTGAAGCTTTTGGAACTTCACAGGTTTTGATGACTGAACCTTCGGAAGATTCTGCAGTCACTGCAGCAGACTTCAGTGCTTCGGAAGAACTCCTTTCTTCCGAGACCAATTTTTCTACCGAAGGTAATTTTCCATTTACCTTCTTCTTTGATTTGGAGCTTCCGAAGGAAACAGACTTTCCTTCCGAAGCTTGAGACTTCTTGAGATTCTTTGAAGTCTTTGTATTGGTCATGTGGATGGTACTTCTAGGATTGTATGGGCAATCCTTAGCAATGTGAGAAGTATTTTCACACATGACACATAACATTTTCTTCTTCAAAAGAGTCTCCTTTTGAGAGCAAGACTGGCTTTGGTCACATCCCTTCTCCACCTTCATCTTGGTAGATGCTGAGATAGTTCTTTTGGGCTGTGAACTGTTCTTGGAGTTGATGGTCCAGGCTGTGCAGCAGTGGTACACAGCAGCTCAGTCTTCTTCTTTGCTCTGAGATGATTTGAACATGAACCAGGACTCTTAGATGAGGAGTCTTGGTTGATGTCTTCAGTCCTTACTACCTTGAAACCTGCAGAGATAAAAACTTGTTTCTGCTTAGCATCAAAAGTAGCCTTGATTTCTTGAGCCTTCTTTGCTTTCCTTTTGCTCTTCCTGATCAAGTTCTTTCTTTTGGACTTGGTCATCACAGATGATTTCTTCTCCTTAGAAGGATAGTGGCCCTTAGAAGAATCCTCTTCTTCACTCTTCTCAGAGGAATTCTTCACTATCACTTCTTCATCATCCTCACTTATAGGATCTATGAGAGGAAGCTCATCTTCACAAGTTCCACACCTAGGATATCTTACAGACAAGATTGTGTGTGGAGGAGCTATCTCATTTGATCCTAGTCCCTGTCTATTTTGATAGCACACTTTGTTTTGCAGGGATGAGGATATCACGTTTTTGAAGGTCTCTTCTTCAAGAACACTTTTCTCTGCCTTGGCTTTGCTGATCACAAGCTCAGCCTGGCACTCAGTCAATTTAGTTATGAGATCTTGGATCTGAGTTCTAAAATCTGTATGTTCATGTTTTAGTACTGAAATAGTTTTCTCCAAATCTTCTATTTTTAACTTGTAATCATTTTCAAAATTTCTAAAATCAGATTTTAATATGTTAATGACTCAAGATCGGATCTCATCTCTAAGTTGTAGGACCTGTATCTATTCACTTTAGCAATGCATTCAGGAGTACAGAGATGTTCCAATACCTTGGCTTCATCATGGTCAGCCATCAGTGCTTGGTTTGGAGAAGCATCTTCCGCCTGAAAACTCCAGTCAAAGCCTCCTTCTTCAACAGCAACAGCAGCATGTTGCTTAGGCTTCTCAGACTGAGGAGCTTTGTCAGTGTAGTTTGGTCTGGGTGGTGTTTGGCTCCCATTTGCTTTAGGTGCCTTACACTCCCTAGCAAAGTGACCCATAAGATTACAGTTGTAACACTTAACTTTGCTTTTATCCAGCCCAAACTTTCCACTGGTAGCATTGCTTGGAAATCTTCTTCCTGTTCTCTTGTAGAACTTCTTGGCTCTGTGAGTGAGGAGAGCCATCTGCTGAACTATCTCCATGTATTCCAGGTCATCTGGATGAATGCACTCCAGGTCTTCAAGAGTGAAGAGATAATTCCCACAGTTTTCATCAGTAGACACAAAGGCTTGAGAAGAACTTGTCTCTTGGAATGGACTTCCTTGAGTAAAGTTTTCCCTTGGTGTCTCCGGGAAGGTGATGAAAGGACCCTTTTGTGAGTTGTCAAGGTAGCATATGAGATGATGTTGGGGTTCTATGCTGTCCCTTTCAACCATATGAAGGGCTGAACCCATTTGATTGTTGGAGTTGCCAGATGAACCTTGTATGTTCATCTCCATCTGGTATCCACTGAGAATCCCATATAACTCTGTCAGAGTAAGAGTTTTAAGGTTCTCAGTCCTCTTGATCACCACACAATAGTGTGTCCATTGCCTAGAAAGTGAGGACATGAACTTCCTTACAATGTCTCTGTTCTCAAGAGGAACTCCTCCATCCACTAGGGTATCCACAATCTCAACATACCTGAAGTATTGTTGGGTCATGGTTTCACTTGCTTTAAAGGTGAAATTTTCAAACTGCTGCTTCAGAAGATCTTTCTTGTTCTCCTTGGCTTCAGAGGAGCCTTCATACATCAGCTTCAATGCATCCCACAGCTGTTTAGCTGTTTTGCACTTCTTAAAACCTCTGTATACAGAGTTTGGGAGAGCAGTCTGAAGAGCAGTCATGGCCTTCCTGTCAATCTCTACTCTTTTTCTATCTTCATCTGAGTAGTTGGCCATATCTTTAGGAATCATACCAGCACCAGTAGCAGAGGGGGTGCTGGGTATGAAAGGTCTATTTTCAACAGATTCCCACATTCTTGAGTCAAGAGACCTGATGAAGCCTTCCATCCTCATGCACCAGGTGTCAAAATCATCAAGAGTGATCAGTGGGGATTTGTTCATGGTTCCAGTCTCCATATCAGTCTTTGAGATGGAAGCCATTTGAAGAGTTTAGTTTTTGTGTGTGTGAGGGATCTTAAGATGGTTAGATCTTATATCAAGAGCCTGAATGCTCTGATACCAATTGCAGGATCGTTTAAGGGTTTGAACACAATTACAACACAACAACACAATGAGGAGATTATCTAAACTCTAATCAAACAGTAAACTGGGTCAACCAAAGGTGATACAAAGAACACAAGTAAAGCAAGAGACAGAACAGGAGAATATGGTTTTCAAGGATGCAGTATATTGCTTTCTCAAGTTCTTTTACAAGTGTTACAAAGTATATTAAAGATACAAGAAACTTGAAATACTTATACTACAACCTACAGCCGGCTATACTATGAAAGCCAGCTGGATACAATTGACTAGACACTAACAAAATCAATTGTAGAATCAAAAGGCATATCTGCCTTTTGACCTTGTGACTATGACATGCCATAGCTCACATCCTTATACATTACAAAAAGGATAAAGTACATAAAGTGGAAAGTTTCAGACTCAAGACCACAATGTACAGTTACCAAAAGCATGGACCTTTTCACCAACTCTTGTAAGTTGGTGACTTATCAGAGATGCAGCGGAAAAGGTGCTTTATAGAACAGTACATCAGATAAAGCATGTGTACAAAAAGTCTTCGGAAGAAATCTGTCTTCATAGGGTAAAGCTTCGGAAGACTTTGTCTCTTGAAGCTTCGGAAGACTTCATGTTTGGCTTCGGAAGATATTGGTCTTGGCTTCGGAAGATTTTACACTTAGAATGTTTTCTAATGTATTGTGTAAAACTTCCGAAGCATTCTTCACTTCAGTAGTTAGTGCATGTTGCTGAGACACTTTGGATGTTTTGGGTTGCATCAGACTTAAGGAATCCTTACAATAACATACATCATGCATAACATGCAACATCATCATCATGCCCAACATAACCTCTAAGATCTCAAAAGTCATCTTACATGAACTTACGGGAACCTCCCACGTCACAACTTACATCTGCACTTTCCCTCAAAAGTCAGAACATAAACTACGTTTTCCCGAGTGCACAGCCCTACTTGGGCGTATGGATACCCATTAGTCGCATGGCCTTCCAGGCGACTGAACATCATGCGAATGGACCAATGCGGATGAACACCTATGCGAATGAACACCCATGCGAATAGACCTAATGCGGATGAACCCAATGCGGATGAGTTCTATGCGAATGGAACTAATGCGGATGGACCTAATGCGGATGAACTCTCAGTCGCATGACTCCCCATGCGATTGCCTTCAGTCGCACGACTGACGGGCGTATGGGCTCCAGTCGCACGACTCACATGTGATTGAGCCTCAATCGCACGACTGGCATGCGTGTGGACTTCAGTCACACGACTAGCATGCCATTTGGTCGCATAGCCCTAACTACGCAGAATACAGCTCACTCCCGAACCCAATCTGCCGTTTTCGACCTCTAAGCTCGTCCAAACCCATTCTAAGCCCAAATCAACCATCCTAAACCTTAGGAATGCATACCACAACACCCTTCAAGCACACACAAGCCCGGAAACAAACTCCAAACGCATCACACACAAACACATACAAATGGGTCAAACACACACACATACAAAAACGAGTTTTCAGATGTGTTCCAACCCTAAAATCGACCAAAAACGTTTAAAAGAGGGGTCCTAGAATTCACACAATCAACACCAAGAAGTAGAGCTTTGTCTGGACCCGCCACACGACGATTTTCGAGCTCGAACCCACTCGAATCAAGCCTTTTTCTTCTTTTCTCCCCTTTCTCTCTTCTTTCTCTCTTGTTGTAGAATTTTGGAGATGTGGGGAGGGTGTGGGCTGCCCTCCCCTCTTATTCTCCTTCTCTTCCAAACTTTCTCGCGTTTTGGCAAGTTTGGTCCCTCGACTTTGGACTTTATTTCTTTTCTTCTTTCGTTGGCTTCAAAGAAAAATATCCAGACGTTACATACATACTATCTACAACTTGGTAAGCTTGCATCTCTAATTGAATCCGACCTATAGACACATATTTATATATATAAACACACATTCATGTACATACACATACATATACACATCAATTTACCAAAAAAACAATAATAAAACTTTTACCTATAAATAACGAAAGTTAACATCATTAGGTACAATAAAACTAGAAAAAACGTCAATAGAAAAAGTTGTACCTTTAATAGAGAGATTTTGAAAGGAACCCCGATTTGACATTCAAAATTAAAAGAACATTTGATTTATAAGAAATGCTTCAATGAATAAGATGACTGTTTTTTGTTTAATATATATAGTATTAAGAGGCGGTCCAAAACTGCCCCCAAAAGTTAACATATGAGGCGGTTATAATACTCGCCCTAAAGGTAACATAATGGGTGGTTTTGCTCAATTTGTACTCATTTAAAATTTCAAAAGGTTATAAGGAGCGGTCCAAAACCGTCCCAACAGGTAATGCAAAGGACGGTTTCGCCCAAATTATACCCATTTAAATTTAAAGAAGGCTATAAGGGGCATAGACCACCCGCCCCTTCAAAAAAAATTAAATCCGCACTTTATATAACTTTTTGTACTAGTGTCGATATAATTTATTCGGGAGATGACACAATGTATTAAAACAAAAGGTAATACACTATGATCTTGAAACTGAATGATGGAACGGACTTCATGCTAATAAATATGAGGTACATCCTTCATTTAACTAGGAATTTAATTTCTCTATGTACTTAGAGAAAAAAAGTAAAGAATAGGAAGACTAGGGTGGTTAATGGGACTATAGTGATGGTGTCGGGACTAGATAAGGTAACATTGAAGTATTTGATAGTAATGTGTTACAAGGGTCCGTATAGTCAATGAGGATTCTGATAGTTTTTCTATGATTTAGCATGAGAAAATAGGACATATGTTAAATAAAGGTTTTATTGAATTGAATAAGCAAGTGTTTAAGAACTTAAAAGGGGCTTGCTTGATGGATAGTTGATTATGTACAACTAACCTATGGGCTTTGCTAGAACTACTTCCTGACATGCTAAGTTTTTTATTTAATTTCTGTAATTGATGACAACTCAAGAAAAGAGTGGATATGTAATGAGACACAATTGTGAAGCATTTGAGAGTTCAATGACAGAATAGTTCTAGTTAAAAATCAATCTAGGAAGAAGTTTAAGAAAATGAGGTTAGACAATTTTAGGAAATAGATTCACTTTTATATTAAACAATAATAATTCTAACGATACTTTCGTTGGCCATGAGAAATATTCTAGTACAATACCGTTTACACGTACGAATAGAAAATAAATATAAACAATATTTATATACCAAACTTGATACAAACATCCGTCTTTAGTATATATTCTAACGAGTATTCATATAGTATTCTTGACATCAGTATTCATAGCATTCAAATCTTCAACTACCCTTGACTGCAACAATTAACAAACAAAATATTGACGGTTGTGGTTGAGGATCGTGTTAGACACGGGTCCCTTAAAACATATTTTGCGTCTCTACTCAAGGCAACGCATATGTTTCCCAAGATACAACAACCAAAGCCATATGTACTGCCGGAGAGTGCCTCAATCCCGAGAGATAACTAGGTAAAATATGTGTTATGATATTATTTGGAAAAAAAGTTGAAGATGATAGTGTAGAAAGAACAATTTAGAGAGTGCTCCTCTCTAAATATATATAAAACTTGTTGACCCTTAAAGAAATATATTTTTTCTTCTTCCTTTTCTCATCACGACTTTGTTTATATACTTATCCTAAAAATTTCACATTAATATGAGTTTTATGATTCACAACCAAAATTTCTATTTAATTTATGACATGTTTTATGAGACAAAATTAGAACTCTCATTTTATTCATGACATGTTTAATATCAATTTTAATAAACTTATGATCCATAATAAACATTCATAATATTTATTAAAAAACTTAGTCAAAACATAAAACATCCATGTTAATCAATACATGGTTCTATTAGCATTATGTAAGAAATTATAACAATTTCCTATAATAATCACCCAAGTTTTACTTTCTTTATTTCGACCACTTAACTTCAAACATCAATATCTATTCATCTTATCTTTAGTTTGGACACGTTATAGTTTGTTACAAATCGAGAACTAAAACAATAAATACATAACTATTTATATTAAAAGTGTATAAATATAATTATTTTGTGTCCAAATTCCAACAATCCTCCACATGAATAGAGATCGATCAAGACACACAAAATCCCCAATGAAAACTCGACAGTTGAGGCTTGTAGGATAGGTAGGTGTTCCCATTGAACCTTCCTTTGTGAAACATATTTAGCCTACTGTCAGTGTGTAGACGCGATGTCTTTGAATAGACCCCGTTTTGTGTAGACGAAAATATACATTCACACAAGACTCTCCCTAGTCATGCATATCCCCTCATTATCGTGTTCGTTATTGTCATGGATCACTATCATGGTTCTGCGAGAGCTCTAGGATTTACGCCACCACACAAATCCATTCGAAGCGACCCCACTTCTCTCTAAAATAGGTGACTCCATGAATCATTAAAAACATTCTGGCTATATTGATTCCCATAATCATTTAACGTAAATATGCTTAACCTTTCCTTGGTCATTGGTTCAGGGTACTCCCCTAGAGTGAGTGGACTAGGAAGTTCGTCACTCCTTTTTCGTTTTAGGTACTCCCCTATAGTTACTCCGTTGGTCATATGATTAAGTTGTCTTAAACCTAGATCTTGGGATCTCCAGTTAGCTAGGTTAGGTTTCCCTCATATTCCTCTTTCTCTATAGGCTTTAGTCCAATTCCTCTCTATCTCGTCACATTTCAACCCGTAAGTTTTTGGATCCAAATTTATTATCTATCACTTTGTCAAGTCGATATAGATAACTTAAATCTAGATAACTTTTCATGATGTGTTCTTAATTCGTAAGTTAATAATGGCTATTGTAAAACTTTTTCAATTCTTATTTCAAGGCAAACATATCTCCTTTATGCCTTTGGTAGTAGACATCTATCAAGATTTTAAATCTAACCAATTAGAATCCGAGTCTATCATAGGCTTCTTATTACCTTTGTGTACTACACTAGATCATGGGTTTGCAATATCTTTGGATTACCAAAATCCATATTGCTAATATTTTATTTTCAAATACAAAAAACCCCATATATAAGTGTTATTAGATAACATCCATATGGGGTAATGAAACGTTCTCCATTTCTAAATAGATTTGAGAAAACTTCATACAAAACTATTTTTACATACCCTAAAGGATTGTTTCTAAAATGGCCTCTCCCCCACGTTTCTTGCAATTTGATTTCAAAATGAGTTTTGCTATCGGACTAACCTAGAAAACTGAGTCCTCCTTATTAGGATTTGTATACTAGATAACATTATCTAGTTACTTAAGTTTTCTATATGTTATATCAACCTCCTTGAACCTAATGAGTATCCTCTTTCAACTTTGTTAACACATAATTGACCTCCTTAGAGCATCATAATTGATAAGTACTAGGCTATCATGCTTTAGACTATAGTAGTTTAGCATGTGAACAAAAGATGCATCATTCTGATCCTTTACAACTTTAAGGAATAACACACTATCCCTTGTACATATACATATGTTATTATAGACAAATCATGAGACTTATTCTTCATCATTTGGTTTATGAACATAAATCATTTTCCTTTAAACCTCTCATCCACAAGCAAGTTACCAGTCATAACGCTAGACCCATAGTCACCTCAACACCAACTCAGCAGCAGCCAATCGGTAGTAACTACCAGAACTCGACATTACCACAATAGGTTGGTAGCAACTCAAAGGCAAGCTCGGTACCAATCTAGCGTACACACACTTATTTAGTTAGCATTGAGTTAAGACCATGATCTCGGTAGCATTTTTCAAAACTACTCAACCGTTTTAAGCACATCAGTGCGAGGGTGCGAAGTGTAAAGGGCACTATCTTCCCTTTGACTTATAAAGACTTAGTAATAAGTCTTGATTCAATTCACTTTGGTGAACACATTTATCGTTAACAAGATAAATGAAACTCGTCTACAGTCAATATTACATTACGACAAAGTCAAACACATTGACACTGATTAATATACAATTCATAAAGTTTTCCTAGAGTTATTGACAAACATGTCTTGTTGTTCCCTTTAGGCTATGTATAACTAGGATACTTTCCCAAATGAAAGAAACATCCTCCACGTAACTTTAACAACATTAAGATGTTAGACGCATCAACATTAGATCTTTCAAAATGAATTTAGCAAAATTCATTAAAGATAACATATATTGCTTTCATACGTAGATTTATCCACAATTGTGACTTTTATGATACTTCAAATGAAGTTTATCGGTATATATCATACTTGTGTATTTAACCTCAATACACTTAACATATTTTCGATATCATAATACATTTATTATATTTTCGATCTCATGATATGGTATAACATTTGATGTCTCATCTTTGACACATAATAATTCAATAACTCTTAAGTTGTTTTTTATGCAAATCTCTTATTGTACTATCTGTTTAAAATTATATGTTTCCGTTTAAATTATTTCCCTCAAAATCATTTTAAAAGTCATAATAGAAATTAATTTATTTTGTTGTAAATATTTCATGTGTTATCTTAAGATATTGAATATAAACAATATTACAATCAAAATTAAAACATAAAGTGTAAAACACTTTTTAATAATAATTCAAACGAATAAGTGTTATTATCAATAACACTTTCATCATTGTAACAATGATATCAATTTTGTAGCATGTCTTGAGGTACTCCTTCAATATTAATTCATACACTCATACGATTAAGTTTCTCATTTCATCTTAAAACTCTAATTTAAATAGTCAAAATAAAAAAAACAAGGTTATGTATACACTATCTTATTCATAAGTAGTTGTATTTGAATAATTATTTCTTTTCACAACAAACTCAAGTTGTTTTTTTAATAATCTTATCGAGACTATTATGTGGTTCGAGACGTGATACTTCTTCCATGAGTAGTTAACTATTTTAGATTGCAAAACATATATTTTATTCATTCAAAACATTTCCTAGCTTTGCAATTTTTTTAAAATATATCATTTTTATTTTATCTCTTGATCACAATAGTCAATTCCATAAACTACAAAAATGATTTTATTTCTAACACGCTCGTTAACAGACAAACAATTACAAACTTTTTTAAAAAATAAACACTTTTAAATTAATAGAATAAACCATTTCCAACACATTCATTAGAGAATAAATGATTGTAAAACATTTTTAAACATATTTTGGTTTTTATACATAAACCGATTTTACCAATGATTACAAATTAATAGAATAAACCATTTCCAACACATACATAATATTTTGGTTTTTAAATATTATAGTTCTTATTAATAAAACCGTTTTCTAACACGCTCGTTAGAAAATAAATGATTATAAATAATCTTTTAAGCTTGTCGGTTAAAATAGCCACTTCTAACCCGCACGTTAGAAATAAAAGAATACAAAGATCGGTTTAAAACTTTTTCAATTTATATAAAATGAATGCAGTTCTAACTTACTTGTTACAAATAAACGATTACATCCATCATTTTAAAGCTTTTCGATATATAAAATATATACCGGTTCTAACACGCTTGTTAGAATAAACAACAACAAAATATTGCTTTTAAGCTTATCAGTTTATATAAAATAAACTCGATTCTAACACGCTCGTTAGATCTAAACGACTATAAAATCGTTTGTAAGCTTCTCGACTTATATAAAATAAACTATTTATCTTTTTGTTGCAAAAAACTAGTTTTAATTTCTTTTAAAAAACAAAAATTAGTTTTGCTGAAATCATTGTAGTCATAAATAGTTTAAAACTATAAAACCATGACTTTCTAATGTCTTTTAGAAATTAAACCATCTCTAGCACATATTAGATTGTTAAATATTTAAAAAAATGTTCTAACACATGATAGAATCAAAATATCCGTTTGGTAACATGGTATTGTGGATATTAGATTGTACTTCAATCTTTATTAAAATCCAAACACGATGTTGTACGTGCTACGATATTTCCCAAAAAAATTGTTTGAGTTTAACAAAAATCTAAAATAATATTTTCTTTAAATTTTGTGAACCAAAAAAACCATAGTAATAAGGTTTTAAAATTTTCATTACGAAATCTATTTTAAGATTGTAAGAAGTAGGTTCACTTTTATATTATAAATAGTAATTTTAACAATACTCTCGTTGGCCATGAGAAATATTTAAGTACAATACCGTTTACACAAACGAATATAAAAATAAATATAAACTATATTTATATACCAAACTTGATACAAACATCCGTCTTTAGTATATACTAAAACGAGTATTCATATAGTATTCTTGACATCGGTCTTCATCATGTTCAAATCTTCAACTACCCTTGACTGCAACAATTAACAAACAAAATATTGATGGTTGTGGTTGAAGATCATGTTAGACACGGGTCCCTAAAAAAAGATTTCGCGTCTCTATTCAAGATAACTGTAAGGCCCTGCTCCGGGACGCTTACAGCCGGTGGTTCATCGCATATAAAATGTTAGAAAACATATATTAATTTTGCAGCGGAATTTAAAACATAAATAAATAACTAAAAACATCTCATTTACAACATTTGTTTCTATCTCAAAATACAAGACATGTCAAAATACGGATGCCAGCCTCAAAATGCTCCCAGTAGCTTATGCATCCATGCCTGCAACTCCTCAACATCAACATATACCTACCAACTATCATGCGTACAAAAGTCAGCGACGCTGAGTGAGTTCTAGTTTTATAATAAAACATACTTTTCTGAGTTAAAAACTGTTCTTTACTTTATTTCAAAACATACTATACTTTACATCATTTGTGATCACGCATCATACGTACATACAGATAATATCATTATTATCTTCGTCATTACGTTCGTTAACCTTGTTCATTCAACGTATTGTTTGAGAACTACAGATAATATCATTATAAAACCACATGAGGCAGCCAAAATCGCACACTACCCTTATGCCGTCCATTACACATATCGCTCAAATCGCACCATCGGAGTGGTCATGAAGAGCGACTCCTCCTGTGTGTGTGAGAACTCTCGGGGTTTAGCCAGAATCACACGCCATCCCTTGGGTTAGCCAAGATCGCACGCTATAAAAACCACATGAGGCAGCCAAAATCGCACGCTACATAGCACATAGTAAATACCACATCGCACGTATCGGAGCAATTACCAAAATTGAACTCCCATTGTGTCTATGTCCCTTTATGAGTAAGCCAAGATCGCACGATATGATACATACACAGTTGAGCTAACGACCCTCAGTGAGTCGTGAACCTCCTTTCTTTCTTTCGCAAGCCATCCTTTCTCTCATTCATTCGTTTATGCTCGCATTCATTCATTACGTTCCTCTTTTCATTATCTTCCACTTTACGTTACATAATACTTTCATTACATTCATTAACGTTCAGTGCAAAGCCAAGGGAAGACATACGTACATAATAAGGAACATATACATAAACATAAACATACATCATCACCAATACACGCACATCAACATGCATAACACACATCAAACAAGCCATCACATCATAACCAGGCCTATCTCCCCATTATACCCCTTGAAATCCACTTAGAAAACCTCAAGTCCAAATTGGGCGCATGGGACCTTCCAGGCGCATGAGCATAAAAATTCTAAGTATAAAACAGTCTGGGCGCATAGGCACTGTTTGGGCGTTTCTGCCCTGTTCAGGCGCATCACCAACACAGCCGTTTCAAGCTCTTGGGCGCATGGGCACTGTTTATGCGCATGGCCAATACTTAGCCGTTTCTTTCACCGGAACGCATGGGCACTGTTTAGGCGCATGGTCCATACTTAGCCGTTTCTTTCACTGGGACATATGGGCACTGTTTAGGCGCATGGTTCATACTTAGCTGTTTCTTTCACTGGGACGCATGGGCACTGTTTAGGCGCATGGTCCATACTTATCCGATTCTTTCACTAGGACGCATGGGCGCTATTTAGGCGCATGGTCCATACTTAGCCGTTTCTTTCAATGGGATGCATGGGCACTTTTAGGTGCATGGTCCATACTTAGCCGTTTCTTTCAATGGGATGCATGGGCACTTTTAGGTGCATGGTCCACACTTAGCCTTTTCATCACTTGGGCGCATGGGTACTATTTAGGAGAATGGCCAACACTTGGGCGCATGGCCAATACTTAGACGCATGGGCCAACATGCTGGGCGCATGGGCCACTATTCAGGTGCATGACCCACTCTTGGGCGCATGGCCAACACTTAGACGTCTGGTCTCTCATGCTGGACGCATGGACACTGTTTAGGCACATGAACCACTGTTCATGTCCATCAAACATTCTGCAATCTTTTCAATGCTACCAATTTCAACAGATTATCATTCTAACCATACCCAAACACAGATCTAACATACTAAGGCCATCTAAGCATGCTAAACATCATCACTAGCCCATAATCATCACTATAACATGCATACATACATACAACATTTGAACATAAGCTGTAAACCCGTGGTTTCTTTCAAAATGTTTACTTAGTATGCATAATAACCCCAAATCAGTTAAAAATCAGTAAAAGAGGGGTTCTAGAAACTCACCTTAAGCAGCTTTTGAGCAGCACTCTTCCAGTTCAAGACCCACTTCGATTTAGCTCTTTGAATCCCAAAAGTAAACACTAAACAACCGGAACTTCGGTCAAGAACTCAATACTTAACTGAAACCGAACTCAAACAAGAGAAGACCTACCTTTTTCACTTTCTTCTTCCTCTTTCTCTCTCTAGAGCCGGGCTCTCTCTCTCTCTCTCTCTCTCTCTCTCTTATTCTTCCTCCGAGATCAAAGCAGCTTTCTGCTTGATATGGGCAACCAAGCCCTTAAATATCTTAAAATAATAAGATTTGTACTTTGTACACTTCATCCTCCTCTACTTGTCCACAATTTCTATTCTTTCTATTTACTTTTATTTTCCTTCCGTTTAAACAGAAATTTCAGGGTGTTACAATAACGCGTATGTTTCCCATGGTACAACAACCAAAGCAGTATGTAGTACCCGAGAGTGCCTAAAGCCTTAGAGATCACTAGGTAAAATATATGTTATGATATTATGTAGAAAAAGAAGTTGAAGATGATGGTGTAGGAAGTTCAATTTAAAGAGTGTTCCTTTCTAAATATATATAAAACTTGTTGACTTTTAAGAAATACATTTCTTCTTCTTTCTTTTCTCATTATGACTTTGTTTGTATACTCATGCTAAAAACTTCACATTAATGTGAGTTTTATCATTCACAACCAAAACTTCTATTTGATTTATACATGTTTTATGACACTAAATTAAAACTCTCATTTTATTCATAACATGTTTAATATAAATTTTAATAAATTTATAATCGATAATAAACATTCATAATATTTATTAAAAAACTTAGTCAAAACATAAAACATCCATGTTAATCAATACATGGTTATATTAGCATTATGCAAGAAATTATAACAATTTTCTACAATAATCACCCAAGTTTTACTTTCTTTATTCCGACCACTCAACTTCAAGTATCGATATCTATTCATCTTATCTTTAGTTTGGACACTTATAGTTTGTTACAAAATGAGAACTAAACCATTAAATACATAACTATTTATATAAAAAATATATAAATATAATTATTTTGTGTTCAAAAATCCAACAACAATTTGTTATAGTTCTACAATAAAAAAATTTGGTCAAATTTATAGAGTAAATAAAATTATAATCCATCTTATTTTCCGTTAACTCCCTAAAAATGGTCTTGAAAGGATGAACGGAATACTTCTTAACAAGGTCCACTACTTGATTCTAGTTCAGGGTTGCCAAAGAATTTTTTGGGTTGAGGCGGTATCTACCTTATCTTATCTAGTCAACATGTCCCCTACATCTTTTATAGACATGATAACTCCTATTGAGATGTGGTTAGGAAAAGTGTCAATATATAGTAATCTAAAGGTTTTGGTTCAGTGACTTATGCACATATAACCAATGGAAGTTGAGCAAAGGGGCAAACAAGTGCATACTCTTAGGGTATCTCGATAAAGGTAAAAGCTATAGATTATGGAAGCTAGATGATGTTAGTCTAGATATTATTATCAGTAGAGATGTGGTCTTCCAAGAAAAGGTAATGTATAAAGACGTGGTTTAGAAACAAAAGGAAAAAGGATCTATGAGTAATTCTCATGAACGGGGTTTCAGATATTGAGGTGGAGATGCATAAGACTGTTAATGATTAGGGTGAAACTACTCATCAGACACGTGAAACCAAGGTGGAACCTACCACATACAGCTTATCCGAAGACAAACCTAGAGGGAATATAATTGCACCAGCCAGGTCTAAAGATATGGTTTAAAGTAGCTAAAATAGAAGAAAGTTGTAAGCCTTTGACTTTAGTAGAGGTTGTTAATTCAATACATAAGCAGCCTTGGAATAAGGCTATGAATGAGGACATGAAATCTCTGCATAAGAATGAGACTTATATCTTGGTAGATTAACTAGAAACACAAAAAGTTGTAGAATGTAAGTGGATTTTTAAACTCAAGAAAGAAATTCAAAGAGTTGAATTGCCAAGGTTTAAGGCTATTATGGTAGCAAAGGGGATACTTAGGTGCTGTTTGTTTTTTCTGCAGAAAAACATCTGCAGTCTGTGGACCACATGTGCAGACATCTACAGCAGAAGAGGTGGACCAAATGTCTGCAGTCTGCAAGAAAAAGATCGTTTGTTTTTAACATCTGCAGTTGTAAAAACCCCAAACACCCAATCGGTCCTCCGCCAACCTCCACCTCCTTCGTCAACCTCCACCTCTTTCCACCGGTCCTCCACCGCATACGGCGTTGACCGGTCACCAAAAATCCCCAATCTGCTGGGTCTCTATAGCCGGAACTTGAAATGCGACGACGGCGACGGAGATTGATGTCAAGCGATAGGGAAGAAGGGAGTCGATGGGGGAAGAAGGGGGTTGATGGGTGGCGAAGGGCGATGGTGGAAGGGGGTCGAAGGTGGCTGGCTGCGAGGGGGAAGAAGGGGATCGATGGGGGCGATGGGGGGCGAAGGGCGATAGTGGAAGGGGGTCGAAGGTGGCTGGCTGCGAGGGGGAAGAAGGGGATCGATGGGGGCGATGGGGGGCGAAGGGCGATAGTGGAAGGGGGTCGAAGGTGGTAGAAGGTGGCTGCTGCGAGGGGGAAGAAGGAGGTCGATGGGGGGTGAAGGGCGACGGTGGAAGGGGGTCGAAGGTGGAGGAAGGTGGCTGGCCGCGAGGGGGAAGAAGGGGGTCGATGAGGGCGATGGGGAGCGATGGGGGAAGAAAGGAGTCGATGAGGAAGAAGGGAGTTGATGGGGGGCGCCCGGCGACGGTGGACGCGGCGACCGACGACGGTGGAAGCGGCGGCTGCGGATGCGGCACCGGCACTTCCGATGTGGAGGCAGCGGTGGTGTGGACTGTGGAGCAAGTTTGGTTTGAGGGTTTCAAATGAAGAAAGAAAAAAAGAAGAAGGCTAGAAGAGGTTGTGAAGACATGAGAAGTGGTTGTACCACATTCTTTCCGTGCAGACGTCAGGAAGACGTTTTATAATGAAACGTCTTCCAAAAAACAAGCAGTCTGCGAACTAAAAACCTCTTCCCGTGTGTGCGTGCGTGCAGATGAAAAGGTGGGAAAGAGGTTTTGGAAAAAAATAAACACCACCTTAAAGACCTGGAATAGATTCTAATTTTTTTTCACCTATGGTTAAGTATACTTTTTAAGGGATATTCTAGTAATAATGACTTTACATGATGTAAAGCTCGAGTAGTTTGATGTTAAGAATGTGCTTGTTCGTGGTACCTTGAAAGAAAGCACTTATATAAAAAAAGTCAATAGTATTTCAACCTGCATGCAAGCCAATGAAGACGAAGAATGTTTGTTAAAATGGTCTCGTTATAGACTAAAGCAATCTCTTAGGCAGTGGTCTAGGAGATTTAATGAATATATGGTGGGAAATGGTTTTAGATGAGTAATGTTGATGATCCTTATGTGTATTTCAAGGAGTTTGATAAAGATTAGTACGTGTTGATAGCTTGTAAGGGCGGAATTCGGATAATAATCGCTAAGCAGTTATTGATAAATAAATATACATGAAAATATTAGGAAATGCGAATAAATTTTGGGGGTGAAATTAAGGAGATTTAGATATCAAAGTACACTAGTTTTATCTCAAAAATCATATTTAGATATGGTAATAAAGTATTTCCCACGGAAAATGCTAAAGCAACTTCTATTGCTTGACACTTTAAAGTGTTAAAAATTATTTGTCTTAAAACTAGATAAGTTGTGTAAAATTGGAGAGCATTATATTCCATATGCTAATGAAGTTAAAAGATTGATGTATGTGAGGGTATGTACTCAACAAAAAAGGATATGTTATGTGTTGTAAGTAAATATCTTTCTAATCCTAGTAGACAACATTGGAAGGTAGTGAAATGAACTTTCAAATACATTTAGCGTAACGCATTGGTTTACATAAAAGTTCTCTTTCGTGCCACAACTTACGAGGGTAAAAAACTAGTTCATGTCATGACGGTGAATTTCACTTCTGCCCTCGCTCTAACATTTTTTCAGTCAAGACTAACTTTAGAATATGACTTTTCTGTATCTTTCATTTTATTTGTTTGCTAATATAAAGCATGTTAACAAATTATATCTGATATTAAAGCAGGTGATGATGTAATGGCGGGTTAATTATAGTTATCATATGCTAATTTATTTTTTATTTTTATTTTTATTTTTTTTATTACAAGTGACTCATTTACAATTTTTCTTATTTTTATGTTACAACTTTTAAAAAAATATGTTTTTAAAAAAATTGTATTTACCACTATGATGTGCTTATTTTTTTACGATTTAATATAAATTTAATTCAAAATCATATTATGCATAATAATGTACAACTCATCAAACACAAACATATAAGTTATTAAAAAAATTAACGTGATTCACCTAGCAAATACTACTGTTTAAGCAATCGAAACTGAGACTTCAAATTTCAACA